>CM037589.1:40587500-41187500 GCA_021018995.1 Chloranthus sessilifolius | reverse complement strand
CCAATAACATTTTAATATTTTTTATTACTTTAACTCCCATTGAATCTTTCATTGCCAATTTATAGTATTTTAATAGTCTCAAAAGTTCTAAAAATATGTTAAATGGATAAGTCTCATCGAGTAGATCAAAATTGTCAGGTCACTTATTAAAAATGGAACTGTAATGAATCTGAAATCACTATTTTAAGTTAGGGTCATTTAATAAGAAAATTTTGTATGTATATATATATATATATATAGAGAGAGAGAGAGAGAGAGAGAGTACCTTTTGATGTGTAAATTAAGTTGTACTCGCAAGTGCACGAATCGTGATATAGTCAGTGGGTGCAGAGTACGAGATCGTTCCCACGAGGATTGGTTAGAAAATTTAAAAGGGAAAACAGTAATCAATTACAAGAACAAACACAAATTTACCACAACAACTAACAATCTAGAATTTTGAGAACTTCTGATAAATGAGATAAATACTAACAGATAAACACTAACGGAATTTAAGAATTAAACAATTAATGAAAGATAAGGATTGGGATGCTAAATCCTTCCATCGTAGATTTATCATTTACAGAATACCAATCTGTGGATTGAGATGTGAGATATTTAATAGATTTATTAAAAGAAGCACTGCCCCATACACACGTGAGTTCTAAAATATAGATCTGAGATCACGGAGATATATGATTAACATCCCATGAGTGTATGATTAACACTCACACCTCGGACAACATTTAGAACCCAATTTTTAGGATAATTTTCAAAGTACGATCTAAGATCAAGGAGATGTATGCTTAACACCCCATGAGTGTATGATTAACACCCACACCTCAGATAGTGATTGAAACTCACCACTGGGATAAAGTTACACTATCAATCCGAATTCAAGGAGATGTATAATTAACACCCCATGAGCGTGTGATTAACACTCACATCTCAGATGACAGTAAAACTTCACCTCGAGATGGGTAATAATTAGGATAAAATCATTATTGCAGATATGAAATCATAGGGCATGATTAGCTTCTAGATCTTAGATTGAAATCAGATTTCACAATTTTCAATAACAATATTAGGGCCTTAAAAAGTATCTGACATCTCAATCACACAGATTTCTATTAATATAAATGAATACCTCGGATGGGGTTCATTAGATTCCCCTCCTTAATGAAACTAGCCACACATAGTAAAAGTAAATAGCATGATTAAAATGTAAATCGACATTAACATCAATATTTAAAATACCGTAAAGAACTTTAATAATTTCCACAGAGCTTTGATTCCCAGTTCGTACAACCCTATCTTGAAAGTGGATAAACGCAAGACTAAGACTTATCTTCTTTCTCAAAATGAATATTAAAAAGATAGTTAAAGAAACTGGGACTCAATGCCCTTACACTTTGAAAAGCAGAAAACTAAATAGAAGAATGCAGAATGAAAACTGATCCCAGATCCTCAGATTTTATCCTTTTAAATGGTACCGAGATCGGGCGCTTCAAATTCAAATTCAAAACTCAAATTCGAATTTGGTCGATTGATCGACTGAATATGGTCGATCAATCGACCATATCAGATTTTGTTTTCCAATTTCCAAGTCTTCCGGATCGTGTCGATCGATCGACCAATAAGGGTCGATTGATCGACCTAGTCAAAAGATCTTGCTTTTCTTTATTTGTCACTTCCTTTCCGCTTTTTCATTATTTTGTGCTTCCTAATGAGTTTAATGACCACTTTGTCCTGAAACTTAGAAAACTTGACAAATCATATTAGATAGCTTTCATCGAACGGCTAAATGTAGATTTTTAGGGCTGAAATATCCTCATATTTCATTGCACATCATACCTCCAAACCTACACTTTGCTAGTCCTTGAGCAAAGAAATGGATGAACAACACTGAAAAGTAAACTACCATCTTAAGAGAATTGAAGAATGTCACTTTCGTAGGGAGCACGATTGCATTTAGCATATGCAACAAACCTTTAAACCGTTAGGTGATCCCTAGCGGAGGAGTTTTGTCTCCTGAGGGTTTTCAGTGAAGTTACTCACAAACTTCAAGGTATTGATTACTGTGGAATTTGTTAATTGATCTCATTATGCATTTCTTCCAAAATACTACGCATGCCATGTTATTTTCATTGATGCTTAGTTAAGCTAAACTAATGCTTCAATTTACAGATAAATTTTTCGCCCATCTTTAGATATTTCAATGTGGTCATCAGATCAAATAATTTTTATTTGAGAATTTATCTTATTTGTGAACTGCATAGATTTCTGCTTTGATCCAAACCTCACAATAGGTGTACTTATCAAACTAAAATCACTCTGATGATGGATAAGTTTTCGCACACATGTGAGAGATCGATACAAAGCAAGCAACAAGGTCTCACATGATAAATGAAACACGATGCAACCAATAAACAAAGATAAATCTTATAAGAACAGATACTTGTGTCATATCAAGTTTCATAGGTATCACATATTTGCTCTCCACCAGGCAGTTACCAATACAAGATCGGATCATGGAGGTCTTTTATAGGGTTGAAATGGGGCTCAGGTAAGGGTAAGAAAGAAATGGAAGTTCAGATTCAAAATTGCTAAGAAATTAAAAAGAAAACTAACTTTTGATTCTTCTATTTCTCCTCTTTTTTTTTTTAATACTATATCTCTATTTTTCTCAACTTTCTTTTCTTTTCTCCCTCAATTCACTTCTTTTGACTTTTTGCACCTCATATTTTATATTCTTTTTCAAATATTTCCTTTTCTTTTTCTCCCATTCTTTTTTACTTTGATATAACTTCTTAGTTCACACCATCACTTGGTATCTCTCCACTTATTTTCTTTTTGTTCGTTCTCTTCCTTAATTTCTCAGAAATAGGCATGGGAAAGTTGAATTTTTATTGCCGGTCAAGGATTAGAGGTAAATGTAGCTTACCAAAGAAATCTTAAAGGTAATTTTCAAATGGGCTCAAAGGGGTACTAATACGACAAATTTATATGAGGTGGGGCATTTTAGGCACAATCGAACCAAAGATGGCCTCCAATCATGTCCTCAAAAGATAGTAACTCTGCCTTTCTTGTCTTGAACAAACACATAATACGTTCTAGGACAATGATATAAAATTAATATCATGCAAAGTTACAAGTCAAAACAAAATATATGAGATTATGCAGAGATAATGTTCAAAGACAACTCCGAATTTATGTAGGCACTCATTAAAGATGAGAAATTGGCGCTAAAGTTCACCGGATTTTAATCTCCACTAAAATCCTTACAGTTCATAATTTTTGATAAATTTTCATGATTTAAACTCTTTGAACTGACTCAAACACCAAAAACTCCTCAAGAGCGGGTTTAAGATTTATATGTCAATTTCACCTTAGCTCATCTCTCCTAAGAACAATGAAACGAAATTGTATTTAATTTCCGCTTTAGAGTGCATAATTTATCAATTTTTAAATTCCACACAAAACACCACTGTGCTTAGTCGATCGATCGACCAAGAAGGGTCGATTGATCGACCGAATCCGAAATATATATATATATATATAACATTATAGGAGAGACTACCCCCAAACCGAGTCTGTGCAATGTTCTCATTGGACCAAAATTAACGGGGGCACCCCCAAACCTGCAATGAAAAATACTCAAAGATCAAACAGGCAAAGGAAGTGAGACGCATAAGTGAAACTGAAATAAAATTGATTGAAGAAAATTATTGGAAATTACACTTATTCAATCCAGAAAATGTGAAATCCTAAAGCTACCTAAGAATAGAAAATAAACATCTAAAAATTTAATCCTAAATTTCCTAAAAGATCCTAAATGTTGTAGAACATCCTAAGAACTCTTTGATTTCTACACTCAAACATCCACGTCGGTCCCCGATCGTGGCTTCGGCTTGGGAAACGTGAAATTCTACATTGCTGCGATTATTCTCCCCGGATTTAAAGAATTAGGAATCACATCCAGGGGTAGTGGTGATGATGGGTTTGACGTACTACTCGAGGCCAGATCCCGAAGTGTTGGAGCCGGATACAGTTTCGCCCAAGTCTCAGTCGTTATGAGATCAATAACTTCCTTGGGGATTGATTTAGGGATGAATGCAGCCAATGGAGTAAGTGGTTGTATAGATGAAATGGAAGGAATGGGTGATGGTGAATTTGGGAAAAGGGGCGGTGATGGGATCGCATCCAAATCAATCATTTCGATATCGGTGGAGAAGGTTGAGGTGGGCTTGACTGAACGATTCGCTCTTTTTCGTGCTGGCTCTTTCCAATTCGGAAAAGTAATAGGATTCAGATCTACCACATTGATGTTGGTTAGATCCATTGGAGATCTTGAATCACGAGACCGCTCCTTTTTTCTTGTTGGTTCATTCATCTTCCCTAAAGTTGACCTTGTAAAATAAGTTCTTCCTGCCATCGTGAGGAGACGAGACTAAGGAAATGAATTGATGATAAAAGTAGGAAGCAAGGCTTTAGGGTGTTGGGTTTAAATAGAGAATGAGTGTTTGAGATTGGTTGAAAGAGTTCTACGAAAGAAAACAAAGAATCCTAAAAGAATTAAACTACTGAAAATAAAATTTCAACGGAGTGTATTGCTCTCCTTATTGTTTGTTTTTTATTTTTTTTTCACAAAGGGTACTGGTCGATTGATCGACCAGTGTGGTCGATTGATCGATCAGTACAGTCAAACAGATTTTTAAAATTTTTTTTTTTTTTTCACAAAGTCGATCGATCGACCTATGAAGGTCGATTGATCGACTTATATACTTGAACATAAAATAATCCGACAGAAAGAAAAAAAACAATACTTTTTATTTTCCATTGATTTGTTCCCTCGTTTTTTTTTTTCATCATATAAAAACAGAGAAATCTAATCCTATTAAAACAAAAAAAAAAACTTAGAGTCTAAAGCTAAAAATTAAACACAAATAGAGCAAAAAGAAATCCTAATCCTAATCATCTTCTTCATCCTCCTCCGCCTGCCTTGTACGAGCCCTCATCTCGTCATTGCTATCGGGCCACAGATGTTGACCAAACTTATGCATAAATGACCGATCATATCGGCTACGACGGAGATTGCGATTATATTGCCGCTGTTGCTCGTCGATCAAAGAGTTGATTTGAGCATGCATTAATTCGAGGGAGATTCCCTCATTGCGGGGTGGCTCGGGAGCTTGTTTTGGTTCTGCGGCAGCTTCTTCTTGGCGCATGCGACGACGTTGACGGGCAGGGGGGGCAGGCTGTGCATCCACATTGCCCAACATACGCATACTCTGATTCCACTGGGACGACCCATAGCGATAAAATGCATGGTTTCCAATATTATCATCAAGATAAAAAGGGAAACCAAGATGGTGCAGAAGTTGCATCACCAGATGAGGGAAGTAGATGAGGGCGGCGTCACTAGCAGGGGTTGACAATTTCATCGTGGCATCGCCACATCGAATCGTGCAGAAACCACGGGATATTCAGCCATGAGCGCTTGTAGCCACCATATTGGGCTTTCACCGAGGTCCAGTTCTTTCAGAGGTATGTCCTTGTGGGCAAAGACTACAAGAAACGACAATATCCCACAATAGAATGTCGGGCGGGAGAGCCGATCGTTTAATAGCAATTCCTTTGGAGGCATAGACGCCATTGCACATATCATCGATCATTGGGCCTTGCTCAACGTTGAGTTCTTCGCCAAGTGGGTGGTCCATTGGTCGCTCATCAATGATTCCAAATACATCCGCGATTGTGCGCGGATAGATTTTCCTTTTCCAACCATCGATGGAAACGGTGAAATGGGCTTTCTCATTAGTTATGGCTGACACAGCCACCCATACCATGTTTTGATAAAATAAGCGGACGACCTGCTCTGAGACGTTGATTTCAGGTGGATTCATAAGGAAATGGAGGTTGAGCGCAGCGATGTACGCTTGAGAGATGGTGCACTCGGGCATTGCTTGGAATGCCGGCAGATCGTATGTGTATTCAGAAGAGATCTCCTTGGTGGCAAAACGACCTTTGGGTCGTTCTTGAAAAACTCCATCAGGGCACTGGGGAAGTTTGGCAGAAGAGGACGCCATCATGAGAATGTCGGGGAAACTCAGAGACCTTCGGAGAAAACTTGGAATGTTGGAGGGAATGTGGAAGAGGAAGGACCCTCCGTCCTTTAAATAAACACAGAGGCACCCCCTCGGTTCGGATACAACGTATAAGTCGATCGATCGACGTGTATACATCGATCGATCGACACATACGTGGAAAAGACGCGTATATCTGACAATAAATGTCGCTCGATCGACCAAAGAAGGTCGATTGATCGACACTGACATGCAGTGTTTCCCTAGGTGTTGGAACAGTGCGCGTTTTAATTTTTGAGATGGTCGATTGATCGACAACGGCGCATGCAGAAGGTAGACTGACACGACATTGAATTCAATTTACAATGTTTAGAGTCAATCGATCGACTCTGAATAGCGATCGATCGACTCATAAAGACAAATTTAGAAATCCGCTCTAGTGATTAATGCCCTCATTCAATTGCCAATTGATCAACCAATGATATGGGCGATTGATCGACCATTTGTCGTATTGTCGATCGATCGACCAAATTCAAAAAGTTCTCTTTTTTTTTTTTTCACATTAACATCATGGGTTGCCTCCCAAGAAGCGCTAAGTTTAATGTCGCTAGCCCGACATTTCAAATTTTTCAGTTTCATCCCGATTGATCGGGATTTCTCAACACAATTTCATCAATCTTGTCAATAAATTTCTCCAAAAATGGTTTTACCCGTTGCCCGTTGACTTGAAACGTACTTTCATTTCGCAAATTGCGTAGCTCAACTGCTCCGTTTGAAAATATTCGATTGACCAAGAAAGGACCGCTCCATCGGGTTTTGAGCTTTTCGGGGAACAAATGAAGTCTTGAGTTATACAATAACACCTTCTATCCCACAGTGAATGATTTCCTCAAAATAGATGGATCATAAACACGCTTCATGCGGTCCTTGTATGATCAGGCACACTCATATGCATCAACTCTTACTTCCTCTAATTCTATAATTTCCAATTTCCGCTTCTCCCCGGCTTTGTGCAAATTGAAGTTCAAAGACTTAACAGCCCAATAGGCCCAATGCTCCAATTCAACAGGTAAATGACAACCTTTTCCAAAGACCACTCGATAGGGGGACATTCTTATGGGAGCCTTGAATGCTGTCTGATATGCCCAGAGTGCGTCGTTTAATTTCAACGACCAATCCTTCCGATTGGGTCTTATCTTTTTCTCTAGAATACGTTTGATTTCTTGATTTGAAACTTCGACTTGTCCACTAGTTTGAGGGTGGTATGGTGTAGCCACTCTGTGTGTGATCCCATACTTCTTCATCAGCTAAGCGAAAACTTTATTACAAAAGTGTTTTCCACCGCCACTAATAATTGCACGTGGTGTACCAAATCTTGGGAATATCTCATTTTTAAGAAACTTAACCACCACTCTGTGATCATTGGTTTTACAGGCTAGTGCTTCCACCCACTTTGAGACATAATCCACTGCAACTAAGACGTATAAATTTCTAAAAGAATTGAGAAATGGGCCCATGAAGTCTATTCCCCATACGTCAAACAGCTCAACTTCCAGGATTGGATTTAAAGACATCATATTTCTTTTTGAAATTCTGCCTAGCATTTGACAATTACTGCATGAAATGCAGTGCTAATGACAATCTTTAAAGATTGTTGGCCAATAAAATCCACATTGGAGAATCTTCGTTGCAGTCTTCCTTGAGCTAAAATGTCCTCCACAAGACAGCTCATGACAAAATGAGATATTTTTGGCTGCTCCTGTTCCGGAATGCATCTTCTGATGATCTGATCAGCACAATATTTGAGCAAGTATGGGTCCTCGAAAAAATAATGCTTAGCTCGTGCTAGAAAAACAGCTTTCTCATTTTTATTCCAATGTTTAGGTATCTGATCTGTCACCAAGTAGTTAACCAGATCTTCATACCATGGTAGATATTCAACAGCGAGCAATTGTTCATTAGGAAAACTTTCCAAAATTGGAATCAGATCTTCAGATATTTCAACAATGATTCGAGATAAATGATCAGTAACCACATTTTTCGATCTCGTTTTGTCTTTGATTTCCAGATCAAATTCTTGTAAAAGTAGAATCCATCGGATTAATCGAGCTTTTACATTTTTCTTTGAAAAGAGGTTGCGAAGAGCTGCATGGTCAGTAAACACTACCACTTTTGATCCTAACAAATAGGATCAGAACTTGTCCAAGGCAAAGACTACTGCTAGGAGTTCTTTTTCTGTAGTAGAATAATTCAATTGTGCATCATTGAGAGTGCGACTTGCATAGTAGATAACATGCGGCACTTTCTCTACCCTTTGCCCAAGAACCGCTCCGATCGCATAATCCGATGCGTCACACATGATTTTGAATGGGAGTTTCCAATCTGGTGGTTGGATTATAGGGGCTCTGACCAATTCTCCCTTAATACTTTTGAAGGCATTTGTACACTTT
Source organism: Chloranthus sessilifolius (assembly GCA_021018995.1). NCBI lineage: Eukaryota > Viridiplantae > Streptophyta > Magnoliopsida > Chloranthales > Chloranthaceae > Chloranthus > Chloranthus sessilifolius. The sequence goes on along the minus strand of CM037589.1, from coordinate 41,178,985 downwards.
TCATCAAAGATGAATGGGGCATCTTTAGCCAGTAGGCTGCACAATGGTTTTGCAACATTGTTGAAATCCTTTATGAAACGTCGATAAAAACCGGCGTGTTCAAGGAATGACCTTACTTCTTTGACTGTTCTTGGTGGTGGAAGGTTTGAAATCAGTTCTACCTTAGCTTTATCCACTTCAATCCCTCGGGATGATATAATATATCCCAGAACAATACCACTTTGCACCATGAAATGACATTTTTCTCAATTCAGAACAAGATTTTTCTCTTGACATCTCGCAAGAACAAGAGATAGATGATACAAACAATCACCGAAGTTGTCTCCATAAATAGAAAAATCATCCATGAAGACTTTCAGGAACCTTTCCACCATATCAGAGAATATACTCAACATACATCTTTGGAATGTAGCTGGAGCATTACAAAGTCCGAACGACATTCGGCTGTAAGAAAACGTTCCAAAGGGACATGTGAATGTTGTCTTTTCCTGATCTTCTGGTGCAATGACTATTTTATTATACCCAAAAGAGCCATCAAGAAAACAATAGTATTGGTGCCCGGCCAATCTTTCTACCATTTGGTCAATGAATGGGAGAGGAAAGTGATCATTTCTAGTCATTGAATTCAACTTTCTGTAGTCAATACACACTCTCCAACCAGTTTGAACTTTCGTTGGTTCTAGCTCATTCTCCTCATTTTTTATCACTGTAACTCCCGACTTTTTGGGTACCACTTGTGTTGGGCTTACCCATGTGCTATCGGAGATTGGATATATGATTCTAGCATCTAGCAGCTTAATGACCTCATTTCTCACCACTTCTTACATTATTGGATTTAATCTACGTTGTGGTTCTCTTGAGGGTTTAGCACTTTCTTCCAAATGAATTCGGTGCATACACACCGTTGGGTTGATTCCTTTAATGTCTTTGATAGACCATCCGATCGCACTCTTGTGGTCTTGAAGTACTTCGATGAGCTTTTCTTCTTGATCTTCATTTAAATTTGCCGAAATAATTACTGGGTCAGTTTCATCTATACCCAGGTATGCATATTTCAAATCCGCAGGGAGGGGTTTTAGTTCCAGCCTTGGTTTCTCTCCTTCATTTGATCGATGCGATTTTTCTTCGCTATCTTCTTCCTTTTTCTCATCTGTCAGTTGACATTCATTTTCTCCCAAGAGTGGCGTTGAGTTTAGCATCTCATTAACCTCGTGTATCACCTTATCCACATCGAAGTCTTTACCAAAATGTGCTAAGCAGGCCTCTAAAGGGTCCTCATATTCTGAAGCAAAAAATTCATTTTCCACAATGTTATCAATCATGCAAACTTGTGCATGTTCCTCATCTTCAACACGCTGTTTTGCAATGTGAAAAATATTCTGTTCCACAGTCATGTTCCCAAATAACAAATTCATTATCCCATTTCGGCGATTGATTAGTGCGTTTTATGTTGTCAGGAATGGTCTTCCTAAAATTATGGGAACATTATTTCTGTATTGAGGAATGGGTTTCGTATCCAATACAGCAAAGTCAACTGGAAAGTAGAAAGTGTCTACTTTGATTAGGACATCCTCGACTATTCCCTTAGGAATCTTAATTGACCTATCAGCAAGTTGAAGGGTCATAGCTGTGGGTTTTAGTTCCCCCAACTCAAGTTCCTTATACACAGAATAGGATAACAAATTGACACTTGCTCGAAGGTCTAGGAGTTCTTGATCGATGCGATTCTTCCCTATGATGATTGAAATTGTAGGACATCCAGGGTCCTTATATTTAATTGGAAGTCTCGCTTGTAGAACTGAGCTTACCTGTTTTGCTAAGAAGGCTTTCTTCGAGACATTAGTCTTTCGCTTGATCGTGACCAAATCGTTTAGAAACCTTGCATATGCTGGCACCTGCTGAATGGCGTCTAGGAAGGGGATATTTATCTTCAGTTGCTTAAACATTTTAATGATTCATTCCTGATCGCGATTCTTCTTCGGTCCCACTAGCCTTTGAGGGTATGGGGCCTTGGGTGTGAAACTCTTTTCTCTCTCGCTCTTATCTTCTATCTTCTTCTCTTGCTTTCCTTGTTTCTCTTCTTCTCCTACTTCCTTATTCATCTCAATTTTGACTTCAGGTTCATGCTTCTCATCCTCTTCTGGCATATCCACTTTGTTGTCGATTTACTTCCCAGATCTCAATGTAGTGATGGCTTTGATCTGTTGTTGGTTCTCTTCCGGAGATGAGGTTGAGATATGCTCAATAACCATCTGCCCTCGTAGATTTGGGACTGGTTGGCTTGGGAATGATCCCTTCTCCCTTTCACAAAGGAGCGTTGCCAATTGCCCTAATTGCGTCTCTGTCCTTGATATTGAAGAGGTATTGGATTGAATGAACTTCCACATATCCTCACTATGAGGGTATTGATTCTGGGACTGATGTGGTGCAGCGTTTCCTTGTTGATTATTGAATCCTGGTGGAGGAAAATTTTGTGCAAACTCCGGTTGACTTGTTGATTGTGAGAACTGATAATTCTGATTCGATTGCCTGGGTTGCACATTTTGATTTGGGTAAAATTGGTTTCCTCCTCCATAGTGATGTTGGAATTGTCCTTAACCAAACTGTTGTTGTGGTCCCTGACTGAAATTTTGATTCGGGTATAAATTCATCCCTTGACCTTGACCTTGACGTCTTTGATTTCTCTGATTCTATGAGAAATTATGATGATATTTCCAACTGTTTGAATTATTTTCATTGAAAACATTTCCCTGATTGCGCCCGTAAGTGATCAACGCATTCAATTGCTCACTAGGATCTTCTGAGTAAGTTTGCAGTGACGGGCAACCGTCGAATGTGTGCATTGGACTCGCACAATATGAGCATGGATCTCGTTGTACATTTACAACACTTACGTTTTTCTTCAATTTCAATTCCTCGACTTGTTGAGTGAGGAAATCTATTTTTGCCATCAGGTCGGGTGTTTCTTTCACCACATACAATCCTCATTTCTTTGCTGAGCTTCCTGCTTGATCTCGATTCTTCTTCGGCTGATCTCGACTGCTAGAGAAGTCCCATTGTTGTGAGTCTTTCGCTAACTTTTTCAAGAATTGATAGGATTCATTTTCTCTCAGTCCCAGGAATCCTCCACTGTTTATGGATTCAATCAAATGTCGATTAGCTTGATCCAATCCATTGTAAAAGCATTGGACCAATCTCCATTTTAAAAATCCGTGGTGGGGATATTTCAATAAGATATCCATGAATCTATCCCAGGTTTCATAAAATCTCTCATCATCTTCTTGTGTAAAATTGGTGATTTCACGTCTTAAGGCATTAGTCTTAGCCATGAGAAAGAATTTTGACAAAAATTTCTTAACCATTTGATCACAGGTGGTTATGGATCCAACTAGTAAAGAGTTTAACCATGCTTTAACCTTATCCTTTACAGAGAAAGGAAATAGACGTAATCTCACAGATTATTTACTGAAAATTTGATATACTGATGAACAAACTTCAACAAAGCCTTTGATATGTTGATATGGATCTTCTCTATCCATGCCGTAAAAGATTGGAAGGATTTGAATCACATTTGTACGAATTTCAAATCTGCCACCAGGTGTAGCAGGATATGTGATGCAGGATGGGGTATTAGTAGTAATTGGGGCAAACAACTCCCTCAAAGTTGGTTCCTCCTCATTTTCAGGTGGGTGATTTTCACAGCCGTTTGCATTCATTTCAAATAGAATTGATGTTTCGGTTCTCACTTATCGACCTGTTCTAACTTTTCGATTTGAACGACATGCTCGCTCAATCTCAGGATTCAGAGGTTCTAAAGGTTTATCTCTAAATGACCTCGTGTGCATACACAAAGTGCAAAGATTTTTCTTCCGTGGACTCTTGTTTGATTGATGGAATGTTTATGTCGATCGATTGAGAGAATAGGAATTTTTTTTTTTTTTCGATTGATCGACTGTTTAGGTTGATTGATCGACCAAGAGAGAATGTTCGATTGATCGACGGTTAAGGTCGATCGATCGAGGATTCAAAATTTGAATTTTTAATTTTAAAATTTTTTTTTTTAAATTCAAAAAATCCGGAATCCGGAGATTACGAACGAGATTTTTGCAGATTTTGGAGGGTCGATTGATCGACTGTTTTGGTCGATCGATCGATACTCAAAGAAAAATTATTATTATTATTATTTTTATTTTTAAAGTTATTGAGTTCAAACCTACAAAGATTCTTAAAATTAATTTTGTATTTCCAAAATTTTTTTTTTAATTTTCTACGCCCAGTCCTCGACAGTGGCGCCAAAAACTTGATGTGTAAATTAAGTTGTACTCGCAAGTGCACGAATCGTGATGTAGTCAATGGGTGCAGAGTACGAGATCGTTCCCACGAGGATTGGTTAGAAATTTTAAAAGGAAAAATAATAACCAATTACAAGAACAAACACAAATTTACTACAGCAACTAACAATCTAGAATTTTGAGAGCTTCTGATAAATGAGATAAATACTAACAGAATTTAAGAATTAAAGATAAGGATTGGGATGGTAAATCCTCCCATCGTAGATTTTTCATCTACAGAATACCAATCTGTGGATTGAGATGTGAGATCTTTAACAGATTTCTCAAAAGAAGCACTGTCCCATACACACGTGAGTTCTAAAATATAGATCTGAAATCACGGAGATGCATGATTAACATCCCATGAGTGTATGATTAACACTCATACCTCGGACAACATTTAGAACCCAATCTCTAGGATAATTTCTAAAGTACGATCTAATATCAAAGAGATGCATGATTAACACCCCATGAGTGTGTGATTAACACCCACACCTCAGATAGTGATTGGAACTCACCACTGGGATAAAGTCACACTATCAATCTGAAATCAAGGAGATATATGATTAACACCCCATGAATGTGTGATTAACACTCACACTTCAGATGACAGTAAAACTTCACCCCGAGATGGGTAATAATTAGGATAAAATCATTATTGCAGATATGAAATCATAGGGCATTATTAGCTCCTAGATCTTAGACTGAAATCAGATTTCACCATTTTCAATAACAATATTAGGGCCTTAAAAAGTATCTGACATCTCAATCACACAGATTTATATTAATATAAATGAATACCTCGGATGGGGTTCATTAGATCCACCTCCTTAATAAAACTAGCCACACATAGTAAAAGTAAATAACATGATTGAAACGTAAACCGACATTAATATCAATATTTAAAATACCGTAAAGAGCTTTAACAATTTTCACAAAGAGCTTTGATTACTAGTTCGTACAACCCTATCTTGAAAGTGGATAAACGGAAGACTAAGAATTATCTTCTTTATCCTCATCAGCATCATGAGATCATCAAGTTTACAAGTTTATGAATGGCATTTTAACCATCAAATCGTGTCATAATTGACTTCCACAATTTTTTGGGGGATCCTGCAATGAGTGGAAGTCAACTTTTGACAGGATTGATGGATTAAAACATAATAGGTTCTCAATAAGCTCAATACTCCATCCAAAGGACACTGTGAGGCCCTGTTGATCATTTATCATTTGGTAATTTTTATGTTTTCGAATTTGTCTACAATGAGCAGATGACTCATTGCAGACCAGGGTTACCTGGTTTGCTAGGTTTACCTGTGAACCGCTAACAGGTTCGCTAACAAACAGCGAACCCACATCTTAATGAACATACTTTCTGCTGTTGTGTAGATAGTCCCCTTCTTATGCAACACTCCAAACTTATGCTGTTAATAATGATTAGATACTTTATTTCTATATATTATAAATTTATGTATTCATCTTTTAATGTAAAACCCATCCTATCCCAAGCGAATTGGCTTGGTTGGATAGTAGCCAACCGCAACCCCAATTTGAACCAAGCGTATCGATGAACCATGTAACATTGTTGCAGACAATGAGGTGAGACTTGTCAGCTATGCAGTGATTAAGCTTGTCAATGGGCCGTGTTGCCCTGTAACCAGGTCCAGACCTGGCTCAGAAAATAGAGCTTTTTCCTTACAAACCCGGCCCAACCCTAGAGCGGATGAACGCAGGTAGCCTGGCTTGGCCTGCCCGACCAATGATATAATCCTCTAATAAATGTGTGCTATATCCTAATCTTTTTCTATATATAACTTATTTGTTTGACTTTGTCAAGTTCCGTATAGTTTTTGGTTAAAAGAATAAGTAAATGATCAACAAAGAGTTATTGTTAGATGATGGTTTATATATATATATATATATATATATATATATATATATATGTAGGTTTTTTATTATAAATTGTGTATAAACAAATTTTTGACTTGCAACCTGGGGGATTGAGTACTATTGCAGCTAGGGTGTTTTTGGGGCTGGATGAGATCCACCCCACCTCGGCCCTAAGCAAGCCCATTGACAACCCCAACAGTCAGTGGACCTTGAGACATGAACGGACTTTAGAGGGCATATAAATCTGTGGACTTCTCAAAGTTCCCATGACTGCATAGCTGATTACGTTAGCTCAAATATGAAGCTTAATTAATAGTGAATAAAATTTTGGGTGAGATTTTGATATAGGGGCAATGGTCAAGTCCTACCAAGCAGGCCGGCCCTAAGATTTTGGGGGCTCAAGGCAAGTTCCTAAAATGGGGCCCCTCTTTCATATTAATCTTTAAAAACGAAAATTGTTACAATTTTTTTTTACAAATAAAACAATACTCATTGCGTTTAGATTACAAATACCCTCATATTTTCTTCTATCAGCTATAATTTGAAAATGCAACTAACAAATTAAAGAAAGTACATATTAAAGAAAAATGTAATACAAAAAGAGAAAAGTTAAATAGAGAGCGTACCCGACGGATAAGTAACCCAACCAATAACATTTTAATATTTTTTATTAATTTAACTCCCATTGAATCTTTCACTGCCAATTTTTAGTATTTTAATAGTCTCAAAAGTTCTAAAAATATGTTCAATGGATAAGTCTTATCGAGTAGATCAAAATTGTCAGGTTACTTATTAAAAATGGAACTGTAATGAACCTGAAATCACTATTTTAAGTTAGGGTCATTTAATAAGAAAATTTTGTATGTATATATATATATATAGAGAGAGAGAGAGAGAGAGAGAGAGAGAGTACCTTTTGATGTGTAAATTAAGTTGTACTCGCAAGTGCACGAATTGTGATGTAGTCAGTGGGTACAGAGTATGAGATCGTTCCCACAATGATTGGTTAGAAAATTTAAAAGGAAAAATAGTAACCAATTACAAGAACAAACACAGATTTACCATAGCAACTAACAATCTAGAATTTTGAGAACTTCTAATAAATGAGATAAATACTAACAGATAAACACTAACGGAATTTAAGAATTAAACAATTAATGAAAGATAAGGATTGGGATGCTAAATCCTCCCATCGTAGATTTATCATTTACAGAATACCAATCTGTGGATTGAGGTGCGAGATCTTTAACAGATTTCTCAAAAGAAGCACTGCCCCATACACACGTGAGTTTTAAAATATAGATCTGATATCACGAAGATGTATGATTAACATCCCATGAGTGTATGATTAACACTCACACCTCGGACAACATTTAGAACCCAATCTCTAGGGTAATTTTCAAAGTACGATCTAAGATCAAAGAGATGTATGATTAACACCCCATGAGTGTGTGATTAACACCCACACCTCAGATAGTGATTGGAACTCACCACTGGGATAAAGTCACACTATCAATCCGAAATCAAGGAGATGTATGATTAACACCCCATGAGTGTGTGATTAACACTCATACCTCAGATGACAGTAAAGCTTCACCTCGAGATGGGTAATAATTAGGATAAAATTATTATTGCAGATCTGAAATCATAGGGCATGATTAGCTCCTAAATCTTAGACTGAAATCAGATTTCACTATTTTCAATAACAATATTAGGGCCTTAAAAAGTATCTGACATCTCAATCACACAAATTTATATTAATATAAATGAATACATCCGATAGGGTTCATTAGATCCCCCTCCTTAATGAAACTAGCCACACATAGTAAAAGTAAATAACATGATTGAAATGTAAACCGACATTAACATCAATATTTAAAGCACCGTAAAGAGCTTTAACAATTTCCACAGAGAGCTTTGATTCCCAGTTCGTACAACCTTATCTTGAAAGTGGATAAACGCAAGACTAAGACTTATCTTCTTTATCCTCATCAGCATCATGAGATCATCAAGTTTACAAGTTTATGAATAGCATTTTAGCCATCAAATCGTGTCATAATTGACTTCCATAGTTTTTTGGGGGATCCTGTAATGAGTGGAAGTCAACTTTTGACAGGATTTATCGATTAAAACATAATAGGCTCTCAATAAGCTCAATACTCCATCCAAAGGACACTGTGAGGCCTTGTCGATCATTTATCATTTGGTAATTTTTATGTTTTCAAATTTGTCTACAATGAGCAGAAGGCTCATTGCAGACTGTGGTTACCCGTTTGCTAGGTTTACAGTGAACCGCTAATTGAGTTCATGAGATTCGCTAACAAAATGAACCCACATCTTAATGAACATACTTTCTGCTGTTGTGTAGATAGTCCCCTTCTTATCCAACACTCCAAACTTGTGCTGTTAATAATGATTGGATATTTTATTTCTATATATTATAAATTTATATGTACAAATTTATGTATTCATCTTTTAATGTAAAACCCATCCTATCCCAAGCGAATTGGCTTGGTTGGACAGTAGCCAACCGCAACCCCAATTTGAACCAAGCGTATCGATGAACCATGTAACATTGTTGCAGACAATGAGGTGAGACTTGTCAGCTATGCAGTGATTAAGCCTATCAATGGGCCGTGTTGCCCTGTAACCAGGTCCAAACCTGACTCAGAAAATAGAGCTTTTTCCTTACAAACCCGGCCCAGCCCTAGAGCGGATGAACGCAAGTAGCCTGGCTTGGCTTGCCCGACCAATGATATAATCCTCTAATAAATGTGTGCTATATCCTAATCTTTTTCCGTATATAACTTATTTGTTTGACTTTGTCAAGTTCCGTACAGTTTTTGGTTAAAAGAATAAGTAAATGATCAACAAAGAGTTGTTGTTAGATGATGGTTTATATATATATATAGGTTTTTTATTATAAATTATGTATAAACAAATTTTTTACTTGCAACTTGGGGGACTGAGTACTATTGCAGCTAGGGTGTTTTTGGGGCTGGATGAGATCTACCCCACCCCAGCCCTAAGCCAGCCCATTGACAACCCCAGCAGTCAGTGGACCTTGAGACATGAACGGACTTTAGAGGGCATACAAATCTGTGGACTTCTCAAAGTTCCCATGACTGCATAGCTGATTACGTTAGCTCAAATATGAAGCTTAATTAATAGTGAATAAAAGTTTGGGTGAGATTTTGATATAGGGGCAATGGTCAAGTCCTACCAAGCAGGGCCGGCCCTAAGATTTTGGGGGCTCAAGGCAAGTTCCTAAAATGGGGCCCCTCTTTCATATTAATCTTAAAATTTGAAAATTGTTACAATTTTTTTTACAACTAAAACAATACTCATTACGTTTAGATTACAAATATCGTCATATTTTCTTCTATCGGTTATAATTTGAAAATGCAACTAACAAATTAAAGAAAGTACATATTAAAGAAAAATGCAATACAAAAAGAGAAAAGTTAAATAGAGAACGTACCCGACGGATCAAGTAACCCAACCAATAACATTTTAATATTTTTTATTACCTTAACTCCCATTAAATCTTTCACTGCCAATTTTTAGAATTTTAATAGTCTCAAAAGTTCTAAAAATATGTTCAATGGATATGTCTCATCGAGTAGATCAAAATTGTCAGGTCACTTATTAAAAATGGAACTGTAATGAACCTGAAATCACTATTTTAAGTTAGGGTCATTTAATAAGAAAATTTTGTATGTATATATATATATATAAAAAGAGAGAGAGTACCTATTGATATGTAAATTAAGTTGTACTCGTAAGTGCACGAATCATGATGTAGTCAGTGGGTGCAGAGTACGAGATCGTTCCCACGATGATTGGTTAGAAAATTTAAAAGGAAAAATAGTAACCAATTACAAGAACAAACACAGATTTACCACATCAACTAACAATCTAGAATTTTAAGAACTTCTGATAAATGAGATAAATACTGACAGTTAAGCACTAACGGAATTTAAGAATTAAACAATTAATGAAAGATAAGGATTGAGATGCTAAATCCTCCCATCGTAGATTTATCATTTACCGAATACCAATCTGTGAATTAAGATGTGAGATCTTTAACAGATTTCTCAAAAGAAGCACTACCCCATACACACGTGAGTTCTAAAATATAGATATGAGATCACAGAGATGTATGATTAACATCACATGAGTGCATGATTAACACTCACACCTCGGACAACATTTAAAACCCAATCTCTAGGGTAATTTCTAAAGTACGATCTAAGATCAAGGAGATGTATGAAACACCCCATGAGTGTGTGATTAACACCCACACCTCAGATGGTGATTGAAACTCACCACTGGGATAAAGTTACACTATCAATCCGAAATCAAGGAGATGTATGATTAACACCCCATGAATGTGTGATTAACACTCACACCTCAGATGATAGTTAAACATCACCCCGAGATGGGTAATAATTAGGATAAAATCATTATTGCAGATCTGAAATCATAGGGCATGATTAGCTCTTAGATCTTAGACTGAAATCAGATTTCACCATTTTCAATAACAATACTAGGGCCTTAAAAAGTATCTAACATCTCAATCACACAGATTTATATTAATATAAATGAATACCTCGGATGGGGTTCATTAGATCCCCCTCCTTAATGAAACTAGCCACACATAGTAAAAGTAAATAACATGATTGAAATGTAAATCGACATTAACATCAATATTTAAAATCTCGTAAAGAGCTTTAGCAATTTTCACAGAGAGCTTTGATTCCCAGTTCGTACAACCCTATCTTGAAAGTGGATAAATGTAAGACTAAGACTTATCTTCTTTCTCAAAATGAATATTACAAAGATAGTTAAAGAAACTGAGACTCAATGCCCTTACACTTTGAAAAGCAGAAAACTAAACAGAAGAATGCAGAATGAAAACTGATCTCAGATCCTCAGATTTTATCCTTTTAAATGGTACAAAGATCGAGCGCTTCAAATTCAAATTCAAAACTCAAATTCGAATTTGGTCGATTGATCGACTGAATATGGTCGATCAATCGACCATATCAGATTTTGTTTTCCAATTTCCAAGTCTTCCGGATCATGTCGATCAATCGACCAATAAGGGTCGATTGATCGACCTAGTCAAAAGATCTTGCTTTTCTTTATTTATCACTTCCTTTCCACTTTTTCGCCATTTTGTGCTTCCTAATGAGTTTAATGAGCATTTTGTCCTAAAACTTAGAAAACTTGACAAATCATGTTAGATAGCTTTCATCGAATGACTAAATGTAGATTTTTAGGAGTGAAATATCCTCATATTTCATTGCACATCACCTTTAAATCCACTCACTGAATCTTTGAGTTCACCCACACTGAAATACATTGACTGCATTGAATCAAACGATGGAGATTGTTTATTGTCCCAATCTTTCACCCGATGAATCTTGAGATCACGGGTGTACTGATCGATTTTAAATGTAACCCTTGCAAGTGCACAAGATCTATTGCAGTATGGCAAGAACAAAGGTGTCGAACCCACAGGGAAATCTTGAATTTTAATTAATTCTTTCAGAGATTTAAAAACGTCCTTAAGGAAGTACCAAAGGGCAGATTCAATTTTACCAAAATTTATCACACTTTTTCTAAATGCAAAAAAAATAAATTAATCTAAACAGCTAATTACTAATGAATCTAAAATAATAATTAAATGAGATCAATGAATATGCTACCCCAGATTTGTACCCCTTTTCTACCATTAAAGCCTACAGTTTTATTAAAGCATCATTCACACCATCATTCAGCTATAGAGATGATTCGTAATAAAATATGATCATCAATCCGGCATACCCTATCTAAAAACAATGACTCAGCCTATCATTGCGGTATGAGTCATGTAAGAAGCATAGCGTATCTCATGATGTTTAGATCACAACAGTAAAAATATAATCGCTCCGCAGCCTATATCAGTCTGCAGGTCCAGATCTAGCGATTATAGCCGTTATACGCGCAATCAACGGTCATAACAAGCATTCAATATATTTTCAATAGCACAAACTTTGAGCAAAATGATTCCATGATGACATAATAGACTATGGTATTAATCATAAATATGGGTACTTATCTGGGGATCGCATCTTCTCCGATCAACTGATTTAGCCGCTCATCTTTGGTGTATGATCTCCTTGTTCATTCAAAGTCATTCCTCTTTTTATTTCTTCCAAAGATCTTTGTTTACAATGCCTTTTTCTAAATACAATCTATGCTTTCATGAACGTAAAGGAAAAATAATGCAAATCCTAGGTATAATCTACCCAGATGGAACCCTAGAAGAAGGAGAAAGAAGAACTCTTGAAAAGATGCCAAGAGGAGTCTAAAACCAAAAATAATAATAATGAATAATAATATTCTAAAAAATTATCTCCAAAAACTCTAAAAAAAGAAAAGCCAAAACTAACTCTCTAATTATCTATCTCTAATTCCTCTCTCTAATTCCTATCTCTAATTCCTGATCTCTAATTATCTATCTCTCATTCCTCTCTCTAATTATCTATCTCTCATTCCTCCTTTCCGAAGTGTTTGACCCGCTTTAAATAGAGCCGAAGTTTTCCAGCCACAGAGGTGTTCCAACTCGAAAATTTAGGGTCGATTAATCGACCCAATAGGGTCGATGCATCGACCTCCCAGATTTTTGTGAATTCCTGCCAAACTTTGCATCAGACACTGCTTTTGTATTTTGGCCATAACTCTCTGTCCCGAAATCGGATTGAGGCGATTCTTGATCCGTTGGAAAGCTGACAGAAAGATCTACAACTTTGGTGTTTTAACAATTTCATAATTCGGCCGTCTTGAATGTCCAAATTGAGCTACAAGTCGCACTAAGTTCTCGATGACCCAAAGTTGCAGTGTTTTGACATTATTTTCAGAATTCTTAACATTTTCAGACTTGGCTTGTATTTACCTGAAACACTTCAAATCTAATAATTCTTATCAGATAGCCTTCATCGGATAGCTAAATATAGGTATCTAGGGGTGAAATATCATCATATTTCACTACTCATCACACCCCCAAACCTACACTTTGCTAGTCCTCGAGCAAAGCAAACTAAAGAAAATAAATGCCACTTTTTTAGGGAACACGATTGCACTTAGCGTGTGCAACAAGCCTTTAAACCCCTAGGTGATCCCTAGTGGAGGAGTTGTGTCTCCTGAGGATTTACAGTGAAGTTACCCACAAACTTCAATACATTTTTTTAAAACCATCGATAAAATTGAGTTTTCAAAATATTATTTTGATAACATATATACCATTCAAAACTCAAAATCATTACTCAATTCAACATGCGAATTCTCAATTTTAAATAACAATGTTATACTAATCATACTAATATCCATTCAAATTAGTCTAATGCTCAAATCGTTAGATAACTCATCCATTCATGCTTAAACGGGAAGTGTGTGCATAACCAAAGCTAAGATTCATCCATCTCAGAACTAGTCCAAACGGAAAACCGTCGGGTCTGTTGTCTCGACTCAATCCTCACTTTAGGTATATTCTCGAAATAAAATCACTCCAATGATGGGTAATCTTTCGCACACATGTGAGAGATCAATACAAAGCAAGCAAAAAGGTCTCACATGATGAATGAAACACGATGCAATCAATGAACAAAAATAAATCTCATAAGAACATATACTTGTATATCCTAATCATGTCATATCAAGTGTCATAAGTATAACATATTTACTCTCCACAAGGCAGTTACCAATGCAAGATTAGATCATGAAGGTCTTTTGTAGGGTTGTAATGGGGCTCAGGAAAGGGTAAGAAAGAATAGGAATTGAGATTCAAAATTTCTGAGAAATCAGAAAAGAAACAAACTTCTGATTTTTCTATTTCTCTTCTTTTTCTTTTCTAATCTCTCACTATTTTTCTCAATATTTTTCTTTTGAATTTTCTTTTCTTGAAGCACCTCATATTTTTTTTTCATATTTTTCACAATTTTCTTTTTCTTTTTCTCCCCCCTTTTTCTTTTATATTTTTGCCATACACTCTCAGTAAACACCACAACTCAGTATCTCTCCACTTACTCTTTTTTCATTCATTTTCATCCCTCGTTCCTAATTTCTCAGAAATAAAAAGGGTAAAGCTGAATTTTCATAAATGGTGAAGGGTTAAAAGTTAACATGGCTTATCAAAGAATGTATAAAGGTAAATTTTTCAATAGGCTCAAAGGGGTACTAGAAGGATAAATTTATATGAGGTGGGGCATTTGATCGATTTTAAAGTGTAACCCTTGCAAGTGCACAAGATCTATTGCAGTATGGCAAGAACAAAGATGTCGAACCCACAGGGAAATCTTGAATTTTAATTAATTCTTTCAAAGATTTAAAAACATCCCTAAGGAAGTACCAAAGGGCAGATTCAATTTTACCAAAATTTATCACACTTTTTCTAAATGCATAAAAATAAATTAATCTAAACAACTAATTACCGATGAATCTAAAATAATAATTAAATGAGATCAAGGAATATGCTACCCGAGATTTATACCCCTTTTCTACCATTAAAACCCATTGTTTCATTAAAGCATCATTCACACCATCATTCAGCTATAGAGATGATTCGTAATAAAATATGATCATCAATCCGGCATACCCTATCTAAAAATAATGACTCAGCCTATCATTGCGGTATGAGTCATGTAAGAAGCATAGCATATCTCATGATGTTTAGATCACAACAGTAAATACATAACCGCTCTGCAACCTAGATCAGTCTGCAGGTCCAGATCTAGCGATTATAGCCGTTGATACGCGCAATCAACGGTTATAACAAGCATTCAATATATTTTCAATAACACAAACTTTTAGCAAAACGATTCCATGATGACAATAAATCGACTATGGTATTAATCATAAATAAGGGTACTTATCTGGGGATCGCATCTTCCCCGATCTACTGATTTAGCCGCTCATCTTTGGTGTATGATCTCCTTGTTCATTCAAAGTCATTCCTCTTTTTATTTCTTTCAAAGATCTTTGTTTACAATGTCTTTTCCTAAATACAATCTATGCTTTCATTAACGTAAAGGAAAAATAATACAAATCCTAAGTACAATCTACCCAGATGGAACCCTAGAAGAAGGAGAAAGAAGAACTCTTGAAAAGATGCCAAGAGGAGCCTAAAACCAAAAATAATAATAATGAATAATAATCCTCTAAAAAATTCTCTCCAAAAACTCTAAAAAAAGAAAAGCCAAAACTAACTCTCTAATTATCTATCTCTAATTTTTCTCTCTAATTCCTATCTCTAATTCCTTTCTCTAATTCCTATCTCTAATTTTTTTCTCTCATTTTTTTCTTTAATTTTTTTCTTCTTCCCGAAGTGTTTGATCCGCTTTAAATAGAGCCGAAGTTTCCCAGCCGCAGAGGTGTTTCAACTTGAAAATTTAGGGTCGATTAATCGACCCAATAGGGTCGATGCATCGACCTCCCAGATTTTCGTGAATTCTCGTCGAACTTTGCATCAGACACTACTTTGGTATTTTGGCCATAACTCTCTCTCCCAAACTCGGATTGAGGCGATTCTTGATCCGTTGGAAAGCTAACAGAAAGATCTACAACTTTTGTGTTTTAACAATTTCATAATTCGGCCGACTTGAATGTCCAAATTGAGCTACAAGTCGCACCAAGTTCTCGATGACCCAAAGTTACAGTGTTTTGACATTATTTTCAAAATTCTTGGGCTGTTTTCTGCACTTGGCTTGTATTTACCTGAAACACTTCAAATCTAATAATTCTTATCAGATAGCCTTCATCGGATAGCTAAATATAGGTATCTAGGGGTGAAATATTATCATATTTCACTACTCATCAGTATTTAAGCACAAACGAGCCAAAGATGACCTTCAATCATTTCCTTAAAAGATGGTAACCTTGCCTATTTGTCTTGAGTAGATATACAGTATGTTCTAACATAATGATATGAATTTGATTTCAAATAAAGTCAGAAGCCAAAGTAAAATGTATGAGATTATACAAAGTAATTCGTATTCAAAGAAAACTCCGAGTTTATGTATTCACTCATCAATGACGGGAAATTAGCTCTAAAGCTTACCGGGTTTAGTCTCCACTAAGAACCTAAGATTCAACGTTCAAAACAGTTCATCGATTTCTAAGTCTTAGCTTGGTATAAGTGCAAAAGTTCTACGCATGAATATCAAAATTACCCACAAAATATCACATTAAGCTTCATTATTTTAGATACAAGCATTCAAAATCTGACATTGATATTATCAAAATTAAATTCACATGCATCATCAACTAAAGTTTGAAAACTATCGAAAAATAATTCATGTATGATGGTTCAAAAAAAAATTTTAAATTTTTTTTTTTCATATATAAAAAAAAAAAAAAAAGTGACGCAAGATAGAGAATCATACCCCCAAACCTAAAAATGACAATGTCCTCATTGATTGAAATAAGTAGCACACCCCCAAACCTGTTGAAAAGTACCTCAATACAAAGATCAGGTGCAGAGAATATGTGCATCAAATTAAAACATGACCAAAAATAGATTGAAGGTAATGCAGCTACACTAATTTGGAAATTAAAAACAACTTAAACTAAACTAAAAACTAATATTCTAAAACTAATCATACGAAAAGAGAAATCCTAAATCCTAAACTAAACCTGAGTCCAACTCCTTTAATCTGGGTCACTGAGGTGCATCGCCTCAATTCCGAACTGGGTCATCGGCTTAAACATTGGTTTAAGGCGTTGCCCATTGACTTTGAAGACTTGATTGTCCTTGAGACTACGGATCTCAATCGCACCATGCACACTAATGGAAACAACCTGAAACAGGCCTTCCCATCTAGATTTCAGTTTTCCCGGGTGGAGCTTAAGTCTGGAGTTGAACAGCCAAACCTTTTGTCCAATGTGGAACTCTTTCCGAGAAATGGCCTCATCATGCAGCTTTTTATACCTTTCTTTGTACATCTTTGAGTTTTCATAACCATCATAGCGTAGCTCTTCCAATTCACTTAGCTGTAGCCTTCGATTTGATCCTGCTGCTTACATATCGAAATTTAATCGTTTGATGGCCCAAAATGCTTTATGCTCCAATTCAACAGAAGATGACATGCTTTCCCGTAGACAATTCTGAACGGAGACATTCCAATTGGTGTCTTGAAGGCGGTACGATAGGCCCACAGAGCATCAGAGAGCCGGTTTGACCAGTCTCTTTTATCCGATCGTACCGTCTTTTCTAAAATTCGTTTAATCTCGCGGTTCGACACTTCCACCTGACCACTAGTTTGCGGGTGATATGGCGTTGCAACCTTGTGGGTGACGCCGTATTTCTTCATTAAAGTAGCAAAATGGCGGTTGCAGAAGTGCGAACCGCCATCACTAATGATCGCCCGTGGAAACCCGAATCTGTTAAAAACATTTTCTTTCAGAAATTTGACAACAACCTTGTGATCATTTGATCGGGTTGCCACAGCTTCTATCCATTTGGAGACATAGTCAACAACCACAAGAATATACGAATACCCGAAAGATGGGGGAAAAGGACCCATGAAGTCAATCTCCCAAACATAAAAAATTTTAACAATTAGAATCGGATTAAGGGGCATCATATTTCGTCGTGAAATATTTCTCAGCTGTTGACATCGTTGGCATTCTTTGCAAAATTGAGCAGCGTCACGAAAGATGAAGGGCCAGTAGAATCCGCTTTGAAGAATTTTCTGTGCAGTCTTCTGTCCTCCAAAATGGCCTCCACAGGCTCCAGCATGGCAGAAATCGAGAACGCTTAGTTGCTCTTCTGCTGGTACACATCTCTTGATGATTTGATCTAAACAGATCTTAAACAAATGTGGTTCATCCCAAAAATAGTATTTGATCTGGGAGAAAAAGAGGTTCTTATCATTCTTTCCCCATTCAGTAGGGATTTTGCCCGTGACCAAATAATTCACGATATTGGCAAACCAAGGAACTTTCGTAGCGGTAGCGTCAATTGCCATTAATTTCTCATCCAGAAAAGTATCCCGGATAGGTTCAGGTGTAACCAATTCTTCAAGCAAAATGCGAGACAAGTGATCAGCCACAACATTCTCGACTCCCTTTTTATCCTTGATTTCGAAATTAAACTCTTGAAGTAGCAGAATCCAGCGGATCAATCATGGTTTGGCATCCTTCTTTGCCAACAAATATTTCAATGCAGAGTGGTCTGAAAAGACCACTATTTTTTATCCAAATAGATAAGAACGAAATTTATCCAAAGCATACACCACAGCTAATAGTTCTTTCTCAGTGGTGGTGTAGTTAAGCTGTGCATCGATCAACGTCTTATTGGCATAATAAATTACGTGAGGTAATTTGTTCACCCTTTGCCCTAAAACAGCTCCGATAGCGTAATCAGATGCATCTCACATGAGTTCGAATGGGAGAGAATAATCCGGTGGTTGGATTATTGGTGCAGTTGATAAGAGTTCATGCAGCTTCATAAATGATTTCATGCAATGCTCATCAAATTCAAAAGGGACATCTTTACCAAGCAAGGTACATAAAGGTTTAGCCACCTTGCTGAAATCCTTAATGAATCGCCTATAAAATCCAGCATGCCCCAAAAATGATCGAATTTGGCGAACACTCTTTGGTGGGGGCAAATTGGCAATTAGGTCGACTTTGGCCTTAACCACTTCAATTCCTTTCTTGGAAACAGTATGCCCCAGAACAATTCCTTGTTGAACCATGAAATGGCTCTTCTCCCAGCTAAGAACAAGTTTAGAATCCACACAACGTTGTAAAACTTGTACGAGGTGATTTGAACAAGAACCAAATGTTTTCCCAAAAACCGAGAAGTCGTCCATGAACACCTCGATGAACTTGTCAATCATATCCGAAAATATGGCCAGCATACATCGTTGGAAAGTTGCAGGTGCATTATATAAGCCGAACGGCATCCTTCGATATGCAAAAGTACCGTAAGGGCATGTGAATGTCGTTTTCTCTTGATCAGGTGGAAAAACGGGCACTTGATTGTATCCCGAATAACCATCAAGAAAGCAATAAAACTCTTGCCCTGCTAACTTCTCGAGGATTTGATCGATGAACGGAAGGGGAAAATGATCCTTTCTTGTAGCTATGTTTAATTTTTTATAATCAATGCAGACACGCCACCCAGTAGTTTCACGAGTAGGCAACAATTCTCCTTTCGCAGTTTCTTTCATAGTGATTCCGGACTTTTTCGGGACAATTTGGACTGGACTAACTCATTCACTATCAGAAATCGGATAGATGATTCCAACATCGAGTAATTTAATGATTTCCTTTAAAATGATTTCTTGCATGTTCGGATTAAGTCGCCTCTGCGGTTCTCTCGATGGTTTACTCTCATCTTCCAGATGTATTTTGTGCATACATACTGATGGGTCAATCCCTTTTAAATCAGCTAGAGTCCATCCGATAGCCTGCTTGTGATCTAGAAGCACTTTCAACAGGTCATGCTCTTGTTCTTCAGACAACGTGGATGAAATTATCACCGAAAATGTTTCTCGTGGCCCCAGAAAAGTGTATTTGAGCGATTCAGGCAACTGTTTCAATTCCACAGTTGGTGGCTCCTCAATTGATGGAGTCGGTTCAGCTTTTACTTCAATGGGTAACGGTTCTATCTTAGTCACAACTTCACATAAGTTATCATATGGACATGATAAACTCAACCTCGTCTCTTCGGACTGCTTCCTTTCAGATCCTTTTTCTTCATAGATGGCCAACAAAGCGGTTTCAAATTCTTCTTTGGTGAGCATTGATGGTAATGCTTCATCCGCCACTTCGTCCATCTGATCGATGTAAAAACATTCGACCTCATCCTCGTTAGGGAAATGGTTCATCGAATGAAATATGTTCAATCTGACCTTCATGTTCCCAAAAGAAACGTCCATGACTCCCGTTCGACAATTAATGCAAGCGTTGGCAGTGGCGAGAAACGGACGTCCAAGGATGATGGGGACTTGATTAATTGATTTAACAGGTGGTTCCATGTCTAAAACAACAAAGTCCACTGGAAAGACAAACTTGTCTATTCCAACCAAAACATCCTCGATAATTCCCCTAGGTCTTCTTTCTGACCTATCAGCCAGTTGGAGTGTGACCGTCGTGGGTTGCAATTCACCCAATCCGAGTTTCTCGTATATTGAGTATGGGAATAGATTCACACTTGCTCCCAAATCCAATAGCGCTTTTCCAATTGGTTGCCCACCAATGACACATGGAACAGTTGGAACTCGGGGTCTTTCGGTTTTGGGGTTTCCAATTGTAATATTGAATCGACTTGATTAGTCAGAGAACACTTTCTTGGAAATATGAGTGCGCCTTTTCGAGTGCATAAATCTTTGAAAAATTTTGCATACTCAGGCACTTGTTTGATTGTTTCAAGCAATGAAAGATTTATCTTTACTTGCTTGAATGTTTCGAAAATTTCTTCCATTTTTGCTGGTCCCTTTCCCATTCTAGATGGAGGAGTTAGGCATTCAGGGAATGGTGCCCTTGGGACATAAGGTGCAGGTTTCATTTTTTATTCTTGTTCATGTCCTAGTTGGACAGTTGAGGGAGACTCATCCTCGATTACTTTTTCTTTTCCTTCTCTCTTCTTTGCTCTTTCTCTTTCTCTTTTCTTTCTCTTTCTCTGTTCTTTTCTATTTGTTTTCTTTCTCTTTTGTCGCTTCTCTTGCTTCCTCTTTTCTGATCGATTCCAGCATTTCCACTTGATTATCAACTTCTTCCACTTCTCAAAGACCGTAATGCCTTTCAACTGTTGACTATTCGATGGTCCTGCATCAGGTGGTGCTTGATCTCGAGGATTGTTGACGGGTTGGCTAGGGAGCCTACCTTCCTCTCGTTGACTCAGCTGATTTGTCAGTTGACCGAATTGATCTATCATCATCCGTTGAAAGCATGCATGCTTCGCATCACCTTTTCCTCCAAATCGAATCTCTAGAAACGGTAGCACGAGGTTGATTAAAATTGATTAAAATTTCGATTTTTTTGAATCTAATTGGATGGTAATAAGGAGGTTCTGCTGGAAATTAGAATTCTCACTGGGTAGTGGAATTACATTGTGGGAAATTTTGTTATCCACCCATTGTGTTGGCTCTGTCTTCTTGGTTTACTGACGGTTTGGTTCGAACCACCCCATCCTAAGTTGGGGTGATTTTTCCATTCCGGGTTATAGGTATTGGAGTATATGTTTCTACCCTGCCGTTGATAAGATTGAGTCAGATTCACCTGCTCTTTAGGAGTAGGTTCATCAGGGAATAATGACAAGGTAGTGGGGCACTCATTAGCCATGTGACCTGGGTGGTCACAAATTGAACACACAGTGGGGGTGACAGGAGCTTTAGCTTGCTTGGTCGCAGCTAACAACATATTCATTTGCTTGGACAACATATCAACCTTTGTCGATAGATCAGAGGTATTATTTTTGACATTATACAATCCATCTCTTGTCAACACATGAGATTTAGATGCCAAATCCAAGTTAGTTCGCCCCAGTGTTTCACTTTGTATCGAAGTTTGGTATAACTTCTCAAACAATGTCCACAATTCATCAGCTTCTTTTGTGGCACATGATCCACCACACGATGCATCAACCATGCGTCTCTCTTCAGGAATCAGTCCATTATAAAAACTTTGGACCTGTTGCCACCTTGGAACTTTATGATTTGGACAGCGCTTAATCAATTCCTTAAAGCGTTCCCAACATTCATGGAATGTTTCAGTAGGTTGTTGGGAAAAGAATTGAATCTTCTGACGCAACTCAATGGCTTTGGTCATGGAAAAATATTTTTTAAGAAACTGACGGTGTAGCTCTGCCCAACTTTGAATAGATTGCGGTTCTAAGGAATAAAACCACGTTTTTGCCTTGTCCCTTAAAGAGAAAGGAAAGAGTTGGAGTTTAGCTATCTCATCAGTGACATTGTGGACTCTAAACATTTTGCATACCCCAGTGAATTCATTTAGATGAACGTGCGGATTTTTATTTGCTAACCCATGGAAAATTGGTAGCATTTGGATCATCGCTGATTTGAATTCATTGTGGTTTCCTGGAATGGGATCATGCATTATACATTCCTGATCATCGTAAAAACCAGGATCATTATAATATTCGAGTGTTCTAGGGCCCTCATTGTAATTGTTATTCCTATCATTTCCATTATTTCCATTATTGTCATTATTGATATTCTGGTTGTTCCCATTCATTTCTTGCCTTTGATCAGCCATGGTATCGATGATGATAATCTTGATTCCTTTGAATTCTCTACAAGATCGTTCGATCTCAAGATTAAATGGTAGCAGATGTGGGTGATGAGAACGAGTAAAGCTCATACACCATGCTCACAAACAGGGATTGAAGAATCCAAAACAAATCCACAAAATAGGCTCAATCGATTGCAGCAAAGATCTCAATCGATTGACAGCAGCACACTTAAAATTTCACAGAAATGACTTTATCAGTCAATCGATTGAAGAACTGTTCTCAATCGATTGAGGTTCAAAGGTCAAAGCAAGTTAACATAAGAATTTCAGCCGAAATGGCAAGCACAGAATTTTTGTCAATCGATTGACAGAGGAATGTCAATCGATTGACAGAGGAATGTCAATCGATTGAAAGAAAAGCAAAGATCACGACAGAGAATATTTCAGTCTTAATCGATTGAACCTGAAGCTTCAATCGATTGAGCTCTAATATGAACAGTGGCCAAAATAAGAAGAAAAGAAAAGCAAAACAAGATAAATTAATTTTAAATTTTTTTTTTTTTTTTAAAATTCGAATTTCAAAAATTAAAATTAAAATTTCAAGATTAAAATTAGAAATTAAAATTTTAAATCTAAGGGCAACCCTAAGAATCTTATCTAAAAGAGAAAAATAAGGGAAAGAATAAAAGATTCCTAAATTTCCTAAGGAAGGTATCCTAAATTTATAAGCTTCCTAAAAAAAAAATAAAAAATTAATAACTAATTTTAGAAAATCCTAGAATATCTAAAAGAGGAAAATAAGGAAAAAGAATCCTACTAAAATAAAAAGTCCTAAAAACCTAAACTTTCTAAAAGAGTCCTACAAAAACTTACCTAAGAGAGAAAAATAAGGGAAAGAAGATTTTACATATTAAAAATCTAAATATTAGTTTTTTTTTTTTTTTTTTTTTTTTTTTTTTTTAAATTCGAATTTCAAAAATTAAAATTAAAATTTCAAGATTAAAATTAGAAATTAAAATTTTAAATCTAATGGCAATCCTAAGAATCTTATCTAAAAGAGAAAAATAAGGGAAAGAATAAAAGATTTCTAAATTTTCTAAAGAAGGTATCCTAAAAATCTATACTTCCTAAAAAGACTCCTACAAAATCTAAAATAAGAAGTCTAAAAATTTCAACTTCCTAAAAGACTCCTACAAAATCTAAAATAAAAAACCTAAAAATCTCAACTTCCTAAAAGACTCCTAAAAAAAAATACTTACCTAAGGGAGAAAAATAAGGGACAAAATTTTTCTCTTTTTAAAAAAAAAATTATTATTTTTTTTTTTTTTTAATCAAAACACAAAAATCTCTAACCGAATTAATCAAAATTTCGCCGATTTCCCCGGCAATGGCGCCAAAAACTTGATCGATTTAAAGTGTAACCCTTGCAAGTGCACAAGATCTATTGCAATATGGCAAGAACAAAGGTGTCGAACCCACAGGAAAATCTTGAATTTTAATTAATTCTTTCAGAGATTTAAAAACGTCCTTAAGGAAGTACCAAAGGACAGATTCAATTTTACCAAAATTTATCACACTTTTTCTAAATGCAAAAAAAATAAATTAATCTAGGAATATGCTACCCCAGATTTGTATCCCTTTTCTACCATTAAAACTCACAGTTTTATTAAAGCATCATTTACCCCATCATTCAGCTATAGAGATGATTCGTAATAAAATATGATCATCAATCCGGCATACCCTATCTAAAAATAATGACTTTCACCGTTTGCGGTATGAGTCATGTAAGAAGCATAGCGTATCTCATGATGTTTAGATCACAACAAGAAAAACATAATCGCCCGGTCTAGATCACCGAGTCCAGATCTAGCGATTATAGCCGTTGATACGCGCAATCAACGGTCATAACAAGCATTCAATATATTTTCAATAGCACAAACTTTGAGCAAAATGATTCCATGATGACATAATAGATTATGATATTAATCATAAATATGGGTACTTATCTGGGGATCGCATCTTCCCCGATCAACTGATTTAGCCGCTCATCTTTGGTGTATGATCTCCTTGTTCATTCAAAGTCATTCCTTTTTTTATTTCTTCCAAAGATCTTTGTTTACAATGCCTTTTCCTAAATACAATCTATGCTTTCATGAACGTAAAGGAAAAACAATGCAAATCCTAGGTACAATCTACCCAGATGGAACCCTAGAAGAAGGAGAAAGAACTCTTGAAAAGATGCCAAGAGGAGTCTAAAACCAAAAATAATAATAATGAATAATAATATTCTAAAAAATTATCTCCAAAAACTCTAAAAAAAGAAAAGCCAAAACTAACTCTCTAATTCTCTATCTCTAATTCCTCTCTCTAATTCCTATCTCTAATTCCTTATCTCTAATTATCTATCTCTCATTCATCTCTCTAATTATCTATCTCTTATTCCTCCTTTCTGAAGTGTTTGATCCGCTTTAAATAGCGCCGAAGTTTCCCAGCCACAGAGGTGTTCCAACTCGAAAATTTAGGGTCGATTAATCGACCCAATAGGGTCGATGCATCGACCTCTCAGATTTTCGTGAATTTCCGCCGAACTTTACATCAGACACTGCTTTGGTATTTTGGCCATAACTCTCTGTCCCGAACTCGGATTGAGGCGATTTTTGATCCGTTGGAAAGCTGACAGAAAGATCTACAACTTTGGTGTTTTAACAATTTCATAATTCGGCCGTCCTAAATATCCAAATTGAGCTACAAGTCGCACCAAGTTCTCGATGACCCAAAGTTACAGTGTTTTGACATTATTTTCAGAATTCTTGGGCTATTTTCTGCACTTGGCTTGTATTTACCTGAAACACTTCAAATCTAATAATTCTTATCAGATAGCCTTCATCGGATAGCTAAATATAGGTATTTAGGGGTGAAATATCATCATATTTCACTACTCATCATGTACCATCAGACAGTCGATTTTCTTATTTCATGTGATACACACTCAAAAAAATAACCTTAAAATCAATTTTGTGTGTGCACGTGATGTTTAGGTCACTTTTCTAAGATGTATACCACGTGAAATAAAACATTGACCATCTGATAGTGCACCCATAATCTCAAGATCCATCGTGTGAAATATTGAGAGGATAAACGATTTTCATCGTCTAATTCAACGGAATCAATGCATTTCAACATGGGTGAACTCAAAGATTCGGTGGGTGGATTTAAATGTACTTATATATATATATATATATATATATATATAAAACGCGCTCACATTCCATACCCATTGAAAACTATTGAATCCTTCGAATCATATGATGGAAATCGTTTTTCACCCACATCTTTCACTCAATAGATCTTACGATCATGGTGCACCTATCAAACAATCGGTTTGTGATTCAACGTGTCATAGATTCCAAAAAATTATCATAAAATCACATTTGAGCGTGATATGTGCCATATGATTCAAGGACATTTTTGGGGGGATTTGTGACACATGGAATAAAAAATTGTCCGTTTGATAGGTGGGCCGTGATCTGTAGATCTATTTTGTAAAAGATAGGTATGAAAATTAATTTCCATCATCTCATTCGAAGGGATTAATGGTTTTCAAGGGATCAGGGACATGGGCGCTTTCAGAGAATGCGTGAGTGCGTTTAGAGGTACCCTATATAAAGGATTTGGTCAAACAAATCTGGTTCGATCAAAATTGGGCGATAGAATCTACTAGGTCGATACGCATGACTGGCTTGGCCCAAGATCTGGACTGACCCGACCTAGACCTGATCTATGATCCATTAAATATGGGACTAAGAAGATTCCAACCCACAACCTAATTAGGAAAAAGTAAAGCAACCCTGATCACTTAGATTCAATATTTTTATATATTAAAAATTATATTAAACAATTACATAATTAAAGACTTTCAAAATATGCTTGGGCCTTGGCCCAGGGCCGGCCTTGCTATCAAGTAAAATCGGATTTCCGGTCTTACTTCATTTGTTGCCCTTGGAAATAGGAGAATATTGACTTTTTTTATTTTCACTTTTTATAATATGATGTGCAATCAAGAATCTCCTATTTTTAAGGGTAGCAGATGGGGTAGGATTGGAAATCTGATTCTATTTGGTTGGACCACACCATTGCCTTGGATCTAGATATTCTTGTCGAAAAGGGACTAAGTCTCTTGTAAGAGTTCAGGTGTCTGGTCGTTACTCGTACTACACTCCGTCCAAGAATCATATATCACGGCATTGGAGCTATCTAATTAGAACACTGAAATTTTAGAAGGGAGCCATTACTTGCACACGTTTTTCAAGTGATTGCACTGAATTTAAAAAAAGATTTGGTATTTTAGGGACATGTGATATGTAAAAATTCAATATGTGCCGTCTGATTTGAAGTTTATGATCAATACATCTCTGGTACATAAAATTGGAGCAAAATACTATATATACTTGTCATATGTTCTATTGTAGTCAATTGTAGATTTATATAATAGCTTTTGACTCCATTTAATCAAACGATGAAAATTATATTTTATTATAATCTTTTGCAGTTGATACATTTAAATCATGACTTTCGAATCAAACGGCTTAGATGGTATTTTCACATAGTAGAGGTCGCCAAACTTGCAAGTCTTTCTTTTAAAATCAGTGCAATTCGGTGCAATCACTTAAAAAGCATGTGCAAGTAATGGCTCCCATTTGAGAATTAGTCTACAACGGGTCTCTACCAACCAATTCGGTGCAATCACTTGAAAATTATATTTTAAATGTGTGATTAGGCGACACACGTGCGCGCACACACACACAGACTTTCCATGCATGGAAGTCCTTGCACTGTCACATAGTCACACACGCATGCACCGTTATACCACCCATGATGGGACACCCATTGCAGGATGAGTTTAAATTTTAATAGGTAAAATGTACATGCAATTGTCTATATTAGAGTACATAGATTAGATTGTTTAAATCTATCAAATCCTTTACTGTTTTTGGCTCACAAAAGCTCTTAATATGAGGGCCAGACTTTGATAACTTGGATTGGTTCAAAAATGTGCCACGACCTATAGTGGGTGCTTCTTTGGGTCTCTATCTAAGAATGTCTATAATGCATGGTTAAAATTTCCGTCCCGCTGAAATTTATGTATTTTGGTACACACTGAAATGAAAACTTGCCCCAAAATTTTGATAAAATTATGTGTGGAAGTGAAATTTTTCGTCAAAACTTAAAATTCAGTTCCGGGTAATCCCCGAAGACAAAACCGATAACTGCTCAGTGATAATTAGCTGATTGATAGTTGTGCGATCATTTGGACTGAGGTGTGCACAGATTTTTATTCTCCCGTTTGTGTATATCTCAAGGCCGACTCACTGCACAACTTGACAAGACAGCTCATTGTTTACAATGAGCCAATGAGTTGACACAGTTTAGATTGTCTCGTAGTGTTTCTAGCTAAAAAGAATTGGTATTTAGCTGCTAATGACTTTTTATGAAAGTCATGTAAGTAGTAATTTTGAAATTGACCACTTTGATTAATATGATAGAGATATATATATTTTTTCATCTCTTATCTTCTGATACTATAAATATCTTATAGTGGTCTTTAAATTATACAACACACATGATAAAATCATATGACATATCACCCCAAAAGTGACATGAGAACGAAGTCACATCTTCTATGGCCTTATCATTCCTATTGAAGTAACATTGCCCCATCTCTATTGTGTTTCATCCTAATTTTTATTTTTTTCTTATAACTTGGGTATTCCAAGCTTACGGTTAGACTACTACTTGAGGGATCCTCCCGTCCCCACTATGCCACGAGTATGTCAGGGGTTACCTATCTTTCGGGGCATCCAGAAGGTCCATCATTGAACCCTGGGCTATGGTTAGATCACTCCTATGGGCACATAAACATAAGGTTTGAATGGCTTGTGGACGTATGCGTGGTAGCTCCATTAATAATAAAAAATAAAAAATGGTTGCAAGTAAGAAGGATTTGTTTTGTTTTGTAACCATGATTATTTGTATTATTAGAAAATGCGTCCACACTATCGTTGCAAGTAAGAATGATTTATTTAATTTTGTAATCATGATTATTTATATTATTAGAAAATGTGTCCACGCTTCGTTGATTTCTACAGTTTTTTATCAATTAATTAATAATTATAAGCCGGCAAAACAATATTCAAAATATATCGATGACCTGACTCAGCCATGGGCCCACGAGTGCAAGTACAATTGGCTAAAGCCGCTATGACCTTTAGAGAGAGAAGCATGGTTCAAAATTTTGGCCAAAATCGTTCCCACCGAAACCGAAACGAAAACTCCACTGTAGTTTTCGGCTGAAATTTCGGTTTCGGTCTAGCCTAAAATCGAAACGAAATCTGAATTTTTTATCCTTGGAGAGAAGTACAATTGGCTATAAATAAATAGAATAATGGTATGGGTAGCTCTATTAGCAGTCATGCGTTCTCTAAAAGCACCTACGTCTTCAACCCTCTGAAAATTGTTGATTGCTTCAAATCAGATGATGGAGATTGTGTTTCATGCCGATCTTCCACACATTGGATCTTGAGATCATGACGCACCTATCAGACGGTCCATTTTTGATTTCATGTCACATATCTCCAAAAAATAGCCTGAAAATAATGTTTGAACATGATGTGTCTCATGGGATTGAAGATCATTTTTTTAGGTATCTATGACAAATGGAACACATGAAATAAAAAAGTGGCCGATTGATAGGTTAGCCAAATACAACCTACAATTGACAATTAGCTCATGTTCAACAATCTCGTCGAATAGGTAGAAGAATCTCCACGGTTTAATAACAAGAGTCGATTAGTTATACAGAGTGGTAGAGTTGTAGTAGTAAGCTCTGACAGGGAGCCATTATTTGCACACGCTTTTCAAGTGATTGCACTGGATTGCACTGAATTTAAAAAAAAGACTTGTAAGTTTGACGTCCTCGATTATGTGAAACCACCATTTAAGTCGTTTGATTTGAAGGCCATGATTTAAAGATATCAATTGTAAAAGATTAAGATAAAATATAATTTTCATCATTTAATTAAATGGAGTCAAAGGCTATTATATAATTCAATAGTTGACTATAATAGATCATATGACTAATATTGTGTTTTGCTCTAATTTTATGTAGGAGAGATCTATTGATCATGAACTTCAAATCTAACAGCCCATATTACATTTTTACATATCAAATGTCCCTAAAATATCAAGTTTTTCTTTAAATTTGGAGCAATCACTTGAAAAACGTTTACAAGTAATGGCTCCCGTTCTGAAATTGAGTACCGTCATTTGCAAGCGGAGATTGTTTTATAACAATCATACCTTATATATTCAAAAACTGTCAAACTACTTTGAATCATATGATGGAAATTATATTTTGTTTTATATGGCAAGTCCATGATGTTCAGATCTATTATGTAAACGATTGAGATGCAAAATGATCTCCATCTTATATTCAAAACAATCTATGATTTTTTATACTTGTCACATGTGATTGCAAAAAATAAAAAAAGCAAGTAATTGTACAGTTACAATTTTAATCCAAAAACCGTTTCTTCGCCCCTGTTTCCAAACCAGCCATTGGAACCGTAGAACAGCTTGTACGGTCTCTTTAACTCTGAATGAAGACAAAATAGCGACTTCACTGATATTCATGATTGATTGCTAGTCAGCGTCTCATGGATATTTATCTGATTATTATATCTCATCGTGCCCCACCCATCCGTTCATTAAATTCATAAGAAGCCTTGAGTTTTTTATATTTAAATATTTTATTATTTAAATATATGTATAAAAAATAGATTATCATATAATAAATGACATAATATAGAAATCTACGGTACCTTACGTCCAATTCGTACAATCGTATTGCAACGTGCAAAGGCCACCCAAAGTACTTGTTGCCCATATTTCTAAGAATTAATATAGGGTAACTGACCCGATCACACTCAAGTGAGAACATGCCAATGTTATGACGTTAAAATAATATGAAAGTATATTCATAATAATTTGCATGCGTATAGATAGTTGTACACTTTTTAAGGTTCGACCCTTTCAGCATTAGGAGATTTGGTCGGAGGTTTGAGCCCAACTTACCTACTTTTTAGAAAAAAGTTTGTTTATGATGGATGGACCATCCATCATAACCCAAAAAGTGGACCACATGTCCACTTGACTTTGCTAAGTGCACGATTTTATAGGGCATGGAAATCCTTGCACGTCAGAGAGTTAAGTGGATATACGGTTTACTTTTCCGTCCATGATTAGATGGTCTTAAAGATTAATTCTTATAATAAAAAAATAGACTAATAGATGATATTTCATATTTTTCCCGTCAAGAAAGGAACAAACAAACATTGTTGAGATATAAACGCTAGAGAATAGAGATGAATGGATAAGCATGCGGAATAAGAAGAATGGAAGCGCCAGAGCTGACTAAAGTTGCCGTGCATCTTTTGCCACGGGAAAAGGAAATTTTACAAAAGGGTTGTAGGCTAGCCACTTGACTTTTTTTCCTCCTCAGACGTTGACAGATTGATAGGTCCCTTCTTTTTTAAAGTTGGCATTACGTCCCTGACCCGTGCACCGAGTATCACCTATGGGGCATAAAGATCCATATACATCTCAAGGGCACTAGGTCAGCACATGGCGCACATCTCATGTGCCAGTGCACTGGTTAAGCACTTAAAGACTTCAAACTCCATGCGCTTCAAATTTAATATCATTTTTTAGAGCTAATATATATAAGGTATTCAACCTAAGCACCAATGCTCTTGTCACTTGGACTACTTTTTGGAATGTATGTCATCTGGAATCATCACGTCTTCCATATGATTTGATGCCTGTGATATCAAGATTTATGGTGCCAAAAATTGGGCATAAGACATTCTCCATTATTGATTCAAAATAGTGTCAAAGGCCATATGAAATTAAGGACATATTAGATTTCCATGACAGCCAGTTATTTTAGATGCTATTTCACTGCTTTGACTCAGGTGATAAAGATCGTTTTTCGTCCTAATCTTTTAAAGTAAAAATCTTTAGATCATGATGCACTGACCAGATGGCACAAATAATAAAAATGATCTGAGTACCAAGAGCATCAAAGCATCACATGGAGTCAAGTACCTAATACCTACTCAAGAAAGATAGTTGGTGTTGAGCGGTAGACCAGTGCATTGGCTCATATACTATAAAAAATAAGATTATTAGCGGCTATTTTTTTAACAAAAACCTGTTACTATTAGTCCTATTGCTACCAAAAACTGTCTTAATAGAAAGTGCTGCTTATTTTTATAGTAATAAGATGTGCACCATTGTGGTGACCTCGAGATGTATATGGATTGCGGTGTCGCATAAGTCGGTTCATGAGTCAGGCACGTATAGAGTATAATCACTTGATAAAGATGGTGTCTTTTTTTTTATGAGAGATAAAGATGGTATCTTGATGCAATCTTCAAGTTGGATATAATCTATACCATGGTCCGGTGCACTACATGACCATATGTTCCCAAAATGGAGCAAGTGGGTCACCTAATGCTAGCTTCTCTCTCTGCAATTTTCTAACTTAGGGACTTATATGCCTTTTAAATTTTAATTAGGATCAATCACCGTAACCAATCTGATCAAATACTTCCAGATTCATGAAGGCTCCTAATCTTTCGTACCCTTCCCAAGAGTTGATGGTTTTTAGCGGTGCGATTGACCCCTGCAGGCCCATGTAGATAAACGGCTGGTGTACCTAGCTAATAAGAACTTGTCCATGCACCAAGGATCAAAATTCCGGATTTCGTTTCAATTTCAGTCACCGATACCGAAACCGAAATCGAAAATTTCAATTTCCGCCAAAAACTATAAAAGGGACCGAAATTTTGGGATTTCGTTTCGGCTTTGGTGGGGACCGAAACTGAAATTTTGATCCTTGCCATGTACTGACCGGGCATGTGTAGCATGCCCACGCATGCGCTGACTATCAGAGCTGTGAAAATCCGTAGAGACTGCTTAAAGTCTATGCCGTATACGGTGTACCTAAAACCAGCTCTCTTCTAAGTCCTAAGTATGATTTGGTATCATCTTAAAGATTTCAAACTCCATGCGCTTCAAAGTCCAAAGCACACACCATATACCAACTCAACAATGGGCATTTTCATACCAACGAAAAGAAAAGAAAAGAAAAGGTTGCACATTTAAGGGATTGACTCTTTAATTCTCACCCACTTGATAAGATTATCTAGTTTATGAATACTATTTAGCTTCCAAATTATATCCAAAGTAGAATTTCACACTTTTAAGGGTCCTCATATCTGTGGAATTCAGCGTTTGACAGGATCGATGGGGTGAATTAGACACTGACTCTGCCGGCGAAGAAGTTGCTGAGTACCGTCGACAAAGTATGAGACTAGAGAGAGTAGGAGCTCGTTTGCGACCGACTCCTCTTTTTTAATATTTCTCTTTAATAAATTTCTTCAAAGTAGAAACGAATCGCATGCTGCTTTTAGAAATTTGGATCGCCTTAGGTGCTTCTATTTGACAACGTGGTGCCCATGGGCCCCTCCACTTTTATTTAATTCGCCATAATTAACTCATAACTGTGGTTCACAGGCCCCACGTTTTACCTTTGGTTCTGCCGTGGTCTTTCGGCTCGGCTGCGACTGATCCCATCCGAGTTTCTAAGTCACTAAGCAAACTTACCATCTGACTGATTGCATTGCTATTTATCAAAGGACACTGTTATTGTTATTTATCAAAGGACGGTATTATACGGTGGACAATTTTGCAGGCAATTTATGTGCGGCGACATAACTACTACAGTCTAAGTCCAACCTTTGATAAATAAAAATAATGCTGTCCTTTGATAAATAACAATAACAGTGTTATTGATCACAGGCCCTTCAGTCAAGGCTGTAACATTGTCTATAAAAAAATTTGTCCATCCTCTATAATTTTTCTTTATCAAATAAGATCTTCACTTTAAATGTTTTCAAAATCTTTTCACACACGTACATCTTGACTTTCAAATAACACAAAAGTTCGGTTAGAATTTTGCATCTTGACTTTCAAATAAAATTCATAATTTCACACAATATCACCTTATTCACCTGATGGTTAACTATTATCTCTCCAGTTTGAAGTCAAGATATAAAAAAAATTTAGCGAACTTTTGTGTTTGGAAATATTTTAACAAAAAAAATATTTATGGGTTTCAAAGGTTTAGAAAAAATTACCTTTAAATCCACCCACCAAATATTTGAGTTCACCCACGCAGAAACACATTGACTGCATTGAATCAAATGATGGAAATCGTTTATCCTCCCAATATTTCACATGATGGATCTAGAGATCATAGGCGTACCATCAGACGGTCAGTGCTTTGTTTCACAATGAACACATCTCAGAAAAGTGACATTAACATCACGTGCACGCTAAAAATTGATTTTAAGGTCATTTTTTTGGGGGTGTGTACCACATAAAATAAAAAATCAACTGTATAATGGTACGCCCATGATCTCAAGATTTATTGTGTGAAAGAGTGGGACGAAAAGTGATATCCACCATCTGATTCAACATAGTCAATGTGTTTCAACATGGGTGAACTCAAAGATTTGGTGGGTGGATTTAAAAGTACCAACTAGAAAAAAGATTAACATTTAAACGTTGAAATTTTGATCAAACTGCCAATTTTATTTTTATTCTTAAACTGTTAGCTAACTTTTTATTATTTACCTACCCTCTCTCCTTTCGAAGCTTTAGATCGTGTGTTCTAAACTCTACGTTTGCTTCCTCCCTTGTATTAATAAGGTGTGGGTTGGGTGAGATTTATTCGCCTCTGTCCCTCAATGTGAGTGCTTTAATTTGTTATAGAATTTATTCTCTAAGTGTTGCTCCATGTCTTACTCTTTTCCATATGTTAGACACATCCAAATTGTCTATGTCATATGAAATCATTAAAAAAGATAAAAAATTCAATTTAAAACTTTTCTTATTGAATCAAAATAAGGGTAGTCCTTTATTTATACTAAATATTATCTTTTATTTATATTAAATATTTTAAGTAAATGAAGATGAAAATCATCAGAC
This sequence comes from Chloranthus sessilifolius, assembly GCA_021018995.1. Lineage (NCBI taxonomy): Eukaryota > Viridiplantae > Streptophyta > Magnoliopsida > Chloranthales > Chloranthaceae > Chloranthus > Chloranthus sessilifolius. The sequence continues at coordinate 41,144,408 of CM037589.1, read as the reverse complement.
TCATTTCTAAACCTATAGACTAATTATGGGACTGATCGATCTCTTTCTTTATAAGAGTGATCGATCTCATTATAAGATCGACCCATCTCAAAATGTGACCAATTGGTCTCATTTCTCACGGATCATTCTAGGAATTGTAGGCATTATGGTGAATTCCAAAAATGCTTGAAAGTTTTAGAATTTATGTGCAATAAGTGGAGGGCATCTTCATCTATCCAAAAGGTTATTTAAAACGAATTTTAGCACATTTTGACTCTATTCAATAATCCTCACTATGGCTTTGTGAGGATTCTAATTGGTAAATAAGTTAATATATTTTTTTTAAATAGTTAAGGTTGTGATTCTTATTAGGTAAATAAGTTTAAATCTGACCCAATTGAATAAAAAAATGTAAGATATCTTTGAGTATTTAATATAGAAAATATTTGAGTGCAATTAACACGTGGGATACTCTTATTCACACCCTATGAGACTGCTTTCTCACTTAGTGTCAAAAAATTTCATTAAAAGAGGACTCTTTTAAAGTTCACACTCCCAACTTTTTATTTATTTATTTATATTTATTTACTGGGGTGAGAAAACAGTCTTGTGGGTGTAGATATCGGTACCCTTAAAACGAGAAAAGTGTAGGCAGGGAACAGTTTACTTTCTTTAATATTATTTTTAATTATTATTAAATTACTATTTTTTTTTTATAAGTTATTATCATTAAATTACTATTAAAAGGGTGCTAGTAGCTTGTACGCTGTACCAGCCAAGCGTCATATCATGCCACATGGCACTCAAATGCATGGTATTCATGTGGTCTTTAAATTGTCTAATGCTATTTTAATGCATTGCTAAGACCAATTCTCATATCTAACAACTAATTCCTATATGGTTAGTTGATGAGCAAACCTACTTTTTCTGCAATCGAAGACAGAACACTTTTTTTGATTGAAGAATATACAGCAACATTATCGTTGATCAGGATCTTTCACGTTGTAGGAGATATATGGACCAACTGTTTGAAAATCATACCAATCGGATGGTTCAGATTGTATTTAGCGTGAAATGCCACAAATTAATATGCATTGATTGGACGGTTAGAGCTCTCAGCTTGTCGTGATCTCTTTAGTTGTTCATCATCGTGATTGCTGGCTACGTGGAAGGTTCAAATTTTCGATAATATCAACGGTTCTTTAATCTTATGGCTCAATTTCGTTTCTATCCCCATGTGGTTTGACTATCACGTGGAATACGAAACATGATCAATATAATGTGAGGGACCAACACAATTCACAACCATTAAAAAAGACATAATTTGTGTTGCCTTTAGTTCCAATCCCCTTAGTCCACCAACCTTAGGGATGTGCATCTTGTGTCCGCCTATCGTATTAACTTGATGCTGTAAGAGGCCCGTACACTTGGGTTATAAAAAATATAAAATATATAATTCGTGCGATAGATGAATGTGGAACCTAGATGTATAGTTTTATCGTTTATTTATCGCATGTGCTAGCCACCGCACTATCTTATATTTTTTTAATTTATCGTTTATTTTTCGCATGGTCTAGCCACTCACCGCACTATCTTATATTATTTTTAAAAATATATATATTAATTTTTGGTCATTGGATTCCTTGACGAGAGCCCTATAAAAATAATTTTTTTAGGACTAAAACAAGAAAATACCTTTATTTCCACGTCCATGAGGGCACTTACCCTAAAAACCATCTCATGAATCAGTTCATCTTGAGATCATCAGTATATAATCAACCACCGATTAATTTTTTTATTTCATATGACACACTGCCTTTGTTTGGGTCCCTAGGGAAGTTAATTGTAAGACTGATTCTTTGGCCAAAGATGAGGCTTCTTGTGATATCCATCCAGTATTGGCTAAGGCTGCTTTGTCTTTTGTATTTCTTTTGGGTCAAGTTTCACTACAAAAAAAAAGATTATTAGCGGCAGTTTTTTAGAGAAAAAACTGTCGTTATTAACAAAAAACTATTAAAGACTATTAGCGGTAAGAATATTAGCGACAATTTTTTGTTAATAGCGACAGTTTTTGACTGCCGCTAATAGTCTTATTTTTTGTAATGTTTAGATTGAGTTTCTTGCTCAATGTCGCCCTATTTCTCTTTTTTCTTAATGAAATTTGCTATTCATTAAAAAAAAATGATTTCATACGGAACACATTCCAAAAAGTGACATGAAATTTATATTTGATTTTGCTGTTACTACGTTTCAAGTGGAATAAAAAACTAACCTTCTTATGGTATGTCATTGATGTCAAAATCTCTTGTGTGGATAATTGAGACAGAAAATGATCTTTATTATATGATTCAAAGCAATCAAAATCCTTTGATATAAGCGTCCTCAATGGGTCGGTGGGTGCGAATAACGGTTCCCAAAAAGGAGATCAGTGCTCCTTGTTTTCTTTGGAGGGTTATTAAGACACTTCTGTCGAAAAGAGTAATGCTACATATATCCTCTAGAAAAAAACCACGTTTTGGCATGCCCATCATTGTGAGATCCCTTGTGCCAGAAGATCGTAAGAGTAATTCTATATCAGAAGCTTAACTGTTTGATTGCATGCCTATTATCGTATGATCCATTGTGTCGAAGATTGAAATAAAAAATGACCATGATTGTTTGAAATAATCATCTGATTTAAGGCGGTCAATGAGTTTTAGCATAATTAGTGAAGTGGTGGGCACAAATAGAGGTATCCAAAATTGAATTGCCTCAAATATTGTAGTTACACCGACTGGGATAATCCTCATAAATCCGTTCTCTCAGCATCACTCTGCATATCCAGAGCACGTGCTACTCACTTAGAAATCATTGATACATGTATTTTATATTTTATAGTACAAATTAAGTAAATATTATCATATTACCACAAGTTTGTATATTACTCACTCTTTCACCTACGTCACAGCCTTTGGGATATTAATGAGATGTAATCGTTACCATTGGTGGAGACAACACCTACATTGTACCACAAAGCTCATGTTTATTGGATTATATACAGTCAAGATTCTCCTCTATCCAATGATAGCAATTCGAGTTGAACTAAATCAAGTTCACCCAATTGACTATTGTCCTATATTAGCATCAATGTCATACATACCGATTGAGTGGTTATTTAGTTGGTAACCTCTCTCCTTTGTGAGGCTTGACATTATGAGTTTTATAATCTACTTTTGCTTACTCTCTTATATTAATAAAGTGAGAGTTATTGGGTGAGATTTATTTTTCTATGTATTACTCAATATAAGTATTTTGTTATGTGAGATTTATTTCCTAAGTTTTGCTTTGAAGTATCATACTCTTTATAATATATAAGGCACGCCCTTGTTTATGCCGTATAATATTATCCAAAAAAGAAAGAAAAAAAGTATCAATTATATATATCTTCTTATCAATATCTGTCAAATTCTTAAAAGTAAGAGGATATTGATTTAATTTCATATAATACAAAAAATAAGCCCAGTGGTGTACGATCATATCATAGGTGTTGTGTGAGAAGCAGCCTTACGCTACTTCTCAAACATTAAGTTATATTGCTTCTTACCCAACTTTTTATGTTTGAAAAGTGATTTTTAGAAAAGTGTTGCCAAATAGGACCTAAACACAACGGTGTAGTCTATAAGTGAGCTGGTGTATCCCCATAGCCGCTCTTTAATAACTTCAATCCATTCATTAAGGGCACTATTAAAAAATAAAAAATAAAAAATAAAAATAAAAAACATTGAACACCACAAATTAGACTTTGGAAATCATTCTTTGATCAAATCTTTCACACAATAGATTTCAAGATCGTACAATCAATTTTTGATTTAAGATGACACACCTTTGAAAATAGTTACCCAACAATTTTGGGATGTGTGTCACGTTAAATCAATAATTGATCGTATGATTGTTTGCATGTGATCTGAAGATCAATTGTTAAATCAATAATTGGCCGTATGATTGTTTGCATGTAATCTGAAGATCAATTGTCTAGAAGGTAAGGAAGAAAAACGATGTGATTTAAAATGTCAATGGTTTTCAGCTGGAGTGCTTGTAGTGATTCAGTGAGTGCAAATAGAGATACTCTTTATCTAATTTTTCTCGTAACCTGGAGCGAGAAAGACTATAAAAAAGTCTTGGAAACCAAAGCAGCCGCTGAGGGGAAGCCAACTTGGGAAAGCCAAGAAAGGCGACAATTAATCTCATGAAACATTAATCGACATCAGCTATTCTCCTTGACCTTCTCTATTAAATTTCACCTCCTTCCCTTGTCCTTCTCCCCAGCCGACTCGTTCGCGTGCTCATCCTCTCTCTTTCTCTCCCAAACCACACCACCACCTCCCCTTCTCTTTCAAAAACACCCCCAAATTGCCGATAAAAAAGAAGAGCCATCTCCTATCCTTCTTCTCAAGCTCAAAAAGTAGAGAGAGAGAGAGAGGATATAGTCATAGAAGAGGAGGTGGAACCTAGAAAAGCTACTAGGGTGAGGAAAAAACTTCACCTCCTCCTTCCCCTTTCTATAAACAGGCTCTTATTACCATTTACCTCACCATGTCAAATACCTCCCCTCCTTTTACATCTAATCTCTATCTCTTCACCCTCTTTGTTCTCACCACGTTGATTACAGGCCTATGGCTGTTTTCTTGAACTACTCTTCTCCTTGTTCCTGTACTTAGCCTTTTGTTTTTAGAAGTAGCTATAACGATGAGCAAAAATAGGGGTTTTAGATTAGGACACAGGGCTGTGAAGCTCTGCAAATGGGTTTTAAAACACAAGCGAGAACAAGAACTGGTTGCAGGTTACATGAGATTAAACCCAAATCAAAGCGGCGAGAAAAAGATGGTGACGAAAATTTGCAACTGGGGCCTTTGCCTGAAGCAAAAGTTTCTACGTTGTTCTGAGAGGCTGTCGTCGGATTACTACTCCCGTGTGGGTCAGATTCCGTTCGACACCAAGCCGTTGGCGGTTCCGAAGGGGCATCTGGCGGTTTATGTGGGTCAGAAAGACGACGGTCCTCACCGGGTTTTGGTGCCGTTGATCTATTTTAATCACCCGCTTTTCGGGGAGCTTCTAAGGGAAGCTGAACAGGAGTATGGGTTTAATCATTCTGGCGGGATAAAGATACCGTGCCGGATTTCTGATTTTGAGACCGTGCAGATGAGGATCGCCAACGGTGAAGATTGCAGGAAGCCGGTGAGTTGGCGTCGCCCATGATGTGATGATGATGAAGATTGATTACTTTTGAGGGTGGTTTAGTTGGTGTAAATTATTATTATTATTTTTTCTTTCGTTTGTTTTAGACTTATAGTTAATAAATGAGCCATTAGCCTGCCTTGTGATTAAGATTGGTAATAAATCTTTCTTTTTTAGTTTTTTTCTAATTGAATCTAGTAACCTGACATCTTAAGATTATCATGCTTATGAATATCATTAAAGCCGCTTCATCCTATAGAATGTCGACTAACACAAAAGTTCAGGGGCCCTGACGTCCGTGGGTGTCTACTTTTGATACGATTGCGGAGAGTTTAAGATAAGTTTAATAATCTTATGACGCATGTGAGTGGAGACGCTAACTTTTATAGTACGGGAAGGTATTCCATTAGATTAGATTAGAGTACCTTTGGAGTTTGGAGGGATCCATTATTTTTAATTTGCTGTCGTTTTATTTTCTTAAAAAAGGATGTGAATATTAGTCAATCGTCCATGCCGTTCTCGCCCCAACGGTTGATATTTTCATGAACCTTGAGATGCGTGCAGATTTTTATGACACTGCTTGCTTTTCCGGAGTCTTCGCATGATGTTAAACATGACATGCCTGCTGCCGATGGACGGGTCGGTTACGGAGGGTGGCTCTATTTACAGCTACAGAACTCATCGAAATTGATTCTCCGGAAACCTTTCGTTTGGGCTGTTAATTTGCCCCGATAGCCTGCAACCCGGCCTGGGCCCGGGATGGAAAATCCAGGATTTTTCAGTGCTATGGACGGGAGTAGATGATGATAGCTTGGTCTAGACTCTAGACGGGGCTGGGTTCCGGTCCGATGATGTGTAACTTGCTTTGGACCAGACCGGGCGTTGGGTAAGAATCGGGTAAGGTCCATGTGGCGTCCATTCGAGAGATTGGGTTCTCCGACTACTTGCCTAAGGACGATCATAAAATTTTGGCATGATTCAATACATATTCACTATCTAAAATGTGGTCAAAAGGGAGAAAATTCAATGCATTAAGAGCGGGACTCAAACTTTGAACACAAAAAACTCTTTTTTATGAATATGTTTTTATAAATTGCCACGTGGCACATGATTCCAAGTCATGTGGTATGTGATCTAGGGTTCTAACTGACCATCCTTAATATGGGCTGAAACTCGTTGTCCCATGTGGCATGAATCCATGAATCTGAGGGCATGTTAGTAAAATACCCTTTCAAGTCAAGTATATAATCATGGCTTGTATTAAAAAAATTCTAAAAGAAAAAATGACCCGCAACCCTGTTAGGCTAGGCTTAGAGACGGATGAGGGCTGAGTGCATGTTGGCATGGCCTAAGGGAGGGCCAGGGTGTTTGGTATACTCATGATCTCACTCATTGCCGGTATGTTCTCTAATGTCATCAGCTCTAAATGACTCCTCTTCTATTTATAATATGGTAGGGGCGATGGTATTAGTCGAAGCCCAAACTTGGGACACCCTATCTTAGCAAAAGAGATCTATTATGTGGAAGACTAGGATGAAAAATAATATTCTATCGGCTGATTAAAGCAGTGAAAAGGCTTTCTAAATGCACTCACTTTTTAGGTTGCCTTTTGGCCGTGTTTGATAATATGTTAATTGCCATTCCAGGCTGGAATTGAATTGGCAATTTCGCTTTTATTGCTTGATTGCAACTTAAGATAGTGAAGTTGACCCTTGCGAAAAAAATAAAGGATTTTTTACAAATACCCTTATATATTATGCTGAAATTGCATAAAAACTCTTAAGTTATGCCTATTTATATTGCACCCGCTATTTTTATGTTTTCTTTATAAATACTTATATCGTTAAATGACAGTTAATTAGGCGTAATTTCTTCAATTAAATGACATGTTTATTCTTACTTAATATTATATACAAAATAATCATTATATTTTTTCAATTTTGACCACATTTTAAATGGTAGATAAGTATCGGATACTGTCCAAATTTTTTGGGTGGAACATGATTGATCGCTTATAAGTTGCCGTGTTACCCAATTTTCGATTTGGGTGTTTATGACGCTCACTTGACTCGTGAGTAGCGCTAAAATGCTACCCCCGTTGGTACCATCCCCACCCTACCATTGTTACGAATCAACTGAGCATCATGAACACCAAAATTGAAAATCGGGAAACACGACAACTTATAGGTGATCAACCATGTTCCACCCAAAAAATTTTAGCAGCATCCGATGCTTATCCACTATTTAATATGCGGTCAAAGTTGATAAAATACAATGATCATTTTATATATAATGTTAAGTAAGGGTAAACACGTCATTTAATTAAAGAAATGACGCCTAGTTAACTGTCATTTATTGGCAGAGAGTATTTGTAAAGGAAACATATAAATAGGGGGTGCTGTGTAAATAGGCATAACTTAGGAGATTTTATACAATTTTAGCATAACATAGGGGGGTATTTGCAAAAAACCAAAAAATAAAAGATAGTGAGATTGAAATGATGTGGTCTACATATATAATAATTGAATAAAAATATCCAAGTTACAATTTGAAGGAGGTCATTTCCCAACTAAGAGAAACTCCATTTCTAGAGGAAGTATTCTAAAAAAATTAGCATAAAATGAGACTTGCATGGATATCGACAAATACAGCTTATAGTAATTTCAAAATCTACTGTGTAAAAGATTGCAATAAAACAAGATTTGAATTGATTCAAAGCAGTTAATTGTGACAAAAGTGATCTGAATAGATTCAAAGCAGTCAATTGTTTGCACTGGAGTGATAGACTTTTAGTGGGTGCAAAAGTGCAAAAAGAGCCACCCGTTGATATTTGGTGCAGGCTAATGTGCAGACGTGCGTGCCGTGGCGTTGGTTTTTGAGCCACGCGTCGAGTTGTGAATCCTCTGGCCTGTGAAAACCTTGAAATCATGGCATAGGATTAGTAATAGAGTTTTTGGATATGTATGCATTTAAGTTCTACACTCTGTAGACTGAGAACATGCTTGGACACGGAGAACCGTACAATATCTGCAACTCAATCGATCGTCGTCAAGCTCTAAAGGGGTATAATGGGAAAAGACAGAAGAGAGAAAAAAGTACATCCACCTCTCAATCATCTTTCTATGAACATGAAAACGATGAGCTATTTGAAGGTAGCTGGTTTTAAGAGACGTACCGTTCACATGTGGCGCCATTTTTGTAACCCGTGGGATGGGTTCTGCCTAAGCTTGTCAAAGGACTGGCTTGGCTCTAAAAGCCCAGTCCGGCCAGACTCAACCCTAAATGTTTGAGCTAATGCCAACTTTTGAGGGCAAGGATCAAAATTTCGGATATCATTTCGGTTTCAGTGGGGACTGAAACCAAAATTTTAGACTGAAATTCGGCTGAAATCTTTATGCTCATACAAAAAATCTAAAATTTTGAGATTTCTTTTCGATTTCGGTGGGGACTGAAACCAAAATTTTGAACCATGTTTGAGGGTCTTAAGGTAGGGCTTAAGCCTTTTAGTTAAAGTCCTAAAATTTTAGAGCTACCCTTGTGGGTAGCTGTAACAACACGGAGTTTTTTTTACTTTCTTTTTAACCGTGTTAGGAGTACCCTAATTTCCTTTCTCTTCTTCTTCTTTTAAGAAACCATAGCCGTCACAATAATTTTTTCTCAACTCATCTCTTTCCAAAACTATCTAATTCCTTCCCTAAAAACTTTCGTGTGTTTTTCTACAAGAATCATCGCGATCAATTCCTACCATCAAAATCAAGGAGGAAGAGGAAGGAAAAATCTTGGACAAGCTATCGCGTTGGACGTCGATCTCTTCAAACTAATCGTCATAGATCTATCGTTCACGCTTCAATAGGTGGGTACCCATCAATCAATTCCATTCTTCTCAGATCCTGTCGCATAGGGTACGTTTGATCGTGTATTGACGAACTAAATAAATGAACCCTATTTTATGCTTGTTATAAAAATTACTTTTAAAAAGAATGGATAGCTAACCCCTAACCATATTTTTATTTATTTTATTTGTATTATTTTTTTATCCTTTGGATCTAATTTTCGGAGCCCTAACTGTTCCAGAAATTTTATAATCGATCGATTCATATTTTCGATTGATCGATTATGGACCGAATCGATTTTGTATATTTTCTATATATATTTGATTAATTGACTCTATACTTGTGATCGATCGATTTTGGATTGAGTTGACCTTGCATATTTCGTTATATTTTCGATCGATCGAACCTAACTTCTGATCGATTGATTCTGGACTGAGACCAATTTATATATCCACTTTATAATTTCCACCGGTCGATTCTGAAATTAATCGGTCGACTTCGAACCAATCAAATGGCCCATTAAATTCAATTGATCGATTGATTATGGATAGAACCGATTTACCTATAAACTTTAATTTCGATGATTATAAATTCTGATCGATTGATTCCAAACCAATCGAATTGCTTATTTTTTTGTATGATATTGATCAATCGATTCTGACTCGAATTGAATGACATATTTATTTATAATTTCGATTGATTGATTCTTATCCGAACAGACATTATTTTTACCTTATATTTTTACCTTTTTCATGACGAAAACTTTTAATGTATGCTAATAACAAGTAGGTTTCGATCGATGGTCGTAATTTACCTAACTTTAAATTATTATATATATATTTTTAAACATTTAATTAAAATATGAGGTTCGACCCTAAGGCTTTAGCTATAGTGAGGTTTCTTTTACGGTCAACTGAAACCCGGAATGTAGACGTCAATGTACAGATGCAATACCTCTATGATAGTATAGACTGCCACATGAAGTACATCCAGGTTACTACGATACCCTTTCCTTGAAAAGCGTGATTTAGTAAAGTTAACACACTATAACTCGTCCTAGATATAAGTTATAAGATTGTGATAAGTATGAGTAAGTAAGGTAAGATAATATATATGTATGATAATAAGACACTGCTGTGTAGGCCAACATAAGATTAAGAACTTAAGTTTATACGTGTCGTTCCTTACGTAGCCACCGTAAGGGCCACAATATCTTATAGTATTAAATGAGATGTATGAGTATGTTATGGAGGACTTTATGTTATAGAGGGCTTTATGTTATAGTACTAAACTAATATAGTAACTCGAGCAGCGACTCTGACACATGTCGTATTATGATTTATGAGTATGTAGGTATGCTCATGCAATGTACAGACATATGTGTCGTTATAATAATAAGATATTTTATCTATGGTGAGGTACATTAGGACATGAGTATGCTTAGATTATGGTCTTATATTTATGTTATGATATTAACTCTACGATATTATATATGACTTTGTTATTCTTTCATTCAATTACTTCCTTATATTATTATTATCACTTATGTGATGCACCCACAATACACCTGAATAGTGTAGGATGGATTGGTGATGTATCCACTAAATTTATGTGACTGAGTAAACTCATTTCACAAAAAATTAATAGCCGCAGGTGATGATTATATCGACGGAGTGGATACTGGCTATTTTGATCATTTTAGCACTAACTTCGTTGACGCGACAGACACAAAGTACCAAGAACCTTGGGAGGGTCGACGTGACTGGTTATCGGGAGGACCTTGATGTTAACTTCAATCCTAGTTCCAACTATTGATAGTAGCAGTTTTGGTACTAAGATTAGTTTCATACAATTATTATTTATTTATAGCCTCGTACTTTTCATTTATGTCTTATCTTTATTCCTCATCGATTATAAAATATTTTTTTTATTTTTATCGCATTTATTCATTATTTATGGTTGCCAATTTATTTCATTCTTTTATTGTTGAGTTCACAAATTTTATAGAACAATGTTAACGCGAGAATTTTGATTAAGTGAATGTCCGCTTAGCATATCTGGAATGTGTGCGGGTTATAATTTAGAATTCTAAGCCTTTGAGATGGGGTAAAATTTCGAGTCATGACAGTAGCACTTGGGTAGCAGTTTGGTGCTATAAGTGCTACCCTTGTGGGTAGCAACCCTTTTCCCATATATATATATATATATATATATATATATATATATATATATATATATATATATATATATATATATAATAGTTTGTTGCCGTATTAGTCAAATTTTAAACACATTAGTTTGTGTTCCCATAAATAAGGAGTGCACCTTTTGACTTTTGAGGCTTAACCAATTTTAAATTAATTTATTTGTATAATAAAAATAAGCAAACTGAAGCATTAACAACTAAGAGTGCCTTTAAGTGGCTGCTTAGGAGCAAAAGAAAAGAGTTTATATTTTAAGAGTTCAAAATAAAAATAAAGATAAAAATGCACCTAATGAATTAAGGGGCACCCATAAAACACCTCTTCTTCTTTATCTTCCTCACTTCCGAAAATAAGAGACGTTCTTGTTGAAATCCTAAACCAAAAACTTTATTCTCCTTTCTTAACTAAAATCCAAAACTATACCCTCTCTTGAATCCCACCAAAAACCTTCTTGAAAACCCTACCTTAACAAAGGCTCAACCTTCTTCTTCTTCAATAATAAATTGGAAACCTTCTTGAAATTCACCTGAAAATCATCAAAAACTACCAAAAACCCTCTTGAAAATCTTAAATCTGAAATCCAATGATGCGGAATCAAAGCCTACATGTCGAGATTGAGGCCGGATAAAGAAGAGAAATCGAAAGACAAAGTGGACCCATGAATGAGTTTTTAAAAGGCTCGTTAATGACCCCTGTGTACGTAATTTTAAACATTTTATCTACGTTTAGTTTCTTTTTTTATTAGGATTATTTTAATAAGTGGTTTGTATTAGGATTGGTTTCTTTATTTGAATTATTTAGGGGTACATATATATGATATGCGACTGTTAATTTCGTCACTTTCAGCGCAATCCTCGAAAATGTGGTCATAAGTCTATAAATAAATGTCAAAATTATGTGATTCTTTTCTTGTTAGAAATCTACTTTGATAAGCTTAAAAACAAGATCAATTTCACGTCAATCGGGTACTGTTAGACCGTTCAAAATTAGTCGCGTAACAAAAAATGATTAATAATGAAATTAATTGTGACTGTTAGATTAGAAAATTTTAGTAATTATTTTAGGAGTTTTATTTTTAGTAATATTCTTAGAGTACTTTCTTTACTTTATAAAGACATTGTAATCTATTTTGGAAATTAAATAATGATAAATATTGATATTAAATTGCGTTGTGTCATCTTTGAGAGTTCGTTTAGAATTTTTGTCTTCCCCGAGCTTCGGGTTTGGTGTGAGGCCAATATTTTCACCGGCGAAATTTCAATAATTTACTATATCTTCTTCTCTCTATTTTTATTTTCATTTTATCCTGAAGATCAAAACTCTAATCATATCATGAGGGATTTACGCTACTTTAGGGTTAGCATCTTTCCGACCTGTATCACCCAACTCTCTTCTTCTTCTTTAACTTTGCGAGTCGCAATGAAGGCAATGTCCTTGCGGTGACTTATCAGAGCTAAGAAAGAAGTTATCATCTCATTAGTGTCGTCTTTGTCACAGGCAACATCGCTATCATCATCAACGACATTGCCGTCGTCATTGATGTCATCACCGCTTGCCTGAGCTAAGGAAAAAGAAGTGATGCTTTAAAAAAAACATAAATTAGTGGGTGCCTTATTTTCGTTACTAGTCCATGTCATAGTAGGGTTTACAAAATCTCATCTTGGCATTGGTTACATGTACTAGTACGTTCTAGAACTAATAGCCAACGGACAATATTTTTTTATGTTCTTTACATATTGGAAAATACTGGCTGTTATTTTAAAATTTTCCTAGATATCAAATATATCACACACTATATACTTATAGTGTTCAAAGGTGGCATTAGGTACCCAACCCGAGTGCTAGCAGTGGTACTGATCGGGTCTATCTCCTTTATCAAATTGCCCTTTCTTAGGAAGTACCTAGTAAGGAAAATTATAAACAAAAGTCAGATTTGTTGAGGACAAAGTTGTGACTGGCTCCATCCACATGCAATAATTGAGTCCTACTGCACTTGCAGTCAATTGCATCGTACACGTCGTGCCTCATCTGCAGCCTGCACTATATCTATATAAAATCTGTCCTCCATGTAACACTGTCCCACATACTAATATTTGAGTGTGCAAATTAGTGGAAAACTGGAAGTGCACTTTTGCCCTTTTACTGATTTAGTGCTGAACAATATTTGCATGCTCTGAGTGTTGGCAATGAGAGACTGACTCAAGTTACGCTGGTGACACTCAGGTTAGGTACGCAATACCAGTATCTCTAAGATTTTGAACAAACAGCAAGAAGGGCAAAAAGACAGTAACTACCAATTTCTAAACTTTGAGATAAACAAATAGTTTGGTAGGATAAAATTAATGTATTGTAATTTGTATATACTTACAAAAAGAAAGTAACCAGTAAACACCAATTTCTAAACTTTGACATAAGCAAATAGTTTAGTAGGATAAAAGGTTTTGTAATTTGTTTATTGAAAAACAAAATACATGAAATCCAAACTTTTATTGAATTTTATTGTGCGGCCAGTGCGGGTCTCATAATATAAGCAGGTGTGCGGAGGGGTGGTCGGGATACAAACCTCACTTTTAATTTTTAACATGGAAAATAGCAGTTCTCGAGACTTGAACTCACATTTTCACACGTGACAACGCAAGCTTTTCTCCCATTGCACCAAATAGTAGCCGTAATTATACTAATTCGCAGCTAGGAGTTTCCACTAATAGCACTTTTGACCATTGAATCAGACGATGGAGATTATTTGTCGTTCATTTAAATCTTGCACACAATAGATTTTGAGATTATGGTACACCTATCAGACAGCCATGTCCACATGAAACATGCCAAAAGTTACCTGAGAACCATTCTCATGGTACGCCTGTAATCACGATCACTTTTGCGATGTTTACCACGTGGAACTAACATCTAATCGTCTGATAGGTGATCCTATCTCAAGTTCTATTCCGAGTAAGTTTGAAATGTTCTCCATTGTTTGATTCATGACAATCAACCATTTTAACGGTGGAAATCTTTGGCGGCAAAAATAAAATCTTTCGCTGCAAATACATGTACGCTGTTGTAAATCGACCTCAAAAGCTAGATCCCCTCTACTTTCCTCCATTCATCTTTGGGAGACATTTCTTTCACACGCAAAATTGGGCTTTGCTTACAGTTGTAGAGGAAGATTTTTAGTTCGGGACTTTGTGTATATTGAAGCACCATCTAAACTCTCTAGCGTAGGGGCCATAATCTAAAGATCAACATTGACACCAAAAAAGATTTTTATCATTTGACTTAATGCAATTAAAGACCATAATCTAATTCAACAGTTGCCTATGTTGAATCTTACGATAGAAAGAAAGATATTATGGGCATCAAATCATTCAGCGTAGATGGTGGCACAGTTACCTATAACATAAAGTATTTCCTGTAGTTAATTGTGTGCAAGTAATGACGTCGTGTTTTTGGTGATGAATTACTCTTTGCCGAGCCGTGATCCATCCAACGATATGTTGCTTTCATGTGATGTAGATTATATTGCATTGTTGCGAGGAAATGTTGCCATGTGTCCACAACGCATTTTAATCAAAGAGGCAAGCATCTTGTGCTGGGACCCGAAGGCTCTCTATAGTTGTAGAAAGTGGTGCCCCATCTGTTGGTGGGCCACACCAGAAGATGCTTCACGTTTTGGGCTTAACACACAACAAATCGTGATTTGTGACAAAGGCTCCCCTAATCGACTAGAATTCGATTGTATTATCTATTTGCTTTCGCACTCACGTATTTTTTGAAAGTGCTCGCATTACAGATCCCATAAAAATCATTGATTGTTTCAGTTCAGATAATAGAAATCGTGTTTCAGCCGGATCTTCCATATAATAGATCTTGCGATCATAAACCACTCGTCAGACGGCTAATTTTTTACTTTTATATGTCACTAATCCCCAAAAACTGACCCTTAAATCATATGACAGATATCACACTCAAACGTGAATTTAGGGTATGTTTTGGGAATTTGTGACGCATGGAATAAAATCAGTCTGTCTGATAAGTGCATCATGATCTCAAGGTCTATTGTTTGGAATATTGGGGTGAAAAATAAACTCTATTATCGGATTTGAGGCAATCAATGATTTTCAAAGGGTTTGAGACTTGGGCGCTTTTAAAGAACGCGGCCGCACAAACATAGGGGCCCTTTTCTATATTTGTTTCCATTTATGTAGAAAATAAAAAAATAAAGATACAGTGTGCGACATTTATAATTAATATAGTTGTGGCTAAAATAACCTATCTTCAATTGGATTGCCATTTGCCAACGAGGTTCCAGGTGGTGACTTGTGCTGGTATGGTGGTTATGTGGGTTTAGAGTGGAGTTTGTAACGGCCCATACAAATGGGTAACATGACCAAAGCAGTGAAGCACTACATGGCACGCTGAGGCATTATTAATGGAGGATATAAACGTTATGGGACAATATTGTAACTAGCAATGATAAAAAAAAGTTGACTGACTTACCTCAAAGTGGTTAAAAATCGATACTACAAAGTCAAAAATTATTATATTATAACAGAACAATATTATATGAATGACAGATTTTATGTAGACAAAGTGTATATGGCTGATGTGGCTTGATGCAATTTGCTGAAAGTGCAGTGGGGTTCAATTAATGTAAATCGGTGCAACCTATCATATCGTGTCACTGTCAGTCACCTATACTTTCTCCTCAACAAATTTTTGTCCCCTGTTTGCAATTTTTCATTATGAAAGTGTTCGGTCTATTGAAAACTTTTTTTTTGTCATTAAAAATCGTTTTAAGTTGCTCAAAAAACTCAAATTTTCTCTAATACTTTGAAGGTAATTGACAGAAGTAACAAGGACATTGTTATAACCTTAAATTAGAAATTTAGAAGATCGCCAATTAGAAATGGTCGGTGGCTACGTCTAGTAGGGCGTGTTTTTCATGTTATACGTAAGGATGGACGCCTCCATCATCACTCTACGGCCTCGTTCGGTAACCCAAAATACTCAGAATTTGGGCAGATTCTGAGTTTTTTTGCAAGATCTGAGCAAAGCCCACGTTCGAGAGCCAATTTTGGGAAGCGGGAATCTAAGTGTTTTCTGAGTGAAAACGACGTTTGGTCGTCCGACCAAACCTCTCGGATTAGCTCAGATTCTGAGCTCAGAATCTGGGTTGGTGAAGTATACTCCTCATCCATCTATGCAGCTGATCAAAACTATGTGTCCTCCCCAGCTACGCAATAGCTTCTTTGAAGCTACTGCATCGTCTTCCCCAACCATCCATGGCGATAGGTAGGGGCCAGCCTCGATTCAAAAACACCTGCCTCCATCTCTGCTCCGATTCCCTTTGCAGTGCATTCACATGGCCCTGTAATCGATGACGACTCAGTACAGAATCGTCATCGATTATATAAAAAAAAAAAAAAAATTATTATTATTATTATTTTTAAATTATTATTATTATTATTTTTATGTAATCGATAACGACTCAGTACAGAATCGGCATCGACTCGGTACAGAATCGTTAGCGATTACATAAAAAATAAAAAAAAATAAAAATTATTTTATTTTATTTATTTTATTATTATTATTATTTTTATGTAATCGATGACGACTCGATGTAATCTGGATCGACTTCGATGCAGAATCGTTAAAGCTGTAATCGACATCGACTCGATGCATGTAATCGTTATCGATTACATAATTTTTTTTTTTTTTTTAATATAATCGATGGCGACTCTGTATAGAGCCAATGACGACTTTGTACAGAATCGATGACGACTCTTAAAATGATCGGTACCGACTGTGTACAGAGTCGATATCCCCTTTTTCTCATATCTATCTTTAGAATTATCGATTTTATATTGTAGTCTTCAAATCTGACGGCATAGATCTCGTTTCTTAAATGAGTGTTTGGCTTTTTTATGTTTATTGTTCTCCTATCCACTTTGGTTATTTATGTATGGCAGTCACTGTGATTTCTTTATAATTCTCAATATGAAGCTTGTCTCTTTTCATATTTTATTATTTTCGTAAGCAAATCATATGGGTTGTGTATCGTATCCCAAATGACTCTTCTCGAGGTGAGGGTCACCGTCGCAGGGTTGTCATACTCAGCTCCGACTCCTTATGGTGACGACGCCGTACAATCGTGCAATGGTAGTGTTAGGGACCCATTTTAAAAATAATAGTAATTAAATCAAATTCGAAAAAAGACTCCGTCAAATATGTTCAGCCCCATCTCGATTGGTTGCCCGTAAATTTTGAGAGAAATTCGAGTACGGCACATAAACCGATGATTAAGATCACGTTTCTACGGTCGTAGTATAACCACTGATTGAAGCTATTCTGAGGATTTTCTGAGAGGAATCTGAGTGGTTTAAGAACAAAGGATTTTGAGTTTTGTAAGAATCTGTCAGGAATCTGAGTGGTTAAAGAACGCATATGGTGAAAACCAGGAATCTGAGTTTGCTAAGAATCTGTCAGGAATCTGAGTGTCCAAAATTTGAGCTTTTCTGGGAAAAACCAGGAAACACCCGAACGAGGCCTACATGTATATTCTATCGAGGAAATTTCCCATTGAAAAAGAGAGGTAGATCCATCCGTTGAGAAGGCTCTTGGTCAAGTTGTTCGAGGTCAAAATAGCAACCCCTCGTAGCCTACCTAATACCTATCAACAGGAAAACTTCCTATTTTAAAGGCCTCAAATATTGGTGCAATAACTCATAAGATACGGATGATGCCACGATCCAGAATCTTAGTCAATTTTGAGGGCCTAAAATTTCGTGTTTTGACACCGTACGTTTGTTAAGGTAATAAGCGGACATACATATCTTACTAAATTTTATATAAAATAGAGCTTCCTAAATTCGTGAACTAAATCTTCTTCTTATATCAAAATTTTCTTCATTAAATTTACATTAAATTTGAAGTCCACGATACTAAATGACCATAAATAAAAGTACGATCAACTATCAGAAGGTTTTTCCAAAAATTTAACATATACCTGATATCGTCTAACTGGTCCCCTACGTCATCACCCTCATAAACCGCATAGTCTACTAGTGCGTCAAGTCCACGGGCAGTGTAGTTCATATTTTTACCTGTAGCTTTTAGTTTTTGGGAGGGGAGTGAGTTTACTCAGTTACGTAAACTCAATAAAACTTTTACAATTTCATATAAACAACATAGTAAAAGATCTTATAAATATTTCATATCTTATAAATATTTCATATTTATAAAGCTATAAAACTGAAAGAACATAACAGATTTTAATACATATGATGCTTTACACTTTTCTTACTTATCTTTTCACCTTAACTTACGTAGCATATTGAAAGTCTTATTATTTACAACGTACTTCGTATTTTACTTATCTTATTTAAACGATCTGTGTCAGGATCGCTGCTCGAGCTTACCACGCGAGAAGCACGTGTAGATAACCACATAACCTCCATATCATAATATAAACTACCATCCAGCCCGATGAGGTTTATACGCATAGTAACCACAATGTCCCCTTAGTTCGAGACAAAATTATTATATTATCCTTAAGACCTATATCGGCTGTAGACGTTGAATCTTGCGATGACACGCAAGACATGATACATGCAGAAACTTACTTTATATTTTACTGGCATTCACAGTGTATTTTAATATATCATAATATTATTCGATTTTTGGCTTAGGTCCTCGCCCCGATCTCATATTTGTGTGGGCTTAAGTCCCACTTTCTTAACCTCTCATAGCTTAACATATTCATATTCTATTTTTTTTTAACTTAATTTGAATGGGTCACGGTGCGATAGGCTTTACAAATCACGCATTCTAAGATACGGGTTTCATAGTAACTTGGATGTATTTCTTGTGACATCTCATACTATCATAGAGGGTTGCATTTGTAAATGGACGCCTACATTTCAAGTTCCATGTGACCGTGAGAGAAATCCTACCGTGACGAAGGCTTAAAAGTCGTGTGTCGTATCTTATTCCTTGTTCTTAACATATATATGCCCTAACGTACATATAACCGATGAATGTCATACAATACAAATATAGCATATAATAGGCAAACATTTAACCATAAGAGAACTAATATTACTCGTAATATTTCGAACTATGATTCAAACACACATCTCATTTATAGGGAGATGTTAGAAATACTGATATAAAATCGGTATCTATAAAAGGGTGAGTTAGACTTTAACTCTCAGATATCGGATTGAACTCTCGTGTGATTCAAATAAGTTTTGACCGTCAGATAGTTATTACACGGTTATTATGATATGCATAATCCAATTTAGATCGATCTGAACTTATAGATATAATCAGGATATAGGCTATTTGGGTCTCTCAAAGTTTCGACCTTTGATTTGATCCTTTGGACCCTTATATAGAAAGTCATCGATTCGGGTCAAGGTCATGTTAAACACGATTATCGAGGTGTCTTCATTCTCATGGTCTAAGTAAAATATACACCTAACCAGTTATTCAAAGTTTAGAAGTTGGATTTAGGCCATTCCTTGCAGATCGGTTCGAGGTTTTTCAAAACACGCGTGTGACTATATTGGATATACGAGCCCATTATGGGTCCATAGACTAGACGAGGCCCAAGGTCTGGATTCTATCAATGCTTGAGCTAAATTTGAGGCGCACTTTAAGAGTTTAAATGAACTGGTTATAGAATATCGGGTTTGGTAACCATATAGTGTCCCAAAAAATGAGAGGGATTTTTATTCGGACCCCTCATTGGTTTGACTCATTTTGAGGTCTAACAGAGGGTCAACGTGACCCTTTCTCTAGATTCTTACGGGCATTGAGTTTTAGGAACAATCCTTAAATCTAGATAAAAATTCTTTCATACAATTTCCTCCGTTGGATGAGAAGAGGACCGAAAATTAAAGGGTGTCCATATAGATGAACCTTGGCTAAATTTGACCAAAAACTCGGGATTTAATAGGGTCAATTTACACCCCTGACTTAGGTGCCACATGGAAGTACAGTATTTTTAAGTGTGCAAGTGCACCTCTTTAGGTGATACAAAAATCGTAACATATTCACTGTGATGAAAATCTGACCACCGATTTGATAGATGGTCAGATGGTCGTTAATTTGATTCATGGGTGTCGGCCCATGGGTTCAAGGTTTATTTAATACATGTGGTCAATTGAACCATTTAATCTATATATATATATATATATATATATATATATATATATATATATAGATTTGTATAAAAAAATTTGGAACATAAATTATTCTAAGTTGTGAGAGCAGGATATAAATTTTTATATATTTTTCTTACTTTTATAGCATGTAAAGAATAATTTAATAAACTATTTATTAGAATCTAAACCGTCGGAATGAAAGTCGGTCAGAATGTACGTGGGGTCTACTCTTTGACCAAAATCTGATAAGGTCAAGATCTCTAGATTTATGTGATCAAAGTGTCCCCCTTTATCACATGTATGTATTTTAACAAGCAACGGGAATAAAATTTCTGCAAGTGTTCGAAATTTTTACTAGTTTTGGGGGCACTGAAAATAGTATATTAAACGTAATAAAAGGTGATTTGAACCATTAGATAGGTAGTACATCAGAGAGTATGGAGGGTCTCCCTACTGATATTTTACCAATCAGGTCCATGGGTATGAGATCGGGAAGGTCAAACCATGACCTTTACCGTGGTCCAAAACATGTGTGTTGCATCTGTGTAGTATTGTGCACTGTTATGGCTGGGGGTCTTTGACACCCGTTTCGAGGCCCATAAGGGTCTATTTGCAGAATCACTTTCAAACGAAAAATAAAGGGTACTGGGTACCCTACATAAGGGTCAAAAGGTTTGACCATCGGGTCAACCCTTTGACATTTATGGCCTCTTAAAGCGTGCAAAAACTCATAAAAACCTGATTTTTAAAGTTTTTGTCAATCTAACGGGGTCGATTAACGTTTATAGAGGCCATAAAATAGATCGGAGTGGAATCGGAAGGAAACCCACTTGTTGAAGCGTGATCGCGAAGATTTCGCAAAGATTCGATTGATTCGGATGGTCTCGGGTCGGCGTCGATCGGGTTCGACGAGTTGATTTGAGTTGAAGTGGACGGCTCGGCCGTTGACGACTCCTTCAAGATCACCATTGGTTTCTTCTTAATCTCAATACACAAAAGGTGGCTGGGCTGTTTGGGATTTTCCATGATTGAGTCCCACATGGACTTTATGTAATAATTGGGGAAATGGCATCGGCTGGGGCTGGGGTTGCTTGGGTTAATTGCACTACGTCAAAATGAGTGAAGAACGACTCTAGCGATATTACAAAGAACCACCTTTTATAGGAGCGGAAAAACAATCCACAACCTAAAATAGTTGAAAAGTGCTGTTGGGTCGAATTTGGCTAGACCCAGCGAACCGACTCACTCAACCCACGATTATATCTATCCCAACTCTCTTTCTTTTGCCTTTACATTTTCATTTTCATTCAACCTAATTTCTCTCTCTAAGCTCCATCGCAGATTTCGTTCGATAGCGACGAGGGTTTTGCTCATTGATCGCCACGAGGATTTTCAATGTCGATGGAGAAGGAGAGAGAAATCCATGCGTACGTGGCGAAGCTTGCCGAACAAGCCGACAGATATGACGGTAAGAGATCAATCTGCATTTTTGATTTCATTTTGGTCACTTTCGTTTCTCGATCTGTCTTTGTTTTGGCATTTTTTGGGACTGATTTTGACCTAGATTGGGGTTTTATTCTTCGATAGAGTCGATCTTAAAGATCTGTTGAATTATTTGTGGAATGTGATTAGATGGCTTGAATATTAGGTTTCATAATAATTTTTCTTTATGGATTTGTTGTTTTTACATTTGATTATATTATTTGATTTTGGTTTCGTGCTTGATCGGCCTGAAATCAGTTTAATTCTATTATAAGGATTATTTTTTCGGCATATGCTTGAGATTTGATCGTCTTCAACGATTGCCTCTAGATTTTTAGCTTTTGTAAATATAGTTTCATTTTTTTTTGAGTTTTGATGTAGTTTCTAATGGAGATTATGTTTGTTTCTCTGTTTGAGATCCTTATTTATTTATTAACCGGTAACTAAAGGAGCAGTCTAAGATCTTGATCATATTTTTTCTTAGATCTATCTCCTTCGTTATAGTTTCGGGTTTTCTATTATTTTTTGTATTTATAGGTTTTTTGGGTTTAATTTTCAAGGTTTTTTATGGTTTTTGGGAAGTTGTTTTTTGTATTCTAATCCTACATAATCGGTTTTCGGTTTTTGCCATCCAAATCTGAAACCTAAGAGAACCGTAATTGATTCAGTTTCAAATCAATTTTGGTCCAGTTTGTGCCGGTTTGATTTGGCCAGTTTTCGAGTCGATTTTAGGTTTTTGGTTTTTTCTTGCACGGTTGCACCCATTGCCATGGGTGACTTGCATGTGTCTTTCCTGTGAAAATGAGCCATCAAGGTCCAAGATTTGGATTTACCACCTCTGCAGCGTGCAAGGTCGGAACGCAAGGACTACGAGTTTGTATGAATGCAGCCATAAGCACCTTTACATGAACCATTGTCTGGTTATGTTATATTTAACATTGGATTGCTAAGACCTTGGTATTATTTTAGGTTGATAACTGTTTCCCCAAGCTTGAGCACCATGTTATTGGAATTAACAAACCAACAACGGCTACTAGCATTTATGAAGGATGAATAAAACTAGCTTTTCAGAGTCGAATTCTCTCCAATCCGAACGTGGTTAACTTTTTTTATTCGGGATGTTTAATTGATTTTTATTTTCTTAGTAGTAGATTAGTAGTTTTAGATTAATGAGTAGCATTAGTGTTAATTTTATGATTACCTGACCAAAATTAAAGCTAGGTTTAAGGCTAATAGACGTGTTTATTTCCATTATTGAGTGGAAATAGCTTTTTACCCGAGTCGTGCATGCAGTTGAGCTCCAAGTTGTGATTTTGACTCATTCCTTCACTAGTAGAGAATTGCCCTAGTACTAATGAATTTTAGAGTTGTGATTCTGGCAATCTGGTTAATATCAATTCATATTTGAGTTGATTTTACAGTTCGTAACGAATCAATCAAACAACACAGCCTTGAAACTGATATTGTTTTTGCTCCACATCTTCATCATTGATTGTGCATGTAGGCTTTGTTGTTTTTAGCTGCTTCAATTTGAATTGGAACATATATATGATCCTTTTTTCATTTTGAACACTATCCTACACGACATTGTTTTGGTTGTAACTTGTTCTTGGCATGCTGGTCTTAGGGGCTTGTTGGAAAAATAACTCTATAGGCTTTCCAACGAGGATCAATTTATGACATTTAGATGCCTTTTTTTCACCATATATAGGGCCAATATCTTGGGTGACAATAATCGAGATCCTTTTGTAGACACCCAAATTATATAGGGCCGATATCTTGGGTGACAATAATCACGATCCTTTTGTAGACACCCAAATTTGGCTCAAGGCCCGATCGAAACATACTTCGAGAGAAGCGCACCCCTGAGCTTCTGATAGCTTCTCTCATACCCTTAGGAAACTTTCCAGACCCCTAGGAGCTTGCCATTAACCCTTAGGAACCTTCCCAAACCCTTAGGAATTACCCCCAACCTTTAGAAACCTCGCTGAAACCCTGAGTTAACCCTCTCGGGGCTTAGTTAGAGAGAGATGAACCAGGGTTGACAAGGACCTCTACTGAGACTAAATCTTATACCATTGAAAAGTATAGGTTCTTAGCTTTCCAACAAGCCAAGAATCACTTCAATTCGAGTTGTACGTCAAAAGTTACGGCAATCTGAGCAAGGCCCAGAAACCACACTTTGCTAGGGCATATGTGGCGCATGTATTACATGCGCCAAACCATGGATAGGTTTTCGAAGGTAGAGATCGTTGTTACTTTAATACAAGGGTTATGGTGATGGATCTGGGGAGATGGAGAGAAGGGGAGTATAGGAGAAAGATCGAAGGGTGGATGGAGATACAGAACAAGAAGAGAATTTATGAATTGGGTTCGTTGCCGACGTTTTTATTTATTTATGGTGGAGATGTTGAAGGGGTGGATCATAGGTGGAACCAGCATGGGCTCTCTGAACAACCTATTGAAGTTGAAATGGCTTCTTATTAGCAGCTCGTTTGTGATGTACTCGCGATCCTAGATTCCTTTGACATCTCAAAGGTGATCTCAATCATAGTTAACTAGTTCCTCTCTCTCTCTCTCTATATATATATATATTTATATATATATAATTCCAATCCAATATAGTTAACTAGTTCCTCTCTCTTTGAAATAGATGTTCGGATCTGGCCATGATTTTGGTTGTTTTAGTGTTTGAGGGCTCTGATTTTTGGAAATTTGAGTGGAGTTTGTTTACTTTTTTTATTGCTTGATTCGAAGGTCTAGATTTCCTCTATTGCTTCTGATTCGAAGGTCTAGATTTTAAGAAGCGATGACGATTCTCTATCTTCTGGGTTTTTTAACTTCACCAAGGGTGAGATCTCTATCTTCTAGGTTTACAATTTGATTTTGCAATTTTTTAGCAAGGCGAGAGCTTCAGCGAGGCTATCTCCATAGTTCTTATTCACCCTATGGTTAGTTCCCAAATTCTTTCTCAACCTTTTTGTAGTTCTGGCTCTAAGTTCAAAATATTTAGGATATTAGAGATTTTATTTATTTTTTTAAATTATATTTTCTTTGTTGTGATAGTTGAATTTTATTTATTAATCTCTAGATCATTATTTTGATCTAATTCATACAACACGAAGAGAATCAGGATGTTTTCCTAGAACTATAAAACCATTGAGATTTGTTTGACACAACGAGGTAATCATTTTGCAGAGACTTAGGTATGGATATTGGATACTGTTATGTGAATATAGTTCATATATATTTGGGATCGTATGTTTGTTCTTAGTTTTTCCCTCTTTAGAAAGATTAGATGGTTTTGTTCTCTGTTCATAATATTTTAACCTTTGGCAATATGTTTAGTGTGTATAATGTCTGGCTTATACCAAGAATAAATATATGGCCATTACTCAGTTTCCATACTTATCTTGCAAGGTGTCGAATTTCTATCTTGAGACCCTTTCCTATGTTTTTTTTTTCCTATTTTCCCAACTTTTATATTTGTCTGATTTTTGGGACTTTAGACTATACAAAGTGGATAGATTTTTCATCAACTTTGTGGTTTTTTGGTGATCATTTTGTTAAATTTTGATTTCTCTATAATTGTTGTATTGGATGACCAGTTTTAGAAGTTGAGTTCATAGGAGACCTCTGTGAATCTAGCTTAGTTGTTTTAATTTTGAATTGAAATTTAATTTCGAAAAATTTAGAGTGGTTTTTGGAAAGGCTGGGGATTTATGTGAGGCCCCATTTTTTTTGTTTTCTTTTCTTGTATTGTGTGCGTGTGTGTGTGTGTTTTGATCTTTTGGTAATTTGATCAGTGTAGGCATTTCAGCATTCCTTGTCCGAAGAAAACATACTCAGTGACTCAAACCACTTGTCTCTTTTCATATAGTAACTGCCAGTCTACCAACTATTACAAATTAAGAATGCATTGGCTATGTAATGTGAAGATGTCTTTAAATGAATTTCTCCTCAATTTGTTAGAAGCAATGCCGATTTTCACATTAAATTTGAATTTTCTTCTTCTGATTATTTTATTCTTTTGTGTTGTGTCTGTTCTCTACCTGAAGCTGAGGTTTTCTGATATCTGTTTTCATTTTATTATATTTAAAAAAAAAATTCAGTTCTGAACATACTTATGAATATACCGCCTGTAAGCTCTCACCGAATGCCACCGGTGGTTCTTGGAGCCAACAAGCGTAATTTTGAAGTCTGTTAAGGCCTTCATCCCATAGTGCAAGTTGTTATTCTATGTTTTTATTATTTAGAATGTGGAGTGTTGGTGTTGTGATGTTAGAGTTGATCTTAGGATCACCACATGTTTTTTAGATAAGTGCTCGCACTCGCTCACTTTTGGATCAACATCTTCACGGTTGGAATGAAGGAACAAAGGAGCTTGCATACAAGTAATTTCAAATCTTTATACATCACATATGAATAAGTGTACTGGTCTTGTATGGTCTTGCTTGGCATTTATGATTTTATTATTATGCCATTTTTATGAATGATATTATGTGGCCTTTTTTTACTCAAAACAGCTTTATTAATCAAGGAAATATAATGAAATTTGCACTTTTGGCCATATAAAACATACATATATTTACAGGGCCTCAGCTCGTCATATAGCTTGTTTTTTGGTAGTTTGTATTGGTTTCATTGTCACCAACTTTTTGTTTTCCCAACCAAATCTTATTTAAGAAGCCAACTACTTTTCCGTGATTTGCAAGTGTGCTTCGTTCTTTAAGATGTTTCATTAGAAGCTTGTCATATCAGTATTCTCAACTTGTTCAAATTTCCAATAAGTCTAGTCTTGTTCTCTGATCCTGTAACTCCTTCCAATCCTTCATCTAACAGTGAAGGTGTTTAGGACTTTAATCTCTTTCATCACCTGATGCTACGGCCATGTCTGTAGAGTCTATGCATGGCCATGTCTGTAGAGTCTGCATCATTTTGAGTATGAAGTTATGACCTTTAAATTGTGAGAGGAATCTATGTGCGATCTATGTTATACATAAAGCGGCTTGACTTTTTTACTTTTCTTTCCAAGAACACCCAACTTGTTCAACATTTTGTCTCAGCCAATCAGATTTTGGGCGCTCTCCTATTGGTACATAACTATCATAATGAGTGGTAGTTTTTGGTGCAGAAATGGCCATGTCTGTAGAGTCTATTCATCATTTTGTCTATGAAGTAATGACCTTTAAATTGTGAGAGGAATCTCTGTGTGATCTGTTCTATACATAAAGAACCTCAACTTTTTTACTTTTCTTTCCAAGAACACCCAACTTGTTCAACATCATGTCTCAACCAATCAGATTTTGGGAAAGATCTTGAGCATGGGCTGTATTTTTCATCTTCAATGTTGGGTAAGTCTACAGGGGTGTCGAGTAAGGTTTTTAGTGTGTCATGCTATTATTTTAGACCATCTTTTGAACTTGCATGTGTGGAATGGTTGTTGAGATTAGTTCTTATAGAATTCTTTGTGCATAAATTGCTCTTCTATTAGAAAAAAGATTAGTGGGGCGTCAGAGACATCATCACATATGAAGCATCCCTTGTAACCATCAAATTCTGTCAAATTTTAACTGCCAAATTTATGGGCAAAAAGTTGCTTTATAACCTTACTAAACTTATGAATTATGGTGCCTCTGAGGAGAGTCAGTGCCATAAAAAATTGCCATAAATTGCTCTTCTATTCGCCGTAAATTGCACCTAATATATATATATATATATATATATATATATATATATATATATATATATATATATATATATATATATATATATATATGTATGTATGTATATTTCCTGTCTGATATGCCATCTCACATCTCGTATGTTGTCATTTCAATGGTTTTTTTTTACTGCAGGTGTATTACTTTACTGCATTTATCAGTTCATTCATTCTATCAAACGAGGATCTACTGCAGAAGTTTCCTTAGCTTCTCGTTCCATAAGTTACTCTTAAATCCTCACAATAAGCATCATTTTTTCTCCTCCTATGTTTGAAGTGGGAGCTTAATTGAAAATTTATGATTTTGGTATTTTTATTTGCAGGATTGCTGGCTATTACTGTTGGTTTTGGTGATGATGCACATGAAATAATGGAAGACTCGATTCCATCCCTTAGTGTAGCCCTTAAACTTGGATCGGATTCTCAGAAGAAGTCATCTATATGTTTGGCATCCCCAAGTTAGTAGATTATGAATTGTTCTAGCTTCTAGGAGTTCATTTTTATTACAAAATTTATTATTATCAATATTTTTGAATAATCTGGAATTGCAATTGTAGGTACTAGATAGTTTGGCTATCATCACTTTTGCTGGTGGCAATAATTTTGAGGAGACAGAAAAATCAATGCAAATTATGTGGCAATTGATTCACCCAAAATCGAGTTCCAATGTATGTAAGCTTGTTTTATTTTCCTTATAAGTTAGAATAATTTATGGCGATGATGTGGCATCATATAGACCTAACGAGGTTTCAAAAGTTTTTCCATATTTTGTCGTACTATATCCACTGGAAAATTATTTTTACTCTACTTTTCAGGTTGCAGTCACAAATAAACCAACACCTGCTATATTAGCAGCAGCAATATCTGCGTGGGCATTTCTTCTATTAACTAATTATGGATTGAATAAGTCCAGTGATTGGCAGGAGTGAGTGAACCTTCGTAGCAATTTTATGTACTTTCTTTTCTTGTATGAAGCATTTTAAAGAAAAATGTCACATGGGTTCACAAATTCTTTCAGGACTATTTCTTTCCTTTCAACTCTGCTGGACAAGGATGACCGATCTCAATAGCCAGCGGAACTTGTTTCGGGATATTTTGACTTTTCTTGAGGTATTTCTTTACTCACAATAAAAAAGATATAATCCTGATTATGCGACTGGTGTGGTATAGTAATGTTAAATCACGTGTGCAGGCTGGTGAAGTTCCTGAAACATCAACAAAGGTTCAACATGGTGGCGATCTGCTAAAATCATCAACATGGAGCGAATTGATACAGGTATTTTTTTTCTTCAAAACTTGCATTGTCTTTGAATCAAAGTTTCAAATCTCCCTCAAATTTTGGCTAACTTCTTTTCTTGGCAGTTGAACTTTTTGAAGCGTTTTCTTGGTGGTGGTTTTCTCAAGCACATGCAGGTTGTTGTTTGGTCCATAACTAGGCTTCAACATTCTCTTGAAAATATTATAATCAACCATTGGATTTTGTAATCAGTTCTTTTTGTTTGTTTGATGATTTTTTTTTAATCCATATTGAATTGATGAACTTTGCACTACTTGTTTAAATAGGAAAATGAATTTCTTCATGATGTTTTTCACTTCACGCCAACAAAAAAGCAACATTTATCTAGCGGTGAAAAGGTGGGTTTGTACATAATTCAGGAAAGTAGTTTACTTCATTTAGCACGTATTGGATAGAGTAGATAAATGCTATGGATATCCATCTGATCAAATATCTAATTCGGCCACAATCTGTGTACCATGTGACTAGATTCTGCACCATCGGTTTCTGAATTTTCTCTCGGCCAAACCTGATTGGATTAAGGTACAATTTTTGGTACAGTGGTTAATCATAAGTTTAAAAATTATCACAAATTTTTACCTAATTTTTTTGTATGATTTTATGCATAAAATGACAGTCCCAATGAGGTGTCGTTTTCAGGTACATTTCTGACAGAAATATACCCATCTGCTCCAAATTTTGTCCTTATCTATTTATTCTTTCTACATCACATATGAATAAGTGTACTGGTCTTGTATGGTCTTGCTTAATGGCATTTGTGATTTTATTATTATGTCATTTTTATGAATGATATTATGTGGCCTTCTTTTACTCAAAACAGTTTTATTAATCAAGGAAACATAATTAAATTTGCACTTTTGCTTGAGCCTCATTGTTTATAGGTCTAGCATTTTTTTAATAGAAATCTGATCATGAGATGGCACTTGCGACTGTTTTATTGATGGTAACCTTGCGAAGGAAAAAAGTGGTTCCTTATGGTAGATAAAAATTTGAATTGAATTGAGATAAAATTAAATATAAGTTTAATACTTGGTTATATAATTTTTAAAGGTTTTATTAGTTTCTTGGATCTACTTCATGGAGTTATAGCACTTTTCTTGAAAAAACCTTTCAATCTTTTTCGAATTCCCAAATTTCTAAGAAATCATCTTGGTTGAGCATGGTCTTTTATGGGTTTATAGCATCTTTTATAATAAATATCTGATAATGCATGGTTTCTATCAATATTTGCTTGTGATTATAACTAACTTCTTATAGGGTTTTCTCCAGCTAACAAGTCTTTGGGATCATGGGTTATCTCAATTGATTTTTCTTTCTATTTAGTATTATGGTTTTGTCCATATTTTTTTTGGTTTCATGGGTTCTCTCAATATTTGCTTATTTATTATCTTCTTTTGGGTTTACTTATCAACAGTTGGTATTGTATACCAACTGTAATCCAAAAGTGATCATATTGTGGACATGCCTGTTTGGCACACAACCATTAATCTAAGAGTATATGCGTGGGACCGGCCCATCAATCAAGATGTGTATGTGCAAGCCACATCGGCTGATCAAGAGGCTCCTTCCCATAG
The DNA here is from genome assembly GCA_021018995.1 of Chloranthus sessilifolius. NCBI lineage: Eukaryota > Viridiplantae > Streptophyta > Magnoliopsida > Chloranthales > Chloranthaceae > Chloranthus > Chloranthus sessilifolius. The sequence goes on along the minus strand of CM037589.1, from coordinate 41,113,936 downwards.
ACAACTAAATACATATATGCATATTTTCACATTAATGCACAAAATAACTCTTAATATCCTTCTAACTAGGACCTAACTCTCCTGACCGCCATTTATTTTTTGAATTGTTTATTTGTTAGGATATATAATTATTGCTATTTTTTTTTTTAAATAACAAAATTATAATTTTTTTGTACTAATATCTATAGCAGTGCGTTTACCTTAACAATAGGTATAACGATGCGCTCCATGACTCTTACAGCTCCAACTCTTCATAATCCAAGACCTCATTGCTTCAATATCATCCTATCAGCACCATCTCAACAACCCTCGGCTTAACCATGGTTCCAGAGGAGGCATTGGAAATGGTTCTTTCTCAGGTCACTGATCTTAACCTGAGGCATACTTTGCAACTTGGCATCGGATTGCATCATGCAGGGTTGAATGATAGAGACAGATCTTTGGTTGAGGAAATGTTTGCAAACAATAAGATCCAGGTACTTTTCCTTACGTTATCCTCCTCTACCACATCGGCGTTTTACTTGTTGACTGTAAGCTCCATTTGTACCCCATATAGGTCTTGGTATGTACTAGCACATTAGCATGGGGAGTAAACCTGCCAGCTCATCTGGTTATTATTAAGGTGAGGTGGATTGCATATTTTATTGTTTTTCATGTACCATTGGATGTTCACTTCAGTTTGGTCTTGGCTATTAAATTTCCACTTGTTCTGCAGGGAACATAATATTATGATGGGAAAGCCAAAAGATACATTGATTTTCCTATTACAGATATCTTGCAAATGGTGGGTCGTGCAGGGCGACCACAATTTGATTAGCATGGAAAAGCAGTCATTCTTGTTCATGAACCTAAAAAAAGCTTCTACAAGAAGGTTAATAAAAAAAATGGATATATTTAGCATTTTGTTTTATGCATTATCTCATATGGACCTATTTATTCCGATGATATAAGAACTCTACGCCGACGGTAAGTGGCCACTTACCGTCGGCGTAGGTCCCTTTGTTTGTAGTGAGAAGTCATCAATATGTCAATTTAATTGCTTCATATCATAAATATTTAATTACGCTCTCCTTTTGATTTCAGGCGAAGCTTTTCGATTTGAAGCTCACCTAAAACGGATCATTAGGGGACGGGGATACTTGGCAAGAGAAGCGAAGCACATATTTTTTTTTTTTTTTAAATTATGAAAATAGGTCATGGGGTCCTTAGATTGTTAACTCTCTTTCTTTTCTTCTTTTTTTTGTTTGAATAAAAGGATTGAGCATGTAAAGTTTAAAATATTTGGTTGATTTGAAAGGTTGGATCATAGGTTGAGATGCAATCTTTTGTTTAAATAAAAGAATTGGACATCTATTTTATTTATTAATGACATTGAATGATTTGCATTTGAGTTGAATGAATGTGTTTAAATATGAGATTAATAGCTTTTTTTTCTTTATATAATTTTTTTTAAAGCATTAAAAAATTGCATTAAAAAAAAGTATTACAAAAAGCATAAAAAAAATATTATTTAAAAAAATTTTGCATAAAAAATTGTCGACGTAATTTTTTTTTTTAAAAAAAATATATATTTAAAAAAAAAAATTTGCATAAAAAACTCGCCTAAAATGTAAAAGCGGTTGATTTTTCTATGACATTAGGCGATTATTATTGAAGTTCATAAACTACTGTCTTGTATAGTGGTAAAAAAAAAATCACTCCTTTTTTTACAACTATTTAGGGTAGTGGTTTTTTGAAAAAAAAATGACTGTCTTTTTTGAAAAAATCACTGTTTAAGGTAGTGGTTTTTTTGGCTTTTTCACGTAGTGTTGTGAGAGAGAGAGAGAGAGAGAGAGAGAGAGAGAGAGAAAGAGGGAAAAAAAAGGAAATGGCTGGGGCTAGGTCTGCTTGGGTTAATGGTGAAAGAGTGAGGGGAAGAGAGAGGGAAAGAGATTAAATGGGGGCTACTGGCTGCTTGGTTAATTAATGCTGAGAGAGAAAGAGAATATGGGAGAGGGAGAGATCTAGGACTCCTATGTTTTCTTTTTTGTTTTGTTTTTATATAAAGGGATCAAGGGATAAGGGAGTCGATTGGGCAAGTCAACCTATAAAAAGAAAGTGTCCAAAAGGACTTTACTACTTTAATAATATGGGAAGTTGCCTTGATTTAATTCGAGTGTCAGATGTGGTTCCCGAATCTAATTCCAATTCTTTCTTTTCTTAAATGTGAAAGTAGGTTGAGTTAGAGTGTGAAACACTCACATGGGGTTCGGTGCTCCACTACATCTATGACTACACAAATGGGTTTTTAAAAATTGGGTCATAACATTCTCTCATGCTTATAAAATTTTTGTCCTCGAAAATTAGGTACGTGAGAACTTAGCCGATTACATTATCTCCTTTTCCTTAATTGATTGGGTTTGTAAATCTCAATCGTCACCAATACTTAAATAACTAAAAATAGTTAATCATTTATTCCACCACGATATTATTCTCCCTTCCTTATAAGGGAAGTCGGCTTTAATTTATTAATCTTTAAAATAGTCCCAACTTCAGTCACAAATTTCTCCAAACATGTGATCTGCTGAACTTTTATTGAATAATCTCTTGATTTTCTGATTCTTCGAATCTACCTCGAATCTTTTACAAATTAATTGAATTAAACTAAGTTGCACCCAATGAATGATTGTTAAGTCGAAACTTGGTCAGTATGATCTTAACTACCCTCAAACGTTACTCGATGTGTAAATCATACTTTATGAGTTTAATAAGGGGAGCACGTAGGAGTTAAAACTAATTTCTTCTTTTTCACGGGTTTTCATTACTTTATTATTCATGATTCATCAAACCATCAGGATTAATATTGGGAATCGGTGTTTTAAGTGTCGAATTAATTGTTATTCCTAATTAACCTTAAACACTCGATGTTTCAAGTATCACACTTGGTCCAAATTCCTCAGTCCTAAATTTTCGACTGATATACGATGTAACATCCCAACCTTTTGGGCCTTGATCCGTAAGACTCGGTGTGTGTACCGACGGATCATGCGTCGGGGACCCCCTTTTTACAATGATATAATGTCTATAAATCAAATCCAACGGAACGGATTGATCTTATGAAGACTGGATGTGGGAGTTTGAAACCCTCACATACGTTCCTTCAGTGTAGCTGTCCTACACTAAAGTGTAAGAGCTAAGGTATAAAAGGAAACCAAGGGCATTTAATTGCATATTAAATGCTTGTGAATGAGAGTTAAGAAGGGAGAGGATAACCTTAAGGCATTGAATGCCCGTGATGATGAGATCGATTAGTTAGCATGGAGAGAGGCAGCTGCTCGATCGAGGATCAGACTGATCTACTGTGACTCAGAGAAAAAAAGAAAAAAAACCTCAAACTGTTTTGAAGTAAGGAAGAGGATTCGTTTGAAAGCAAGGTAAGGAGTGTGAATGTTTGTTTTAGATCCGTAGTGTGGAGTTAAATTAGTGTGTATCCATGTGGGGATCATAAGAATGGAGATGGATTCAAAGTGAAAAGTGATTGGGAGTGAAAACCCCAAATTTGAGTGAAATCTACTCATTTTGATCGATCGAATTATGGTTCGATCGATCGAAATGACAGTGAAAATGGAAAAAATGAGGTCCTGAGAAATTCGTTCGATCGAACTTTATTTCGATCGAACGAAAAATTTTCGATCGATCGACCCTGTAGTTCGATCGATCGATTTGTATAGAAACAGAACGTTAGAATTTTGTTGTGAGAATTCGACCGATCGAATTAAATTCGATCGATCGAATCATGTGTTTTCGATCGAACGAATTGGGATTCGTCCTATCGAACTGTGTGAAGGTAGAATGCCTTCTGTGGAATTCGACCGATCGAATTTTGTTTCGATCGATCGAATTACTTTCGTTCAATTGATAAGAAAAACTCGTCCGATCGAATGGGGATACACTTTGTACTTCTTGAAGGGGTCGATCGATCGAGATTTATTTCGATCGATCGATCGAAACAGGGATTCGATCGATCAAATTTTTCAGATTTCTGCGTTTGGTGAGTTTTGACTGTGAGATTTCACGGGGACTTTTGGCAATGTATTTTGCCTCTTTCTAATGTATAAAAATGATCATGTTTAGGTCAGCTTTGCGATTAAGAAGGACCCGACCTTTGTGAAGGCTTGAGCAGGCACGGGTCCGATCTGTGAGGTAGGTAAAACTTGATATCATGGGTATTGATTTCGTTAACACGTGTGTTATGATATGATCCATTTCCGCTTTGACTATGTGATTTCCGCATATGAATTCGAATTAATAAGGCTTGTGATACGTTCTGCTTTGACCATGTGATTTCCGTATATGAATTCAAATTAATGAGGCATGTGATACGTGTGATTTGAAAATATGTAGAGTTTATAAAATCTTCGAGATCCTTTGTGACACATGTATGTGAGATCTTCACACTTCATTCCGGTTTTGACATAAACTATGATTATAACTTTACACGGCGACAAGCTATATGTATGCACTTACGATTTAAGGTTATGTGAATACCCGACCGACGTGGCGGTATAACCGTGACTGACGCGGCAGGATATCTGTGACCGGTATGGCGGCCAATCCGTACACCCTTTGTGTGATATGTGTATGTGCTATGTGACTCCTACCGTATAACGGTAAATTCATTCGGCCAAGTGTCCAACTCTATGGGACCTTGGATATATGTACATATGACTCATGTGAGTGACGATGGTGGGTATTCCATCGGGGGCTTGAGGCTATAGTTTCTCATTCTATTACTTTAAGTAAATCATCTTTAAGTTTCTTCTTTCTTATATTGGATCGAAAATGTGAGCATGTTCATGAAACCATCAGCATTGCATGTGTGTGTTAAGGTTATGAGAATCACCGCTTCGTATGTGTTCAGAATTGTTTCGTTTTCGTCATGCCATAAGATACGTGTTTGATATTATGATAAGCATGCTATGAGACATTTTTCTACTGAGCTTGGATGAAGCTCATTCCTTTATTAATGTCTCAGGTACAAGTGAAGGTGTTGAGGCGGAGATCCCGGAGAAGGAAGATCCGGACTACTCCCCCGACGAGGACCTTGAGGAGCCCCATCCTGAGGATTGTTTCCTTTGTGCTAGACCTGGGTAGGTCTGGCCTTGAGTGACGTATTAAATTTTGTCCTGTTTTGGTTGTAAGGGGATAAACTCTCAATATTAGTTTTTTGGATTTTTTTTGTTGAACCACGTTTCGGTAAAGAAGGGTCCTTACCGGTGGTTCTCAATGGTTCTTTTCTCATAGGCTTTTTATGGAATTAGAACCATTTGTTCATTGTGAGTTTTTGGGATTGAATGCTAAAATACTTATTTTGCTTATGCTACGAGTTGGAATTAGTTCTGCTTAGATTTCGCTGTGCATGTTGTGACGCGATGTGTTCCGTTTTCGGGCTCGGCCTTAGCGCCAGCCCACCGACGGCACGGGTTTTGAGGTGCCGAAATCCGGGCTGTCACATATGACAATTTCATGGTTCTTAAGATCACATGCTTAGTTAATGTCCAAACATCCAATCCTCAATGATTACTTCTTGTAACCTCTCAATTCTGAAAAAAAAAAAATATGCTTAGAGAAATTCTTAAATCTCCCGTCAACAGGATGTTTTTCCTCTATTATCATCTTTAACTTTTCAAATATCATTCTTCTCATAATCCTTTAAATAATTTATTCGAGATTTACCTTTATCTCTTAAAATTGATAACTTCTAAAACTTCATTGCAAGATAGCATCATCTTCATTATATCTTGTTGATCATAGACTATTTCAATATCATCTAAGATTATTGATAACGATTTATTCCTCAATCTGAATTCACTTTTAATGAGCTATTCTTATAGTCGGTATATAAAGCTATAATGAGTTCTAAATCATCACATCATTCAGAATCTATCATCTCTAATTATTCTCCAATACTTTAAAATGTCTTCTAATTACTCCCCTTCATTCAAAGATCCTTTATAATTTCCCTCACATGCTCCTATCTCGTTTTTAATAAATAGATCCTTAAATCTTACATCATTGATCATCACACATTTTCCTTAAAATCCTTAAGCCCTCAAAAGATCTAGAGCTTGGGGTCCATTAGAATTACTGTCTCTTTAATCACCATAGTGTACTTACATGAGCTGCACAGTCCTCGAAGAAGTAAAGCCTGAGCTCTGATACCATCTCTATCACGACCCAGAATCTCAGTCGATCTCGAGGGCCTAGAATTCCGTGTTATGACACCGCACGCTTGTTAAGGCGATAAGCGGACATACATATCTTACTAAATCTTACATAAACTAGGGCTTCCAAAATTTGTGAACCAAATCTTCTTCTCATATCAAAATTTCCTTCATTAAACTTACATTGAATTTGAAGTCTATGATACTAAATGACCATAAATAAAAGTACGATCAACTATTAGAAGGTCTTCCCAAAAATTTAATATATACCCGATATCGTCTAACTGGTCATCTACGTCATCACCTTATAAACTGCATAGTCTACTAGCGCATCAAGTCCCCAGGATAGTGTAGTCCATATCTTTACCTGCAGCTGTTAGTTTTTGGGAGGGAGGTGAGTTTACTCAGCCACGTAAACTCAGTGGGTTGTATAACCAATCCACCACAATCTACCCAGGTGATTGTAGGTGCAATCTTGTGAGTGAAAGTGAAATATTTTCAATTTCATATAAACAACATAATAAAAGATCTTATAAATATTTCATATCTATCAAGCTATAAAACTAAAAGAACATAACAAATTTCAATGCATATGATTCTCAACACTTTTCTTAATTGTCTTGTCAACTTAACTTACGTGGCATATCGAAAATCAAAATATTATTCCATACGTCTAGGATCTAATAGGGTTAATATACACCCCTGACTTAGGTGCTGTAAGGACTCGACCCGCTTTGTACGAACCCGACCCGATCTTGTACGGACCCGACCTGATTTGTAAGGACCCGATTTGTAGGACCCCGACCCGACCCGATTCTGTATGAGATCATTTATTTCAATGTTTATTTAATGGTCGATATTAAAGTATATTAAATAGGAGGGTCACGTCCATTGATAAGCGTGATATTCTTACAGGGCATGAAAATGTGTTAAACCCATTAACTTTGTTAGATCTGACCATGGAAATCAGTTTTGGGAATGTGTGCAGTGTGACACTACGACTCATTGAATGGGCTCTGTACCATGTGATCGGATCAGTCAGCACAAACTAATCGTCTGATGGTAAGGTGATGGTCTCATGATTTGTATTGTCTGAAGGATCAGACTGAAATGAGGTCACCATCATGTGATTAGGGGTAGTCACCATATGTTAGACATGGGTTTCTGCCAGTAGTTTAGTTGGCACCAATAGGGGGACCTAATCCATTGACCCAATTAACGTGAAGGTGTTATAAGATATACTAAGGGCGATTTTGATCTTGAGTTAATATAAATAGAATATATGATAATTAATGTGCAATGAAATATGAGGATATTTCACCCCTAAAAATCTACATTTATTCGTTCGATGAAAGCTATCTAACATGATTTGTCAGGTTTTCTAAGTTTCAGGATAAAGTAGTCATTAAATTCATTAGGAAGCACAAAATGCCGAAAAAGCGGAAAGGAAGTGACAAATAAAGAAAAGCAAGACCCTTTGACTAGGTCGATCAATCGACCCTTATTGGTCGATCGATCGACATAATCCGGAGGACTTGGAAATTGAAAAACAAAATCTGATATGGTCGATTGATCGACCATATTCAGTCGATCAATCGACCAAATTCAAATTGCAGTTTTAAATTTGCATTTGAAGCGGCCGATCTCAGTTCTATTTAAGGAGATAAAATTTGAGGATTCGGGGGCAGTTATTTCATTCCGCATTCTTCTGTTTAGTTTTCGGCTTTTCAAATTGTAAGGGCAATGAGACCCTGTTTCTGGAACTATCTTTTTAATATTCATTTTGAGAGAGGAAGATAAGTCTTATTTTTCGGATTTGGATCCACTTTCAAGAAGGTGTACGTACTTTAGATAAAAGCTTTTCGTAGATATTATTAAAGCCCTTTATGGTATTTTAATGTTTATGTTGGTTTACATTTCAATCATGTTGTTTACTGTTACCATGTGTAGCTAGTTTCATTAAGGATGGGATCTGATGAATCTCATCCGAGGTATTCATTTATGGTAATATAAATGTGTGGGTGAGATATTAGATTCTTTTAAGGGCCCAAAGTTTATTGTTGATATGAATGTGATCTGAAATCTAGGAGCTAATCATGCCCTGTGATTTCATGTCTGCAATAATAATTTTATTCTAATTTTTACCTATCTCGAGGTGAAGTTCTACTATTATCCGAGGTGTGAGTGTTAATCATACACTCATGAGGTGTTAATCACACATCTCCTTGATCTTGGATTGATAGTGTGACTTTATCCCATGGTGAGTTCCAATCACTATCTGAGGTGTGAGTGTTAATCATACACTCATGGGGTGTTAATCATACATCCCCTTGATCTTAGAACATGTTTTGAAATTTACCTAGGGATTGGGTTCTTAGTATTATCCGAGGTGTGAGTGTTAATCATACACTCATGAGGTGTTAATCATACATCTCCGTGATCTCAGATCTATACTTGAGGATTCATGTGTGTTCACGCCCGGTGCTCCTTCTTAGACATCTTATGAGGATCTCATATCTTCATCTATAGATTTATATTCTGTAAATGATAAACTTACGATGGGAAGATTTAATACCCCAATCCTTATCTTTCATAATCTGTTAAATTTCAATTAGTGGTTAGTATTTATCTCATCTTTCAAATTCTTACGTTTTCAATTTAGAGGATACTGTGATAGATCTATGGAAATTCTTTTGGTTAATTATTATTTTTTGATTTTAAATTTTCTAACCAATCCTTGTGGGAACGATCTCGTACTCTGCACCCACTGACTACATCACGATTCGTGTACTTGCGAGTACAACTTAATTTTCACAATAATAAGCATATACTATACTAATAGAATTTATTTAATATAATATATAATATAATATAATATAATATAATAAGAATAATAAAAAAGGAGTTTCTGGGTGTTTCTAGAATAGACGAGAGTTGTGGGCATGACTTTGTGGCAGCTACGTGCCAAAACCAAAAGAAAGGAAAGAAAAAGAAATAGAAAGAGAGAAGAGAGAGGGAGCCTAAGAAGTAGCTGAGACACAGAGAAAGAAAGAAAAGAGAGAGGAGAGAGAGAAAGAGAGAGAAAGTGGCCGTTCACGATGATGGCGAACCCTATAGTTGTTTATTTATTGTGAGGCAAGTACCTATTCTAACACATTTTATTTAAACCTCGATTCAGGCTATACCTATATTGATTCATCGATTCGAAATCGGCATTTATTAGAAATCAAACTTTTTTACATCGTGTGTATTTTGGATTATACATCTATGTGCTTGTGGAAATATGTCCATGTTATACCTGTCTAAGATGACTTGTATTATTTTGGATTGTGCATCTATGTGCTTGTGGAAATCTGCGCCTATTATATATGTATAAGATGACTTATATTTTAATTGGATTGATGTGTTGGGGTTGCACACTCTGAGACATATGAAGGGCTTCATGTGGTTTGATATGTTAGTTTTAGGACCACTGTACAACCGAAATTCAGCTGACTCAATTACCCCTGAAAGTGTAATTATTTGTTACCTGACTCGGTGATACCTGAAAGTGTAAATATTTGCTATTTGAGTATGCTACACCTGAAAGTGTAAATATTTATTACCTGAATCGGTGACACCTGAAAGTGTAAATATTAATTATCTGAGTCTGTTACATCTTGAAGTGTAAATATTTGTTACCTAAATTGGTGACACCTGAAAGTGTAAATATTTATTATTTGAGTCTATTACACCTGAAAGTGAAATATTTGTTATATGAATTTGTTGTACATGAAAGTTTTGATATGTGTTATCGAAATCTGTTAGATCTGATTATGTAAAAATTTGGTATTGAATATGTGATACCGGTTACACCTAACTGTGTAAAACTTTGGAAACTGAATATATTATACCGGTACACCTGATTGTGTAGACATGTGCTAACTGAATCTGTAAGGTGGTAGACTTGCATGTGTAACGTACATAAAGTGGATTTGTAAGCTATGACTGTTCAATTATATTTGATAGCTTGATGTGTTATGAGTGGATAGATCTGTTCTAAGACCGAGGGCGTTTTGGGACATAAATTTATGTGTTCTGGCATTTTCTGATATTTCTACACTGGATTTGAATACCATAATTTCTTAAAGGCAATTAGATGATACTTCTGAGTCAGAATGAGACACTTTTGAGACCCTGACTAGGTCATAAATCTGATATCTACTATGTTGTCTGTTATCTGATCTCAACTAACAGTTGGATTGAGGAAAGCACATGGTATTCGTGCTATTAACTATAACATAATCCCCAACAGTGATAAGTCCGTTGTGCTAATTTAAGTGTAAGCTTTAAAGTTATTGGTCTGACCTATAAATGACTATCTGATTTACCTGTATGGTCTGAGCATATCTGTCTAGTCTAGGTATATTTGGCTAATTTATCTGTAGGGTATGGGAATATCTATTTGATAGGTTTGATTTATTTGTCTGGTCTAGGCATATCTGTCAGATACATCTGTATAGTCTAAGAATTCTATTATCTGATTTGAATATTTTATCTGATAATTCTATTATCTGCTTTGAATTTGATATCTGTTCTCTGAGAAAAGCACCTTGTAGTCGATACTAGATTCGTATTTGTAGGTGATATTTACTTGTGTACGAGATTTATTTTGAATCACATATAGTCATGATTGTAACTGAATTATTTGATTAGTTTGACAAAGAAAAGGAGACATTAGACTGATATTTTGATAATTCAAAACTCTCGGCTTGTTAGTGGTTTTGTCAATATGTATTAGAATGGTTACTTGCGAAGCATGTGGATTAGCACTTACGGTGATTTAACCAACCTGTAGGTGAAGAAAAAGATCAATTGGCAAAAATTCAGCAGTATTATCTGGTACAAATCTCTTTGACTGGTACGTTGTGTTTAGTTAATGTACCTGTTAATCCTAAATCTGGTTACCTGACCATTTGGTTTTAATTCTTGAGTTAGAAATTTTTATTCAGATGTAGTATCTTCTTCTGATCTATCTGGATCATGACTTGAAATTCAGGTCCGTGGATTTGGGGTCGTGATAGTGTGGTATCAGAGCTAGCGTGATTAGGGTGTGGACCCATAGGCTAGAAGTACGGTATGTACTTGCTATCCAGTTGTGATATTGTGTTTCCTGTGATAACCAGGGAACGATAGAGAGAATGGTAGCGAAAAAGAAGATTGGGTTTCCTTGCTCAGTATGTTATAGGTTGGGTAGTCGTTATGTGCCCCAAGGGGCGTCTGGAATTATTGATGTCACAAGAAATCATCGATGCCATGAAGAATACACTTTTGCTCCGCCTTCTCAACTCAACGTCCGATGGGTCAAGGAAGCAGTAGCAGATAATTTTGACGATTTTGAACATGACATAGACAATCTAGACTATGGCGAAAGCGAGCTGACTAACCTAGGTGATAATGAACAAGATGCTGCAAACCTAAACAATGAAGGAGATGACCTAGAAAACTTAAGCGAAGGAGAGAAGACAGGCCCAAGCGAAGGAGGGGAGACAGACCCAAGCGAGGATGAAGAAGATGTTGACGACGCCGAGGATATAAATAACGAGTACCTAAGTGAGGAAAACGTCAAAGAAGACGTTGAAGAAGTTGGCTATAATGAGGAACACATTATTACAGCCTCTGACGACATTGCTTTCGCCTCAAAGACGATCGAGGCAGAATCCTTTGAGCATCAACGTACCGACTGGGCCATTATTAAGTTCAGTTGGAGAGGAACCTTGTAGAATACCAGACTGGCATATGCAGTTTTTACCACTGATGTTGATGCAAGGACAAACAAGACCTTGAGAATCAAAAATTGACCTATAGTGTCAGGTCCCTTTTTGCTAGATTGAGCATAGAATTCAACTAATGAAATTTTTTACTATTGTAGATATGAACTAATAAAAATTTGTGCTTCGAATACTCTTTTGGTACCAAACATGCTTCTGTAAGTACCACGTGATGAATGAAATGAATTGTTTTTTCTTCTTTGTACTTAATTGTGTACAGTGTATAAGTCTTGTGTTGTTTGTATTAGAAATGATTTTGATGTGTGGTTGGGTTTGGATTGACTCTCTGTTTATCAGGCTATTGTGAACTATTTTGATACGATTGTTACTATTTATATTCCTGGTGTGTGTGAAATTCATTATAGAAGAACAAAAAATTTGATGAGACCGAGTTGGCATTCTGCTTTATAGGCGACTCATCTGTGACAAAAACGTGTGTCAAGGCTAGTTCGCCTATATTGTTGATAAGAAGCAAATAAGTTAAGAATTGAAAATAGTCTGATCATAAGGAAAAGTTGTTGATGTGTTTCTAGATGGGTGATCTGGTCTACCACCACAGTGTGAAGTTGATTGTCCTCTACTTATGAATAAGTATCCTATATCGAGATTTGAAGCGTTGTTTGTCCAATTGCATAGTGCATCTGTATTTTTAAAACTTGATATGAGATTGTGATGTTATCCTTTGAGAAATTAAAAAATAATAATAATAAATAAATTACTGCTTTCTGTTCCCGCTTTGGTTACTGCGTTCGGAGTAATGCCATTAGGATGGACCAATGCACCTGCTGCGTGTAGGAATGTTTTGAATCGAGGATTTAAACCATAATTGGAACATTTTAGTATTGTTATTATTGATGATATCCTCATTTATTTTTCGTCCCATGCCGATCATGAACAACATCAGAGATTAGCGTTACACGTATTGCGAGAAAATAAATTATTTGGTAAAGTAAAGAAAAGTGAGTTATAGTTTGAAAAAGTTGCTTTCCTAGGCCAAGTGATATTGAAAGAGGGTGTAGCTGTCGATCTTAAAGTAGAAGCCATATGGGATTGGGACAGACGAAATTCAATAACTGAGATATCGAAAAATTGTTCAGGACTTGTCTCGTAGTGCAACTCCTTAAACTCAATTGACTCGTTCACATATGAATTTATTTGGAATGATCGATGTCAAGCAAGTTGTTAGGAGTTGAAGAAGAGATGGAGTTTGGCTTTAGTACTACCCATTCCTTCCGAAGCATGGGATACAAGATCTATAGTGATACATCTCGACTGGTAGGCTGATACCGTTTTGTAAGGTTGTCACTTATGCTTTGAGACACCTCAAAGTTTGTAGGTAGACCTATCCAACACTTGAGTGAGAACTGGTTGCGATAGTGTGTGCCTCACAAATTAGAGGCAGTATTTGTATGGAGTTCAGACATAGTTGTTTGCAATATGTATCAAAAAGTTCTGACAGATTTTGATAGGTCAATTCATTATCATTCTAGGAACAACCAATGTTGTGGTAGATGCTTTAAGTTGAAATCTTTCAGATTGGTTGCTCGACTAAGAGTGTCTGAATGACGATTGTTAGAGAACTTACTTGATTGGGACTATAGAATTCAAAGGGGGAGGCCTAAAATTTCGTTTGCAAATATGATTGGGCGATCTACCATTCGTCAAGAAAGTAAAGAGGATCAACAGAAGGAGTCTAGACTGACGATACTAGCAAATGTAATTGTAGGATTTATGCTGGATTCTAATATCCATAAGGATGGTAGTCATGATAGAGTGTGCATATGACATTCCTGACTTGCTCAATATATTTCAAATTATTTTCTCTGAGCTATTAGCACATGAAGACAGAATACCAAAACCCGCAGGCAACTTACAACCCTCGATATATCGACACAAAAGTGGCATGATAATATTCCTTAGGAAGAATGACCCGTTGACCTACTTAACCCAGTTATTTGTTACTGAGATTGTGAGGTTCCATTGGAACCCGAAAGCACTGGTATCTGGTATGTGATAACGATTCACGTTTCACATCGGGGTACTGGAACAGTCGGATCTGAAAGTTTGAGACACAAACTGAAGTCAGATCCTTGAAGCCATGTTGTGGGGTTGTGTGTTGAAGGTGGAATCAATTCGTGCCTTTGATTAAAATTATATATAATAATAGCTACTTGGCCAGTATTCAGATGGCACCGTATGAAGCTCTGTATGATCGACCTTATTGTTCACCTCTTCGTTGGGATGAGGATAGTGAAAGAAAACTGGTAAGATCAGAATTAGTACAAGAAACGACAGAGATGATTCAACGCATTCAAAATAGACAGGAAAGAATAAGTACATTGAAACAAGAAGATTTCACTTGTCAAGAGTTATTGACAAAATAAATCTGAAAGGATAGCAATTTGGAGATGAGAAGAGTTATTTGGTAGTGAATCATAAATTTCGAGGACGAAATTTTTTTAAGGAGGGGAGGATGTAAGGATCCGACCCGCTTTATACAAATCCGACCCGATTTTGTACGGACTCGACCTGATTTGTAAGAATCCAAATCGACCCGACTCTGATGAGATCATTTGTTTATGTGTTTATTTAATGATCGATGTAATAGTATATTAAATGGGTGGGTCATGTCCACTGATAAGCGTGACGTTTTTATAGGGCACATAAATGTGTTAAACCCATTAACTTTGTTAGATCTGACTATGGAAATCCGGTTTAGTGATGTGTGCTGCGTGACACTACGACCCATTGGAAGGGCTCTGTACCATGTGATCGGATCAGTAAGCACACACTAATCGTTTGATGGTAAGGCGATGGTCTCCAGATCTGTAGTCCGAAGGATCAGACTAAAATTAGGTCACCATCATGTGATTAGGGGCAGTCACCATATGTTAGACATGAGTTTCTGCCCGTAGTTTCGTTGGCACCAATAGAAGGACCTAATCCATTGACCCAATTAACGTGAAGGTACTTTAAGATATACCTGGGACGATTTTGATCTTGAGCTAATATAAATAGAATATATGATAATCATATATTATATTGATAGAATTTATTTAATATAATAATAATATAATATAATATATAATAGAATATAATATAATAAGAATTTAAAAAGGTGGGCATTTCTAGAATAGACGAGAGTTGTGGGTGTGGCTTTGTGGCAGCTACGTGCCAAAACCAAAAGAAAGGAAAGAAAAAGAAATAGAAAGAGAGAAGAGATAGGGAGCCTGAGAAGTAGCTGAGAGCTAGAGAAAGAAAGAAAATAAAGAAAAAGAAAGAGAAAGAATGAGAGAGAAGGAGAAAAAGGAAGAAAAAAAAAAAAGAGAAAGAAAGAAAGAGAGAGGAGAGAGAGAGAGAAAGAGAAAGAAAGAGAGAGGAGAGAGAGAGAGAAAGAGAAAGAAAGAGAGAAAGAGCTAATATAAATAGAATATATGATAATCATATATTATATTGATAGAATTTATTTAATATAATAATAATATAATATAATATATAATAGAATATAATATAATAAGAATTTAAAAAGGTGGGCATTTCTAGAATAGACGAGAGTTGTGGGTGTGGCTTTGTGGCAGCTACGTGCCAAAACCAAAAGAAAGGAAAGAAAAAGAAATAGAAAGAGAGAAGAGATAGGAGCACGAAGAAGTAGAGCTAGAGAAAGAAAGAAAATAAAGAAAAAGAAAGAGAAAGAATGAGAGAGAAGGAGAAAAAGGAAGAAAAAAAAAAAAGAGAAAGAAAGAAAGAGAGAGGAGAGAGAGAGAGAAAGAGAAAGAAAGAGAGAAAGAGAGAGAGAGAGAGAGTGTCTGTTCACGACGACAACGAACCCTATAACTATTCGTTTCTTGTGAGGTAAGTACCTATTATAACACATTTTGTTTAAATCCCGATTCAGGCTATGCCTATATTGATTCATTGGTTAGAAATCAACATTTGTTAAAAATCTGACTTTGTTATATCATGTGTATTTTGGATTATACATCTATGTACTTGTGAAAATATGCCCATGTTATACCTGTCAAAGATGACTTGTATTATTTTGGAATGAACATCTATGTGCTTGTGGAAATCTGCGCATGTTATATATGTATAAGATGACTTGTATTTTAATCGGATTGATGTGTTGGGGTTGCACACTCTGAGACATATGAAGGGCTTCATGTGGCTTGATATGTTAGTTTTAGGATCACTGTACAACCGAAATTCAGCCGACTCAGTTACCTCTGGAAGTGTAATTATTTGTTACCTGACTCGGTGATACCTGAAAGTGTAAATATTTGCCATCTGAGTATGATACACCTGAAAGTGTAAATATTTGTTACCTGAATCGGTGACACCTGAAAGTGTAAATATTGATTATCTGAGTCTGTTACACTTAGAAGTGTAAATATTTGTTACCTGAATCGGTGACACCTGAAAGTGTAAATATTTATTATTTGAGTCTATTACACCTGAAAGTGAAATATTCATTATATGAATCTGTTGTACATGAAAGTGTTGAAATTTGGCATTGAATATGTGATACCGGTTTCACCTAACTGTGTAAAACTTTGGTAACTGAATATATTATACTGGTACACTTGATTGTGTAGACATGTGCTAATTGAAAATGTAAGGTGGTAGACTTGCATGTGTAACATGCATAAAGTGGATCTATAAGCTATGATTGTTCAATTATATTTGACAGCTTGATGTGTTATGAGTGGTTAGATTTGTTCTAAGACCGAGGGTATTTTGGGACATATAAATTTATGTGTTCTGACATTTTTTTATATTTCTGTACTGAATTTGAATACCATAATTTCTTAAAGGCAATGAGATGATACTTCTGTGTAGACACTCAAATTTGGACCAAGGCCCGATCAGAACACCTTTCTAGAGAGGTGCAGTTTTGAGCTTTTGATGACATAAATGGAACCTTTAGGGCCCCCCTAGAACCCTTAGGAACCTTTCCAAACCCTTAGGAGTCACCCTAGAACCCTTAGGAACCTTTTCAAACCCATAGGAATCACTCTAGATCCATTAGGAACCTAACCCAAACCTTTAGAAATCAATCCCAACCTTTAGAACCCGTACTGAACCTAAACCTAACCTTATCAAGAAAATAGCTAATGAGGGATACACCGGAACCAGCTATGGCCATATATTGTGATCAAATCTCATATCATTGAAAAGTAACGGTCGCCAGCTTTCCAACGGTCCCAGAATCCCCCCAATCGGAGGTATACATCAAAAGATACGGCGAACCAAGCCCGGAGGGCATAAGAGTAAAATCAGGAGGCCCTCCTACGGATTTGGCGCAACTAATAGTTGCGCCAGTGATAATTTTGCCCGGCGCAACTATTATTTGTGCCAGGCCACTTCTCCCAGGATTTAAGCCTGGCGTAACTAATAGTTGCGCTAATATTAATTGTGGGCCCCACCCTTGCAAACCAACTTCCAGGCACTGTTTAAAATTGTTTTACTGTATATTTGCCTGGCACACCTATTAGTTGCACCAGGCATATGAACAGTAACCTCTGGAATTTATCCCGAAAATCATAATTGGGGTTTGACTTGTTGACCACATTGACCTTTAGGGTGTGTTTTGCTAGTTCTGTTGCACTCATTCCCTACCTATTTGCAACCCTTCAAGTGGCTTACGACCTCACCCCATCATCCACCATTGGGGGGACCCTTCCACACATCTCAAGGCTCCAAAAACCTTAGGAATCCTTAGATATGAGATTACCTAATTGCTAAACCCATTTAGCTCCTAAGTAGCCTCCTAACCTACCATTTTCCTATAAATAGAGCCCCCCTCCCCTTGGTTTAAGGGTTGAGAATTTTTACCTAAGAGAGAAAGAGCTTAAAGTGAGAAGATCTTTCTCCCTTTGGTGCACCATTGCTTATACAAATTCCAGAATTAAAAAACCCCCTTTGAGTGATATTTTTTACTTTAGATCCCTTAGTTTAGGTACATGCTACCCATTTACCTTCCCTCTCTACCTCTTAGCTAGCAAGCCTTAAAGGTTAGAACTCCTATTTCCACCATACAAGAGCCTTCAAGAGCTCATCAAAAGCAAGCCAACGCAAGGTTCTCCTACGGTGCCACAAGGGCCCGAGGGCTCCGGCTCTCTCCTTTCTTCTCCTATCTCTTCTTTAGCTCTTCCCATCCTCCCATTTGTATTGTTACGCCGCTGAATTTTCGATAGGAATGGAGGGGCACAAATAGGATTTAAAGCCTATTTGGGCAAGAGGAAGCCATTTTTTTTTCTTTTACTTTATTTTTGTATTGGCCATTAGTAGAGACCACGTTAAGCGGATTGATCGGGTGCCTAACACCTTTCTGATCGATAACTGAAGCCCCTACTCAAGAGCCTTTGGTGTGAACCGGATTCAGAGTCATATTTTTAGCACTTCGGTGCTCATAAAAATGAACTAGATTTCTCGGGACACCAAAAGCTCTGGGTAGCGGCTCTATATTTTTTTTGCAAGCGAGCGCATCGCCGTGACGGGATAGTCACAAATCCCACGGTTGCACGGGAAGGTGTTAGGCACCCGATCAACCCTCTGACGACATTGCATTTGCCTCAGAGGTGACCGAGGTAGAATCCTTTAAGCATCAACGTACCGACTGGGCCATTATTAAGCTCAGTTAGAGAGGAATGTTGTAGAATACCTGACTAGCATATGCAATTTCACCACTAATGTTGATGCAAGGACAAACAAGACCTTGAGAATCGGAAGTTGACTTGTAGTGTCAAGTCCCTTTTTGCTAGATTGAGCATAGAAGTGAACTACTGAAATTTTATACTAATGTAGATATGAACTAATGAAATTTTGTACTCCAAATACTCTTTTGATACCAAAGATGCTTCTGTAAGTACCACGTGATGAATGAAATGAGTTGTTTTGTCTTCTTTGTACTTAATTGTGTACAGTGTATAAGTCTTGTGTTGTTTGTATTAGAAATGATTTTGATGTGTGGTTGGGTTTGGATTGACTCTCTGTTTATCAGGCTACTGTGAACTGTTTTGATATGATTGTTACTATTTATATTCTTGGTCTGTGTAAAATTCATTATAGAAGAATAGAAAATTTGATAAGACCGAGTTGGCATTCTGGTTTACAGGCGACTCATCTGTGATAAAAACGTGTGTCAAGGCTAGTTCGTCGATATTGTTGATAAGAAACGAATAAGTTAAGAATTGAAAATAGTCTGATCATAAGGAAAAGTTGCTGATGTATTTATAGATGAGTGATTGGGTCTACCGCCACAGTGTGAAACTGATTGTCCTCTACTATATCGAGACTTGAAGCGTTGTTTGTCCAATTGCATAGTGCATCTGTATTTTCAAAACTTGATATGAGATTGTGATGTTATCCGTTGAGAAACAAAAAAAAAAACATAAATAAATTACTGCTTTATGTTCTCGCTTTGGTTACTGCGTTCGGAGTAATGCCATTAGGATGGACCAATGTACCTGCCGCGTGTAGGAATGTTTTGAATCGAGGATTTGAACCTTATCTGGAACATTTTAGTATTGTTTTTATTGATGATATCCTCATTTATTTTTTGTCCCATGCTTATCATGAACAACATCTGAGATTAACGTTATACGTGTTGCGAGAAAATAAATTATTTGATGAAAAGGAAAGCGAGTTCTAGTTTGAAAAAGTTGCTTTCCTAGGCCATGTGATATCGAAAAAGGATGTAGTTGTGGATCCCTCTAAAGTAGAAGCTGTCTAGGATTGGGACAGATGAAATTCAATAACTGAGATATCGAAAAATTATTCCGAACTTTTCTCGTAGTGCAGCTCCTTAAACTCAATTAACTCAGTCACATATGAATTTGTCTGGAATGATCAATGTCAAGCAGATTATCAGGAGTTGCAGAAGAGATTGACTTTGGCGTTAGTACTATCCAATCCTTCCGAAGTAGGCGATACAAGATCTGTAGTGATGCACCTTGACTGGTAGGCTGATACTGTGTTGTAAGGTTGTCGCTTATGCTTTGAGACACCTCGAAATTCGTAGGTATACCTGATGAGTAGTGAAATATGATGATATTTCACTCCTATATACCTATATTTAGCTATCCGATGAAGGCTATCTGATAAGAATTATTAGATTTAAAGTGTTTCAGGTAAATACAAGCCACGTGCAGAAAACAGCCCAAGAATTCTGAAAATAATGTCAAAACACTGCAACTTTGGGTCATCGAGAACATTGTGTGACTTGTAGCTCAATTTGGACATTCAAGACGGCTGAATTATGAAATTATTAAAACACAAAAGTTGTATATCTTTCTATCCGCTTTCTAACGGATCACGAATCGCCTCAATCCGAGTTCGGGACAAAAAGTGATAACCAAAATACCAAAGCAGTGTCTGATGCAAAGTTCGGCGGGAATTCACGAAAATCTGGGAGGTCGATGCATTGACCCTATTGGGTTGATTAATCGACCCTAAATTTTTGAGTTGGAACACCTTTGTGGCTGGGAAACTTCGGCTCTATTTAAAGCGGATCAAACACTTCGAAAAGGAGGAAGGAGAGATAGATAATTAGAGATAAGGAATTGGAGATAGGAATTAGAGAGAGGAATTAGAGAGAGGAATTAGAGATAGGAATTAGAGAGAGGAATTAGAGATAAGAATTAGAGAGGTTTTTTTGGCTTTTCTTTTTTAGAGTTTTTGGGGAGAATTTTTTAGAGGATTATTAGTCATTATTATTATTTTTGGTTTTAGGCTCCTCTTGGTATATTTTCAAGAGTTCTTCTTTCTCCTTCTTCTAGGGTTCCATCTGGGTAGATTGTACCTAGAATTTGCATTATTTTTCTTTTACGTTAATAAAAGCATAGATTGTATTTAGGAAAAGGCATTGTAAACAAAGATCTTTGGAAGAAATAAAAAGAGGAATGACTTTGAATGAACAAGGAGATCATACACCAAAGATGAGCGGCTAAATCAATAGATCGGGGAAGATGCGATCCCCAGATAAGTACCCTTATTTATGATTAATACCATAGTCAATTTATTGTCATCATGGAATCGTTTTGCTAAAAGTTTGTGTTATTGAAAATATATTGAATGCTTGTTACGACCGTTGATTGCGCGTATCAACGGCTATAATCGCTAGATCTGGACCTGCAGACTGATCTAGGCTGTAGAGCGATTATGTGTTTACTGTTGTAATCTAAACATCATGAGATACGCTATGCTTCTTACATGACTCATACCACAATGATAGGCTGAGTCATAGTTTTTAGATAGGGTATGCCGGATTGATGATCATATTTTATTACGAATCATCTCTATAGCTGAATGA
Source organism: Chloranthus sessilifolius (assembly GCA_021018995.1). NCBI lineage: Eukaryota > Viridiplantae > Streptophyta > Magnoliopsida > Chloranthales > Chloranthaceae > Chloranthus > Chloranthus sessilifolius. Next base: position 41,092,613 of record CM037589.1, on the reverse strand, counting down.
TGGTGTGAATGATGCTTTAATGAAACTGTGGGTTTTAATGGTAGAAAAGGGGTACAAATCTAGGGTAGCATATTCCTTGATCTCATTTAATTATTATTTTAGATTCATCGGTAATTAGTTGTTTAGATTAATTAATTTATTTTTCTTGCATTTAGAAAAAGTGATAAATTTTTGGTTAAATTGAATTTGCCCTTTGGTACTTCCTTAGGGACGTTTTTAAATCTCTGAAAGAATTAATTAAAATTCAAGATTTCCCTGTGGGTTCGACACCTTTGTTCTTGCCATACTGCAATAGATCTTGTGCACTTGCAAGGGTTACACTTTAAAACCGATCAATACCTATCCAACGCTTGAGTGAGAACTAGTTGCGATAATGTGTGCCTCACAAATTAGAGGCAGTATTTGTATGGAGTTCAGACATAGTTGTTTGCAATATGCACCGGAAAGCTCTGACAGATTCTGATAGGTCAATTCATTATCATTCTAGGAACAACCAATGTTGTGGCAGATGCTGTTAGTTGAAATCTTTCAGATTGGTTGCTTGACTAAGAATGTCTGAATGGCGATTGTTACAAAACTTACATGATTGGGACTATAGAATTCAAAGGGGGAGGCCTAAAATTTCGTTTGCAAAGCTGATTGGGCAACCTACCATTCGTCAAGAAAGTAAAGAGGATCAACAGAAGGAGTCTAGACTGAAGATACTAGCAAATGTAATTGTAGGATTTATGTTGGATTCTAATATCCATAAGGATGGTAGTCATGATAGAGTGTGTATCTGACATTCCTGACTTGCTCAGTATATTTCAAATTATTTAATCTGAGCTATTAGCACATGAAGACAAAATACCAAAACCCGCAGGCAACTTACAGCCCTCGATATGCGGACATAAAAGTGGCATTATAATATTCCTTAGGAAGAATGACCCGTTGACCTACTTGACCCAGTTATTTGTTACTGACATTGTGAGGTTCCATGGGAATCTGAAAGCATTGGTATCTGGTATCTAATAACGATTCACATTTCACATTGGGGTATTGGAACAGTCGGATCTGAAAGTTTGAGGCACAAACTGACGTCAGATCCTAGAAGATGTGTTGCGGGGTTTTGTGTTGAAGGTGGAATCAATTTGTGCCTTTGAGTAAAATTATATATAATAATAGCTAGTAGGCCAGTATTCAAATGGCACCATATGAAGCTCTGTATGATCGACCTTGTTGTTCACCTCCTCGTTGGGACGAGGATGATGAAAGAAAATTGGTAAGATCGGAATTAGTATAAGAAACGACAGAGATGATTCAACGCATTCAAAATCGACTTCAGCCAATTCAAAGTAGATAGAAAAGAATTAGTATATCGGAACAAAAAGATTTCACTTGTCAAGAGTTATTGACAAAATCAATCTGAAAGGAAAGCAATTTGAAAATGAGAAGAGTTGTTTTGTAGTGAATCGTAAATTTCGAGGACGAAATTTTTTTAAGGAGGGGAGGATGTAAGGACTCGACCCGCTTTGTACGAATTCGACCCAATTTTATACGGACCCGACCTGATTTGTAAGAACCCGTCCCGACTCGATTCTGCATGAGATCATTTATTTTTGTATTTATTTAATGACCGATATTAAAGTATATTAAATGGGTGGGTCACTTCCACTGATAAGCGTGACATTTTTACAGGGCACAAAAATGTGTTAAACCTATTAACTTTATTAGATCTGACCATGGAAATCAGTTTTGGGGATGTGTGCTGTGTGACACTACGACCCATTAGATGGGCTCTGTACCATATGATCGGACCAGTAAGAATAAACTAACCGTCTGATGGTAAGGCGGTGGTCTCAGGATCTGTATTGTCCGATGGATCGGACTGAAATTAGGTCACCATCATGTGATTAGGGGCAGTCACCATATGTTAGACATGGGTTTCTGCCAATAGTTTGGTTGGCACCAATAGAGGGACCTAATCCATTGACCCAGTTAACGTGAAGGTGCTTTAAGATATAGCAGGGTCGGTTTTGATCTTGAGCTAATATAAATAGAATATATAATAATCATATACCATACTAATAGAATTTATTTAATATAATAATAATATATAATATAATATAATAAGAATAGAAAAAAAAAGGGGTTTCTGGGCATTTCTAGAATAGACGAGAGTTGTGGGTGTGGCTTTGTGGCAGCTACGTGCCAAAACCAAAAGAAAGGAAAGAAAAAGAAATAGAAAGAGAGAAGAGAGAGGGAGCCTTAGAAGTAGCTGAGAGCTAGAGAGAGAAAAGAAAGGGAAAGAAAGAGAGAGAAGGAGAAAAAAGAAAAAAAAAAAAAAAAGAGAAAGAAAGAAAGAGAGAGGAGAGAGAGAAAGAAAGAGAAGGAGAGAGAGAAAGAGAAAGAGAGAGAGAGAGAGAGAGAAAGTGTTCGTTCACGACAATAACGGACCTTATAGCTGTTCATTTCTTGTGAGACAAGTACCTATTCTAACACATTTGGTTTAAACCCCGATTCATGCTATACCTTTATTGCTTCATCGGTTAGAAATCGACATTTGTTAGAAATCGGACTTTGTTACATTGTGTGTATTTTGGATTATACATTTATGTGCTTGTGGAAATCTGCCCATGTTATACCTGTCTAAGATTACTTGTATTGTTTTGGATTCTACATCTATGTGCTTGTGAAAATCTGCGCCTGTTATACATGTATATGATGACGTGTATTTTAATTAGATTGATGTGTTAGTGTTGTACACTCTGAGACATATGAAGGGCTTCATGTGGTTTGATATGTTACTTTTAGGACCACTGTACAACCGAAATTCGGCCGACTCAGTTACCCCTGAAAGTGTAATTATTTGTTACCTGACTCGGTGACACCTGAAAGTGTAAATATTTGTTATCTGAGTATGCTACATCTGAAAGTGTAAATATTTATTACTTGAATCGATGACACCTGAAAGTGTAAATATTGATTATTTGAGTCTGTTATACCTAGAAGTGTAAATATTTGTTACCTGTAACATGCATAAAGTGGATCTATAAGCTACAACTGCTCAATTATATTTGACCGCTTGATGTGTAATGAGTGGTTAGATCTGTTCTAAGATCGAGGGAATTTTGGGACATATAAATTTATGTGTTTTGACGTTTTCTGATATTTCTGTACTGGATTTGAATACCATAATTTTTGAAAGCCAATGAGATGATACTTCGGAGTCCAAATGGGAAACTATTGAGACCCTGGCCAGGTCATAAATCTGATATCTGCTCTGTTATCTGTTTTCTGTTATCTTATCTCAACTAACAGTTGTGTTGAGGAAAACACTTGGTATTCGTGCTATTAGCTATAACATAACACCCAATAGTGATAAGTCTGTTGTGGTAATTTAAGTGTAAGCTTTAAAGTTATTGGTCTGATCTGAAAATGATTGTCTGATTTACCTGTATGGTCTGAGCATATCTGTCTGGTCTGGGTATATCTAGCTGATTTATCGGTATGGTATGAGAATATCTATTTGATATGTCTGATTTATCTGTCTGGTCTGGGCATATATGTCTGATACATCTGTATAGTCTGAGAATTCTATTATCTAATTTGAATCTGTTATCTGATAATTCCGTTACCTGCTTAGAATTTGATATCTGTTCTCTGAGAAAAGCACCCTGTAGTCAATACTAGATTCATATTTGTAGGTGATATTTACTTGTGTATGAGATTTCTTTTGAACCACATATAGTCATGATTGTAATTGAATTATTTGATTAGTTTGACAAAGAAAAGGAGACATTAGACTAATATTTTGATAGTTCAAAACTCTCGGCTTGTTAGTGGTTTTGTCAATATGTATTAGAATGGTTACTTGCAGAGCATGTCGATTAGCTCTTACGGTGATTTAACTATCCTGCAGGTGAAGAAAAGGGATTGGTAAAAGATCAATTGGCGAAAATTCAGCAGTATTATCTGGTACAGATCTTTGTGACTGGGACGTAGTGTTTAGTTAATGTATCTGTTAATCCTAAATCAGGTTACTTGACTATCTGGTTTTAATTCCTGAGTTAAAATTTTTTATTCAGATGTAGTGTCTTCTTCTGGTATGTTTGGATCACGACTCAAAATCCAGGTGTGTAGATTTGGGGTTGTGACAGGTGCCACCTGGAAGTGTGGTATTTTTAAGTGTGACAAGTGCAGCTCTTTAGGTGACAAAAAACCGTTGCATGTTCACTGTGATGAAAATCTGACTACCGATTTGATAGATGGTTAGATGGTCGTTAATTTGATTCATGGGTGTCGGCCCATGGGTCCAAGGTTTATTTAATACACGGGGCCAATTGGACCATTTAATCTATGTATATATATATATAGATGTGTATAAAAAAATCTGGAACATAAATTATTCTAAGTGGTGGGAGCAGTATATAAATTTTTATATATTTTTCCTAGTTTTATAACATGTAAAGAATGATTTATTAAACTATCTATTGGAATCTAAATTGTCAAATTGGAAGTCGGTCAGAACGTACATAGGGTCTACTCTAGACCAAAAGCTGATAAGGTCAAGATCTCTAGATTTATGTGGTCAAAGTTTCCCCCTTTATCATATGTAAGTATTTTAACAAGTAACATGAATTAAATTTTCTGCAAGTGAAATTTTCACTGGTTTTGGGGGCTCTAAAAATAGTATATTAAACTTGATAAAAGGTGATTTGAACCGTTAGATAGGTAGTACATCAAAGAGTATGGAGGGTCTCCCTACCGATATTTTATCAATTAGGTTCATGGGTCAGAGATCGGGAAGGTCAAACCATAACCTTTACCCTAGTCCAAAACATGTGTGCAGTATTGTGCACTGCTGCGGCTGGGGTCTTTGACCACCGTTTCGAGGCCCATAAGGGTCTATTCGTCGAATCATTTTCAAACAAAAATTGAAGGGTACTGAGTACCCTACATCGGGGTCAAAGGGTTTGACCGTCGGGTCAGTCCTTTGACTTTTATGGCCTCTTGAAGAGTGCCAAAACTCATAACAATATGATTTTCATGGTTTTTGTCAATCAAACGGGGTCAATTAACGTGTATTGATGTGATATTTTAATGTAATGTTTTACTCGCAAGTGCACGAATCGGTTTGTATATAGTGGGTGCGGAGTACGAGATCGTTCCCACGAGGACTAATTTTGAAAGACCTAAAAGAGACAAGCAATTCTAGAAATCTATTAAGATCTAACAGTATTCTACTAGTTTTATGATTTGAGCGGTTGGTGAGATGGTAATTAATGACTACAAAAATAAAACTTAATTGATGATTCACAAATAAAAGTGAAGATGATGATAAAGATGAAGATACTAAATCCTCCCATCTTTGGTTCGTTCTTCCTATAATATAAATCTAAGGATTAAATTATGAGATATTTCATTGGTAACAAACATCTTTTATGGAAGATCAATGGTCAACACCCTAATAGGTTCCACGTTGCATCCCTGCAATTAGGACTTAGATAATTTTCATATATAGATCTGGGATCAAGGACACGGCTAGGCACACATGATCTCAGGTTCAAATAAAAATCATCCCCAAAGTGGGTGAAAATTCCAACAAGAATACCACTTACAAATCTGAAATCAAGGGCATGGCTCGGCACACTCTATTCAGATTAGGGATATTTCAGATAAAATTACCATTACAGAATCAAGATCCAGGGCATGGCTCGGCACACTCGATCCCAGAACATAATCGTAATTAAATCTACACAATAAAAACAAAAAGACCATAACAATGATTGGGTAAAATTACCGTCACAGATCTGAGATCCCGGGCATGACTCGGCACACGCGATCCCGGTTAGTGGCGGGGATTTCATCCATTCATGATAGCACAACAACCATAAAATTAAAATCTCATATTTTAATCCCTAATTTATATTATTAAAAGTACATCCCTCGGATGGGAATCATTAGTACTGAAAAATTAAAGAATAAAGCTCTCAAAAAGAAATAATAAAACCTCCTATTTCTATGTCTAACTATGAAAAATAATGGCTAAAAACTAAGAACACTAAGAACTAAAACTCTTAAAAAAAAACTCTAATTCTAATCTCCTACGTAATTCTAATGCTGAAAAGATCTCTAATTCCCCTCCCCGAAGTGTTTGAGTCGCTTTAAATAAACCCGTCGCGCGGAGGTCTCCTAAGCCACTTTTTTAGGGTCGATTAATCGACCAATGGATGTCGATGCATCGAGCCGACAGAAAGTCTAAAAAAACCAGTTTCCAGTGTCAGATTCGTGTTAGACTCAAACTCTGGCTAGATTAATCGACCTGTAGGGTCGATGCATCGACCCCAGAAATCCGTGAAATTCAGCACTTCTTCTCGGTTCAGACACTGCTTTGGTATTTCGGTCATACCTTTCTGTCCCGAACTCGGATTGAGACGATGCTTACGCCGTTAGAAAGCTGACGAAAAGATCTACAACTTTCATGTTTTGACAATTTTATAATTCAGCCATCTTGAAGGTCCAAATTTAGCCGCAAGTCGCACCAAGTTCTTGATTACCCGAAGTTGCAGTGTTTTGGCATTATATTCAGAATTCTTGTACTGTTTTCTATACTTGGCTTGTACTTACCTGAAACACTTCAAATCTAATCAATCTCATCAGATAGCCTTTATCGGACAGCTAAATATAGGTATTTAGGGGTGAAATATCCTCATTTTTCAGTACTCATCATACCCCCAAACCTATACTTTGCTAGTCCTCGAGCAAAGCAAACTAAAGAAAATAAATGTCACTTTCGTAGGGAACACGATTGCACTTAGCATGTGCAACAAGCCTGTAAACCCCTAGGTGATCCTAGTGGAGGAGTTGTGTCTCCTGAGGGTTTACAGTGAAGTTACCCACAAACTTCAATATATTTTTGAAATCATCGATAAAATTGAGTTTTCAAAACATGATTTTGATAACATATATACCATTCAAAAGCAAAAATCATTAATCAATTCAACATGCTAATTCTCAATTTTAAATAACAATGTTATACTAATCATACTAATATCCATTCAAATTAGTCTAATGCTCAAATCGTTAGATAGCTCATCCATTCATGCCTAAACGTGAAGTGTGTGCATAACCAAACCAAAATTCATTCATCTTAGAACTAATTCAAACGGAAAACCGTTGGATCTATTGTTTTGACTCAATCCTCACTTTAGGTATACTCTCAAAATATAAAGACACCGATAGTGGATAAGTTTTTGCACATATGTGAGAGGTCAATACAAAGCAAATAAGAAGGTCTCACATGATAAATGAAACACGATGCAATCAATGAACAAAAATAAATCTCATAAGAAGATACGTGTGCATCCTAAGCATGTCATATCAAGTGTCATAAGTATCACATATTTACTCTCCACAAGGCAGTTACTAATGCAAGATCAGATCATGAAGGTCTTTTTAGGGTTGTAATGGGGCTTAGGAAAGGGTAAGAAAGAATTGGAAGTTGGGATTCAAAGTTTCTGAGAAATTGGAAAAGAAATACCTTTTTTTTTCTATTTCTCTTCTTTTTCTTTTCTAATCTCTCACTATTTTTCTCAATTTTTTTCTATTTTTCTCAACTCACTTTTTCTTTTGCTTTTTTTTTTTTTTTTTTTTGAAGCACCTCAGATTTTTCATTACTTTTCACAATTTTCTTTTTCTTTTTATTTTTGCCATACACTCTCAGTAAACACCACAACTCAGTATCTCTCGACTTACTCTCTTTTCGTTCACTTTCATCCCTCGTTCCTAATTTCTCAGAAATAAGAAGGGTAAAGCTGAATTTTCATAAATGGTGAAGGGTTAAAGGTTAACGTGGCTTATCAAAGAATGTATAAAGGTAAATTTTCAATAGGCTCGAAGGGGTACTAGAAAGATAAATTTATTTGAGGTGGGGCATTTTAAGCACAAACGAGCCAAAGATGGCCTTCAATCATGTCCTTAAAAGATAGTAACTTTGCCTATTTGTCTTGAGTAGATATACAGTACATTCTAACATAATGATATGAATTTGATTTCATGCAAAGTCACAAGTCAAAATGGAGTGTATGAGATTATGCAAAATAAGTCGTATTTAAAGAAAACTCTGAGTTTATATATTCACTCATCAATGACGGGAAATTAGCTCTAAAGCTCACTGGGTTTAGTCTCCACTAAGAACCTAAGATTCAACATTCAAAACAGTTCATCGATTTCTAAGTCTTAGCTTGGTATCAGTGTAAAAATTCTAAGCATGAATATCAAAATTATCTACAACATATCACATTAAGCTTCATCATCTTTGATACAAGTAATCAAAATATGACACTATTATTCTCAAAATTAAATTCACATGCATCATCAACTAAAGTTTGAACACAATCGTAAAATAATGTGCATGATGACTTCAAAATTAAAATTTTTTTTTTTTTTTTTTTCACATAAAACATATAAATGACGCAAAATAATTAATCATGCCCCAAAACCTAAAGATGGCAATGTCCTCATTGACTGAAAGAAGTAGCGCACCCCCAAACCTGTATGAAAAAAGTACCTCAACACAAAGATCAGGTGCAGAGAATATGTGCATCAAATCGGAACATTACAAAAAATATATTGAAGGGAATATGGTTACACTATTTAAGGAAAGAAAAACAACCTAAATTAAACAACACAAAATAAAAAGGAAAGAAAAAAACTAATAAAGCCTAAATCCTAAATTCTAAATTAAACATGAATCCAACTCTGTTAGTCATTGGTAGGCGGACCCATCCACCTCGGATCACTTAAATTGATATTCTTAGGCACAGGGAACAATGTCACCCCAAAGATCAAGGGGAAATTGATGAGACACCGCCGATTGTATGGATGGAGGTGGGGAGGTGAAAGTAGGAGATGAAGATGGAGGGGACGGTGACGGCATCACATCAATTATCTCGATATCAGTATTGACACACGGTGTAGGAGATTTGGAGCGATTTACCTTTTTACGAGATGGTTCTCCCCAGTAAGGAATGATCATCGGATCGAGGTCGATGATTTCAACATTGTTTGGCACAAAAGGGACCGTCCGATGAGAGCGGCACTCCCGCTTTTTAGCAGTCTCCTCCATCTTTGATAATCGGGCTCTGGTGAGATATAATCGTCGGGCCATAAGAAAGATTGTGCAGAGTTAATGAAAAGTGAGCCTAAAGGTGAATATAAAGGGAAAAAAAATATAGAGATGGAATAGGAGTGGAAAGAGGTGTCCTGCAGAAAAGAAATAATGAAAAGTGTGGCAGCACGTCCAAGGGAGTCCACGGACGTGGGAAAAGAGGCAAATTAGAGTTCCAATAGGAGTGCCGCCGAAAAAAAAAACAAAAAGCGGTGGGGTCGATTAATCGACCTTGGGAAGGTCGATGCATCGACAGTGGGGTCGATGCATCGACACCCAAATTTTTTTTTTTTTTTTTTTTTTTTCTTATTTTTTTTTTTTTCGCAAAACAGTGGGTCGATCAATAGAGTATAACCCTCGATTAATCGACACCATCTTGGCAGAGAGTTGAAAATTTGAAAAAAATGGCATTGTAATGGTGCTTTTCAACTACTTTAAAGGCAACCGGTAATTTGCAAAATTTTGACAATCCTACACAAATTAGAAAACACACTTTTTCATTGATAAAGACGATGATTACATGGACACTTCTGATTTGACTCCTAAAATAAACAGCCTAAACAAAAGAAAGAAAAATAACACAAAACGAAAAATCCTAATCCTAGACTAATCAAACTAATCATCTCCATCCTCCTCGGCCTGGCGGGCCCTGGCGCGCATCTCATCATAACTATCAGGCCACATGCGCTGCCCGATCTGATGGAGGAAGGAACGATCATAGTGGCTACGGCGCAGGAGTGCACCATGATGTCGCTGCTGCTCCTCTTGTAAAGAGGTAATTTGGGCTTGGAGCGAGCCAAGCGACACACCCTCCTCGGGTCCTTGATCAGGTGCATGTTGGTCATCTTGACGGACGCGGCGGCGCTGGCGTGGTGGAGCCGGTTGAGCCGGTGCATCAGCAGGGGCATCAGGGACATTTCCCAAGAGACGCATACTGCGGTTCCACTGGGTTGCACCATAACGATAGAATGCAAGGTCCCCGATATCATCATCCCGGTAGAACGGGAAACGAAGAAAATTAAGCAACTTCATAACATAATGGGGGAAGTAGACCAACGGGGCTTCACCAGTGGCAGGTTTAGCGAGTTCGTCATGGCATCGCCACATGCCATCATGAATAATCTTGGGCACGTTGATCCATGAATAGCGGTGGGCCCCATAAAGTGCTTGAACCCGATCACCGGTGCGCTCAGAAACATGGCCACGGGGACAAAGATTGCTACTGACCACACTATCCCAAAACAAAAGCGGGCGCGGCAACGCCGATCGCCTAGTGGCGATCCCAGAAGAAAATATGCCGCGACACATCTCGTTGATAATATCCTCCTGAGACTCGTCGAGTTCCTCACCCAAAATGTGATTGTGAGGGCGCTCGCACGAAACATTAAAGACCTCCGCAATGGTGTGCGGAAAAATCGGGCGCGACCACCCATCAATTGTAACAGTGAAGTGGGCGGCGACTTGATTCTCGATGGAGGCGGGCACCCATGCCATATTCTGATAGAATAACCGAACAACGCGTTCGGACACTTTGATCACAAGTGGAGTGAGGAGAAAATGGGCATTAAGAGCCATCGACAGCGAGAAAGCGGAAAGAATGGCGGTGCTTGAAAAGCCGCGAGATCAAAAATATATTCGGAGCATAGGTCGCGGGACGCTTTGCGACCACTTGGCTGATCACGGGGATTACCAGCAGGGCGTTGTACAAGTCTTTGCGGCGCGGCAGAGGTCGAAGCCATGATTGCACTGTCGGAATGTCGGAGCCAGTCAGAAAAACAAACACAATCAAACTCGTAGTGAGAAACGTAGTGAGACTCCTCCATTTAAATAGGTGCAAAGGCGCCTCTCGGGACGGACACAATCGAAATACTCGATTAATCGACCAAAAGTGTCGATTAATCGACTCTATTGAAAACAGGCGCGTCAGAAGTCCCGACGCATGGAAAACACGCAACGTCTTTAAGTGAAAAGACGCAACGTACGGAAGTGGAAAAGTCGATTAATCGACGCACTTCATCGATTAATCGACAGAAATCGAGGCAAATAAAAACCAAAAACGTACGTCCCGAAATAAAAGTCGAGTAATCGATCCATAAAGAGTCGATTAATCGACACCAAATAAAAACAAAACTGACAGATTTTTAAGACGGCACAATTTTCAAAATGAGCAGTCGATGCATCGACTCAAGTAGTTGATTAATCGACTAAAAAAAAATCAACATCTGTCATAAATGCAGTCCTTGAAAAAGGACACTCCATTAAAGACTGTCAATTAATCGACCAAAAGGGTCGATTAATCGAGGTGAAGGGTCGATGCATCGACCCAGGTTGGGTCGATGAATCGACACAGGGGGTCGATGCATCGACTCCTAAAAGTTTTTTTTTTTTTTTTAACATCGAAAAGAAATTAACCAAAAATACAGACTGCATTGAAAAAGAAAACAGTCATTATGACTGTCGATCAATCGACTACAAGGAGTCGATTAATCGAGGGGGAGGGTCGATTAATCAACATACACTGTCGATTAATCGAGGAAGAAAAACAATTTTTTTTTTTTTTTTTTTTTTTTTAAAGCGAAATTAATCTACAAGGTGTAAATTCATTCCGAGTCCACCAGGATCCCAAATCTTCATGAAAAATTTTCTAAGCAGGATCAGCGATTTATTTAATCGTCTCGGTATTTCTCTTTTCAAGGACTTAGTTACACCCCCATGGTGTGCCCAAGTGCCACCATTATGATCCATTTCTACCCTGTACTTGACATTCCCAAAATCACACTCCAGATTCAAACCCATGAATCTTTTTTCGGCATTATGTTGATTATCTATGTATTCAACGAATGGGCAACATATTTGAAATTCTTCTTTCTTCCCTCAACCGAATTCACACTCATCGAAAAAAGTTATGTTTCCCTTATCAAGTGTTGTAAGGGTGTCATTTTCTTTCTCTTTCATCTCAATTTGATTCTCAATTCCCTCCTCGACATAAGTACCGTTCCATTCCATTTCCTCTTCTCCTCGCACTTGCACTACCTCAACGCTCGTTATGCCATTCTCAAGCGTAGTGACCAATTGGTCATCCTCATATTTTTGAACAAAATCAGATGAGTCCTCTTGAAGATGTTCTCTATTCTGATCAGTATCAATGAGGGACTCCTCTATTTCAACTTTCCTTTGTAAGTACTCGATCATCTGACTAACTTGGGATTGTATCCTAGAAATTCTTTGAGTATTGGTGTGTACCAAACCTTTTAAATATTCTAAGGAGTAAGAAGAATTTTGGACTGGTTCATATGAGTTTGTGTCTTGAAAGTATTGAGTTTGCTGTGAAAACTCATAAGGAAATTTGTTGGGATAAGAATTTTGATCATTGTAGGGCATCATATCACACATTAGAGGTTGATTAAAACCCCACATGTCATTAGATTGACTCTGCCAGTCATGAGTGTTCCAAACCGGATTTGGTTGGACTTGTTCAGGGTAATAATTTGAGTTATTCAAGGGACACATAGGTGAAATGTGCATCGAATTTCCACAAATAGCACATGATTTTAGATTGAATCCATGCATTGACATGATTTCACCAATAACAAAAATTTTTTATTTATTTATTTTTTAATAAATTCGATTGATCGAGTCACACTCAATCAATCGAGGCAAGGTCCATGCATCGACTCAAATTTTTTTTTTTTTTTTTTTTTTTTTTTTTTTTTTTTTTAATAAATTCGATTGATCGAGTCACACTCGATCAATCGAGGCAAGGTTGATGCATTGACTCAAATTTTTTTTTTTTTTTTTTTAATTAAGCAGAAATACTATTTTAATCATCGAAAATTCCTAAAATTTATTGTCTACCAAAAATTCAGATTTTCTTAATTTAATCCCCGGCAACGGCGCCAAAAACTTGATGTGATATTTTAATGTAATGTTTTACTCGCAAGTGCACGAATCGGTTTGTATATAGTGGGTGCGGAGTACGAGATCGTTCCCACGAGGACTAATTTTGAAAGACATAAAAGAGACAAGCAATTCTAGAAATCTATTAAGATCTAACAGTATTCTACTAGTTTTATGATTTGAGCGGTTGGTGAGATGGTAATTAATGACTACAAAAATAAAACTTAATTGATGATTCACAAATAAAAGTGAAGATGATGATAAAGATGAAGATACTAAATCCTCCCATCTTTGGTTCGTTCTTCCTATAATATAAATCTAAGGATTAAATTATGAGATATTTCATTGGTAACAAACATCTTTTATGGAAGATCAATGGTCAACACCCTAATAGGTTCCACGTTGCATCCCTGCAATTAGGACTTAGATAATTTTCATATATAGATCTGGGATCAAGGACACGGCTAGGCACACATGATCTCAGGTTCAAATAAAAATCATCCCCAAAGTAGGTGAAAATTCCAATAAGAATACCACTTACAAATCTGAAATCAAGGGCATGGCTCGGCACACTCTATTCAGATTAGGGATATTTCAGATAAAATTACCATTACAGAACCAAGATCCAGGGCATAGCTCGGCACACTCGATCCCAGAACATAATCGTAATTAAATCTACACAATAAAAATAAAAAGACCATAACAATGATTGGGTAAAATTACCGTCACATATCTGAGATCCCGGGCATGACTCGGCACACGCGATCCCGATTAGTGGCGGGGATTTCATCCATTCATGATAGCACAACAACCATAAAATTAAAATCTCATATTTTAATCCCTAATTTATATTATTAAAAGTACATCCCTCGGATGGGAATCATTAGATCCCCATCTCTATAAATTTAGCCACACATATTGTAAGTAAATGACATAAATAAATAAATACGGGAAAATAACATTAATTAAAATTACCTCAAACTTCAAAATAAATTACGTTGATTCACACGGATGATAATCTTCAGAAACGAAATAAATGCAGGAAATAAACTTTGAACAAAATTTATAAACTGAAGGAATGAGTACTGAAAAATTAAAGAACAAAGCTCTAAAAAAGAAATAATAAAACTTCATATTTCTATGTCTAACTATGAAAAATAATGGCTAAAAACTAAGAACACTAAGAACTAAAAATCTTAAAAAAAAACTCTAATTCTAATCTCCTACGTAATTCTAATGCTGAAAAGATCTCTAATTCCCCTCCCCGAAGTGTTTGAGTCGCTTTAAATAAACCCGTCGCGCGGAGGTCTCCTAAGCCACTTTTTTAGGGTCGATTAATCGACCAATGGATGTCGATGCATCGAGCCGACAGAAAGTCCAAAAAAACCAGTTTCCAGTGTCAGATTCGTGTCAGACTCAAACTCTGGCTCGATTAATCGACCTGTAGGGTCGATGCATCGACCCCAGAAATCCGTGAAATTCAGCACTTCTTCTCGGTTCAGATACTACTTCGGTATTTCGGCCATAGCATTCTGTGCCGAACTCGGATTGAGACGATTCCTACGCCGTTGGAAAGCTGACGAAAAGATCTACAACTGTCATGTTTTGACAATTTTGTAATTCGGCCATCTTGAAGGTCCAAATGTAGCCGCAAGTCGCACCAAGTTCTTGATTACCCGAAGTTGCAGTGTTTTGGCATTATATTCAGAATTCTTGTACTGTTTTCTATACTTGGCTTGTACTTACCTGAAACACTTCAAATCTAATCAATCTCATCAGATAGCCTTTATCGGACAGCTAAATATAGGTATTTAGGGGTGAAATATCCTCATTTTTCAGTACTCATCATGTATACCGGTCATAAAATAGATCAGAGTGGAATCAGAAGGAAACCCACTTGTTGAAGCATGATCGCGAAGATTTTACGAAGATTCGATTGATTGGGATGGTCTCAGGTCTGCGTAGATCAGGTACTACGAGTCGATTTGAGTTGAAGTGGACGGCTCGGCCATTGACGACTCCATCAAGATCACCTTTGGTTTCTTCTTAATCTCAATACACAAAAGGTGGCTGGGCTATTTGGGCTTTTCCATGATTGACTCACACATGGACTTTGAGTAATAATTGGGGAAATGGCATCGGCTGGGGCTGGGGTTGCTTGGGTTCATTGTGAGAGGGGGAGGGGGAGGGGGAGGGGGAGAGAGAGAGAGGGAAAAAAAAGGAAACAGCTCGGGCTAGGTCTGCTTGGGTTAATGGTGAAAGAGAGAGGGGGAGAGAGAGGGGAAGGGATTAAATGGGAGCTATTGGCTGCTTGGTTAATTAATGGCGAGAGAGAAAGAGAATATGGGAGAGGGAGAGGCCTAGGCCTCCTATGTTTTCTTTTTTGTTTTATTTTTCTATATAGGGATCAAGGGATAGGGGAGTTAATTGGGCAAGTCAACCTATAAAAGGAAGGAGTCCAAAAGGACTCTACTATAATAATATGGGAAGTTGCCTTGATTTAATTCGAGTGCCAGATATGGTGCCCAAATCTCATTCTAAATCTTTCTTTTCTCAAATGTGATGTAGATTGAGTTAGAGTGTGAAACACTCACATAGGGTTTGGTGCTCCACCACATCTATGACCACACAAACGGGTTTTTCAAACTCGGGTCATAACATTCTCCCTTCCTTATAAAATTTTCATTCTCGAAAATTAGGTACGTGAGAACTCAGTCGATTACATTATCTCTTTTTCCTTAATTGATTGGGTTTGTAAATCCCAATCATTACCAATACTTAATTAACTAAAAATAGTCAACCATTTATTCCACCACGATATTATTCTCCCTTCCTTATAAGAGAAATCGGCTTTAATTTGTTAATCTTTAAAATAGTCCCAACTTCAGTCAAAAATTTCTCCAAACACGTGATCTGCCGAACCTTTATCGAATAATCTCTTGATTTTCTGATTCTTCGAATCTACCTCGAATCTTTCACAAATTTCTTGAATTAAATCAAGTCGCACCCAATGAATGAATGTTAAGTCGAAATTTGGTCAGTATGTTCTTAACTACCCTCAAACGTTACTCGATGTGTAAATCCTACTTTATGAGTTTAATAAGGGAAGCACATAGGAGTCAAAACTAATTTATTCTTTTTCCCGAGTTTTCATTACTTTATTATTCATGATTCATCAAACCTTCATGATTAATATTGGGATTCGGTCTTTCAAGTGTCGAATTAACTGTTATTCCTAATTAACCTTAAACACTCGATATTTCAAGTGTCACACTTGGTCCAACTTCCTCAGTCCTAAATTTTTGACTGATATCTGGTAATTTCATGGTTCTTAAGATCACATTCTTAGTTAATGTTCTAACATTCAGTCCTCAATGATTACTGTTGTGAAAATTAAGTTGTACTCGCAAGTGCACGAATCGTGATGTAGTCAGTGGGTGCAGAGTACGAGATCGTTCCCACGAGGATTGCTTAGAAAATTTAAAAGAGGTGATAGCAATTAACCAAAAGAATTTCCACAGATCTATCACAGTATTTTCTAAATTAAAAACTTAAGAACTTGAAAAATGAGATAAGTACTAACCACTAATTGAAATTTAAATAGATTATGAAAGGTAAGGATTGGAATACTAAATCTTCCCATCGTAGATTTATCATTTGTGTAATACAAATCTGTGAATTGAGATGTGAGATCTTTAACAGATATCTAAAAAGAAGCACCGCCCCAAACACACGTGAGTTTTAAAATATAGATCTGAGATCACGGAGATGTATGATTAATATCTCATAAATGTATGATTAACACTCACACCTCGGACAATACTCAGAACCCAATCTCTAGGTAATTTCCAAAGTACGATCTAAGATCTAGGAGATTCATGATTAATACCCCATGAGTGTGTGATTAACACCCACACCTCAGATAGTGATTGAAACTCACCACTGGGATAAAGTCGCACTATCAATCTGAGATCAAGGAGATGTATGATTAACACCCCATGAGTGTGTTATTAACACTCACACATCAGATGACAGTAAAACTTCACCCCGAGATGGGTAATAATTAGGATAAAATCATTATTGTAGATCTGAAATCATAGGATATGATTAGCTCCTAGATCTCAGATTGAAATCAGATTTCACCATTTTCAATAATAACATTAGGGCCTTTAAAAGTATCTGCCATCTCAATCGCATATTTATATTAATATAAATGATTCCCTCGGATAGGGTTCATTAGATCCTCATCCCTAATGAAACTAGTCACACATAATTGAAATAAATAACTTAATAAATGCAGAAATTGAAAATGACATTAGAATATCGTAAGGAATGGTCCACAAAAATCTACGAAAGCTTTAATCCAATGCTTACAATCCTTTCTTGAATGTAGAAAATAAACTAATCTAGGACCTAAAACTAGTAAATAGAAAGAACAATGCTAAGAAAAATAAAAGGCTCCTCAAAGGGAGATATGCCTAACCCTAATTCTTTTTTTCCCTTAAATAGGGACTAATTTCGAAAACCCCCTTTTGTCCTCAATTTTGAGCTTTTAAAAACATAAAGATTCGGTGTGAGTGTCGATTGATCGAGTCTGTTGGTCGATCAATCGACCTTCCCAGATTTTCGTGAAACTCGGCCCAACTTTTTCAACAAACACAGCCTCAATATTTTAGTCATAACGTTTTACTCCAAAGTCAGATTGAGGCGATTCTTATGGCATTCGAAAGAAGACGACGAACTCTACAACTTTGATGTTTTAACCATTTCGTGAATCTAATGTTTTAAAGGTCAAAATTAAGCTTCAAGTCGGGATAAGTTCTGGATGATCCAAGGTAGCACGAATTTGACGTTATATTCTGAACTTTTGAATTATTTTCTGCTCAACACATCTCCAGACTTGTAAATCACTAAAACTGTAATAGCCCTAAAAATCACGTTAAACTATGACCTCGGGATCCGTGCCCGATTGGTCTTAGGTTTGACCATAAGATAGTTCAAAGATGAACTTAAAGTGAGATGAGCGGATGTGATGTGTGAACCAGTGTAGAAGAGTGGAGAGATAGAGGAGTGTGTAGAGTAACATACACCGAGGGGTGTGTATGTGTTCCACACCGAGAAAAGAAATAAGATAAAAAGGGTGAAAACCCTAACTTTCATATTTTTGTGGTTGAGAGAAGTAAAGAAGAGAGAGAAAGAGAGAGGAGTGAGAGAAGAGTTATTGCAACTGTTTGGAAGAAGGAGTCAAGCATTAAGGAGGCCATTCGACGAGGATCCGTTAGAGCCAAAGCTAAAAACCCTAGCCTTCCAACTATCGATAGAAATCAACTTGAGATCTATCCAAGGTAAAATCTTGTAAATAAGATGCATAGATCATAGGGGTTAAGATGTGGTTAAATGTGGGTTAAATCATAGGATAATGGTTTAGAAAAATAGAGGGAAAAGTATGGGAAAAAAAAGTAAGGAAAGATTAAAAAGGGTTGAATCCGACAATTTCGATTAATCGAAATTGGGTTTCATTAATCAAATTGGCTGTGAAGTTGAAAGGTCGAAGAATTATTAATCGAATTGGATTTCATTAATCATTTGATTTTTAATCGAAAGAATCGATTAATCGATCGAGAACTCTCAAAGGACCCAAGGGTTGGAGGAAATGATTTCGAAAATCGACCAATCGAAATGGGATTTATTAATCGATTTTAGTTTTCATTAATCGATTTGGAATCGATTAATCGACTTGTGAAATTCAACCGTCAAATAAAGAGGTACTTTCAAAGAAGAAATTTCGATTAATCAAATCGATTCGATTAATCGAATGAAAACTCAATCTGCTCAACAAAGTAAAACTTTTATGAAGAAGAATTTCGATTAATCAAATTGGATTCGATTAATCGAATGAAACTCAATCGCTCAAGAGAATGGACTTTATCGAAAAGGAGAATTTCGATTAATCAAATTACTTCGATTAATCGATATTGATTCTTCGATTAATCGATTTTGGAAATCGATTAATCGAATCGTTCGATTAATCGATTTTGGGATTCGATTAATCACCGATAAATTTTGCTTGACTTTTTGAGTTTGACTTCTTAAGATTCTTGGAGGGTCTTATACCTTCTTTATTGCATCCTTTGTGATGTGTTTCACCTGTTATGTGGTACCATAGGTGGTACGTGTGAGCTAGTGCACAAGGAGCCACGTGGGACCTTGATGCATTGAACAAGTAAAGACTTGAGGTAGGGAAACACCTAACATGTACTTTATTATACAAGTGCATGTATGTAGTGATATAAATTTCAATTCAATTATTTTTATTGCTTAAAGAAATGTGAAAGGTGGGCGTGCGTGACATTCATAAGTGTAAACGAATGAGCCATCCCTGTGGGGATGAAGAAGTAAGAGATAAGAGCATCGTGTGATGCAAGTTAATGGATACATCCTGTGGATGTATTCACAGATTGAATCATGTTTGATAGGGCCTAATCGATATAAGATAGCACACTTACACGTAGAATAACTATATGTAAGGCACCGATATTTTTGTTATTTGAGGTTTGATAGGTTACCCCACCGACGTGGCGGGATATCCACGACTGACACGGCAGGATATCCGTAACCGATACGTGCAAAACCGTAGGCTGCCAAAGGCGAGGCTTATCCACGTAGTAAGCACACCCTGTGGGTGTTGATGAGATGTGAAACCCGCCACCAATCCCTGTGAAAGGGGCTTGGTACTATATAGTATTCCTGTGGAATACATTAAAACTGCTATATAGATGACGATGAAGGGTAGCTCATCGGGCTCGATGCTATATTGCTCGGGGATTACTTAAGTTGAAAGTTTAAGTTTTGCTTTAGGCCTTTTCAAAGATTATTCATGAGTAAATGAAAACATAAGAAATCAACAAGAAACTAATGCTTTTAATCGCTTTATCAACAATCGCATAGTTACATCATGCATGGCATATCATAGAATATATGTGAGTTATAACTTATATGTTCAAAGGTTTGTTCCTATTGAGCTAGGATGTAGCTCACCCTATAGACTATACGTCAGAGTCCATTAGTAGCCCGAGGTTTCAGGGGACGTGATCCCGAGTAGTCGGACTTTGTGCCCGGCGAGGAGTTGGAGCCACCTCAGAGGACTTCTTCTAGAGGACTCACTGCTACTTTGAGGAGTTTTGAGTAGAGATTGTACGCTTGGTATGTCAAGCCTTTATTTTGTGAAAACATGTATATGTATAGAGTTTGGATTATTCTTTGGGGCGAACCATCCGTGATGATTTATATCATCGATGGTTCTGGATCGTTCTCCCTTCATGCAGAGGCATGAGGTAGAACCCGTCTTTGAAAGGTATTTCTAATTAGATTTAAATGCCGCAGGTTGTTCTTATTTCTGTTTATGCTTGATATACCGTTGTTCCGTGCATAGTTAACGGGCACGGTCAAGATGATCGTCGATGGCACGGGTTCCGGTGCAAATCCGGCCGTCAGCTTGGTATCAAAGCTATTTTCTTTAGCAATTCGACAAGGATTCTTTCGTCAGATCATAGGGCTTCGCTAACGAAACCTTAGTTTCAAATGCACAAATGTCGGGCCTAGAGGAGAGGCCACCAAGGGAGGCCATCAAAGGAGTTTACGAGTGGAGATGGTTACATCTCTCCTACCAATAGAGTGCCTTTAGGAGGTAATGAGGCCCGAGGCGTGTGTGAACAACATGAAGAAGAGGATCGAGATCATCAGGATCAAGATCAAAGAGAGCAAGAAAGATTGAGAGAAAGGCAAGAAGATAGAGAGGAACGACAAAGGATGATGCACACTATGGAGACTATGGCAGCTGCCATGGCACAACAAGCAAGATCCTTGCAAACTCATGCGTAAGAGAACAACAGCCCACCTACACCACTGTAGGACTGCGTTGTGCCCTCATCTTCTACAGAGTTTAGAAGGATGAGACCTCCTTCATTTTCTGGGCAGGCGGACACAATGGCCGCTGAGAATTGGCTGATGGAGATGGAGAAAGTCTTTAGCGTGCTAACTTGCACGGGAAGGCGAGAGTGTAAGATGGGCTTACATGTTGGATGGGAGGCTGGGCCTTGGTGGAAGTCCGTGGATAAGGACTCGGGCTCTGGAGACCAGAGTTGCCTTGGACTTGGGAGGAATTTGTTGAGGAGTTCAACAAACAATATTTCCCGGAAGTGGTGAGGAACCAATTAGAGATACAATTTTTGCAGTTAGTACAAGGGAGAATGACCGTGAGAGAATACGGGGTAGAGTTTCTACGACTTGCCCGTGTTGCTCCAGATTACGTCGCTTCTGGACTGATGAAGTCCAAGAGGTTTCAGCAAGGTTTGAAGCCTGAGGTTAGGGGAGGCGTAGCTCCATTTCAACTGAGGACCTATGAAGAGGTCATGAGCAAAGCATTGGTTGTAGAAGAGGAGAACACGAACAGATATAGACAGAGAGAGCAACAGAGAGGACTTGACCACGGAAGGATGGGGAACTACGAACCGGTGAATAAAAAGCCGAGGTTCGTGGGTCGTCGAGTCGAGACCGCAGCTTGTGGAGGTTTTGGAAGACCGCGTAACAAAGAACAACAACACCAGAGGTTTCCATTACTTGCGTCGGGGAGACCTATTCGCTATGAGAGCCTCGCCATGTCTCATCGTGCCACTATCACACAGTGGTTCTCGTATCTGCATCTTCCGCACCTCGAGAGACGCAGCGATGTGTGTCGCATAGGACTATAGACCGCAGAATCGGAACTAGAGGTTGTTTCCGGCGTGGCAAGGTGGGCCACATGATCAAGGATTGCCCGAGATGCATAAGGGCAAGACGGCTTCGCCATAAAGACCACGACCCATTCAAGCAAGGAAGCCGATTGTTAGGGGAGAGTATGTCGATCCTTTGTCGAAGGTGGAATGTGCACGACGTCATCCAAGGTGAGAAATTTTTTTATTATTAAAGAAAATTCCGCTTTCATAAAGAATTTTAGATGGAAAAAGGTGCATGCATTAGGAATAGTGTAGGTTCTTTTAATATAAACCGAGAGTGCATTTTGATGTGTAAATTGTATGTATGTATATATATTATAGGTACTTTAACTATGTATGAAAGGGAAGTGTATTTAGACATGACGCCGAGTGTTGATAGACCCCGGTCTACCCACTCATTCGCCACTCCACGCTTTGCTAAGAAGATGAAGATCGTTCGAGACGTTGATTTCGGCCCCTATCTCGTGTCTATTCCGACCGGAGAGTTAGTAGACACGGAGTTAGCTTGCAAATCCATCATCGAGCGCTTCAAGACTTAGAAGTGCATGAATTGGAAGCAAAGTTGGTCTTATTAGACATGCAAGGGTTTGGTATGGATCAAGGTTGGCGCAAAGATTGTGCGACCATTGATTGCAAGAACAAGGTAGTCATTTTCGGACCCAACACAAGAAGATCATTTCGGTTTCAAGGAGTGAGGTCGTCATATCTGTAACCGATCTCAGAAGAAGGGCCGTAGAAAATGATCGGAAAGGATGCATGGATACTTAGCTTTCTTAAAGGAGGACAAGGAGGAAAAGAACGTCATTTACGAGATAGCAATTGTGCGAGACTTCACGACGTGTTTCGGAAGAATTGCTCGGATTACCTCCAGAAGAGAAGTAGAATTCGCCATTGACTTAGCACGTGAGCCTATTTCAAAGCACCTTATAGAATGGCTCCTACCGAGCTAAAGGAGTTGAAGGAACAACTACAAGAGCGATGGACAAGGGGTTTGTTAGAGCAAGTGTACCTCCATGGGGAGCACCGGTCTTGTTTGTCAAGAAGAAAGATGGGTCAATGAGACTATGCATTGACTATCGACAATTGAACAAACTCACCGTGAAGAACCGATACCCTTTGCCTAGAATTGACGATCCTATTCACCAACGCAAGGTGCAAAGTATTTTTCCAAGATAGACACGAGATCCGGTATCATCACCATGAGTCAAAGTGAGGACATTCAAGAAGCGACTTCCGGACACGGTATGGACACTATGAATTCCTTGTGATGCCGTTTGGGTTAACGAATGCTCCATGTCGTTTATGGACCTGATGAACCGAGTGTTTAAACCACACTTGGACTCCTGCGTTGTAGTATTTGTTGATGATATACTGATATACTCCAAATCCAAGATGGAACACGAAGAACATTTGAGGATTTCTCTACAGACGCTACGTGAACACCAATTGTACGCCAAACTCAGTAAGTGTGAATTTTGGTTGGAAGAAGTTAGCTTTTTGGGACATGTCGGCTCAAACCATGGTGTTACCAGAGATCCAAAGAAAGATAGAAGCGAGTTAAATGGGAACAAACAGATGTCCAAGAAGTTTTCGGGCTTAGCAGGCTATTATCGACGTTTCGTTGAGGGTTTTCAAAGATATCGGACCTCTCACACGAAAAGATTCAAGGTTTGAGTGGAGTGAGGCATGCGAGAAGAGTTTTCAAGAACTCAAAACGAGACTCACTTCAGCTCCAGTGTTGGCAATTCCTTCAGGCAGTGGAGGATACGCAGTGTACAGCGACGCGTCATACAATGGCCTTGGTTGTGTGCTCAACCAACACAAGAAGGTGATAGCTTACGGATCAAGACAGCTGAAAGAACACGAGAAAAATTACCCGACTCATGACTTGGAACTGGCAGCAGTCATTTTTGCGCTGAAAATTTGGAGAAATTACTTGTATGGTGAGACATTTGCAATTTTGACCGATCATAAGAGCCTCCGATTTCTGTTTACACAGTAGGTGCTCAATATGTGACTGCGCAGATGGAAGGAATTCCTCAAGGACAACGTTTGCTCTATACAATACCATCTCGGCAAGGCGTAATGTAGTAGCCGATGCATTGAGTCGAAAGGGTTCACTGATTAGCTTCATTGATTTTGGGTATGCACGATGGAAACTATTGGAAGACTGGCATGCTATGATGCGAACATTGAGTCAAAGGACACTGGATCCTTTTTGGCTAACATCTCAGTAAAGCCAGTGATATTTGAACATATCCACGAGCTACAGATGAAAGATCCAGCATTAACAAAGATTCGTCAAGACGTGAGTGAAGGCATCAGTTCGGACTTCTCAGTAAAAGAAGACGGTTCGTTATTGTTTAAAGGCCGTCTATGCATTAGGACAATGTCGATCTAAGAGAACGATTACGGATGAGGCCCATAAGTCAAATTATGCTATCCACCCTGGTAGCACCAAAATGTACCAAGATTTGAAAAAGAACTACTGGTGGAGAGGACTGAAACAAGACGTGGCCGAGTATGTGTCACGATGTTTGACTTGTCAACAAGTGAAGGTTGATCATAGACATCCTGCTGGATTATTGCAACCTTTACCAATACCAGAATGGAAGTGGGAATCGATCTCAATGGATTTCATTGTTGGATTACCTCGTACTGCCAAGAGACATAATGCTATTTGGGTCGTCGTAGACCGATTGACCAAATCAACAAGACTTTTGCCATACAATACTACGATATCTGGCGGGAAGATTGGCGAACCTATATATGAAAGAGATTGTAAGATTACATGGGATTCCAAGCACCATAGTTTCAGATCGTGATCCACTGTATACGCCCAAGTTTTGGAAGAGGTTTCAAGAAGGAATGGGAACTAGACTTTAGTTCAGCTTTCCATCCTCAAACTGATGGACAGACAGAGCGAGTGAACCAAGTGATAGAAGACATGCTCAGAGCGTGCATGCTTGACATGCAAGGATACTGGGATGAGTATCTACCGATGCTCGAGTTCGCGTATAATAACAGTTTTCAAACGAGCATTGGCATGGCACCATATGAAGCTCTATATGGACGACGATGCAAGTCACCTCTCAATTGGGAAGAAACAGGTGAGAAATTTGTATTAGGACCAAAGCTACTTGAAGATAATGCTACCGCTGCTCAATTATCGAGAAAGGTTGAAGACAAAGACAAAGTAGATGTAAAAGTTACCGATATAAAGCGGACTAGTGTTGACTACAAAGTGGGCGAGCACGTGTTTGTGAAAGTGTCACCTATGAAAGGTGTAATGAGATTTGGCAAGAGAGGGAAGTTAAGTCCACGTTATGTGGGACCATTTGAAATTTTGGGACGAGTAGGTGAAGTTGCATATCGCATTGGTTTACCTCCGCTATTCGATCGAGTACATAATGTTTTCCACATATCAATGCTCAGAAAGTACGTGAATGATCCGTCTCATGTGTTAGGGAAGCAACCTATAGAGATGTGTGAGGACATGAGCATGATAGAGGAACCAGTGGAGATCTTGGATCGGAAAGAACAAGTACTGCGCACTAAAGTAATTCCCTTAGTGCTTGTTCGATGGAACAATCATCCTAAAGAAGAGGCTACTTGGGAACGAGAGGCCGATATGAAAGAACAATACCCAGCCTTGTTTCCAACGACGTGAGAATGCAATGTAAACCACAAACGTGTTGTGAAATCTCCACTATACTTGTATTTCAATGGAAATTTTGATCCAATCATGAATTGTCAAAATAGTAAAAAGAAATAAGAGATTGAAATTAGAAATTGGGCAAAATCGATCGAATAATTTCAAATCGATTAATCGATTTGGAATTTCGATTAATCGATCTTGTTCGATTAGTCGACTGGCATGTGCCAGTGACTGGAAATGAAAAGTTGAGTTAGAAAATGCATAGAAAGGAATTTCGATTAAACGAAATGGGATATCGATTAATCGAACACTTAAGAAATTTTGGAAAATTTTTGAAGTTTTTGCACGATTTCGATTAATCGAAACTAAGTTCGATTAATCGATTTTGAGATTTCGATTAATCGAAATAAATTTCGATTAATCGACTGGCACGCGCCAGTGAGCTCAAAATTTTAAATTTTAAACAAACGATTTCGATTAATGAAATAATTTATTAATCAATTTTTTTTACGATTAATCGTTTTGAGAAATCGATTATTTGATTTTACGCGGCTTAACCTAGTTTTGAATTTCGATTAATCGAAATGGAATTTCGATTAATCGAGCCGCGGGCTATATAAATAAATTTGGGGATTTCATTTCCCATTCGAAATCATTTGGCTTGGGATTTTTGGGCGTTTCATCTTCTCCTTCTTCTCCAACCAACCGAGTGCTCTAGGGTTTGGGTTTTCCGCCGATTCGCGCCCACAATCTACCGTATTCGCCTTCGAAAACCACGGTAAACCCTAGAATCGAACTTTTTCTTTCATTAGAAGTAGATAAACCCTAGTTTAGTGAAAATGCCGCCCAAAACCCGTTTGTCTTCGAAGAAGGCAACCTCCAAATTGCCGGTTAGGCGTAAGAACGCCGCACCACCACCACCTACCCCATCGCCGGTGAGGACTCCGACACCGTCGGAATCGGAGACCACCTCCGGTTCGACGAGCGCATCTACGCGCGAGTCTTCCCGCGAATCCACCCCCATGCCACCACCACCCACCAACGTGGAGCAACCAAACGAGTGGTGGGCAGCCAAGACCTTTGAGGTCGAATATACCATCGACCCAACCCTTTTCACCGACCCCGATGTACCGGGCGAGACCCAATGGGCTCAAAACTACATAAACAATGCCGGTCTCGGCAATCTTCTCAAACCAATCCGGGGTTCCTACTACCCTAGATTGGTGAGATTATTCTACCAAGGGCTAACCAGTGGCCCTACCGATTTGCATCATCATCACCAAGATCGAGGGTCGTCTCTACACGATCACTCGGCGTCACATTCACGAGGTGCTCGAGTGCTACCTCGAGTTCACCCCCGAGACTACACTATTTCCACCCTTTGTGGAAGACCCCCGATTTGAGGACGTCATGACCCTCATGAAAAATGGCAAGAAGGGGCCTGCATTTCCATCAAGAGGTTGATCTTCCACCCTACATGTGGATGCTCGACTCCATAATCAAATGCAACCTTTACCGCCATACACGACGGAGGCGTGGACAAAGTGCAACATGCACTTTACGCGCCTTCTCAGGGCCGATGGTTTGATGCTACCAAGGTCATCCTTGAGGGGATGCGTACATCAAGACTAAACGATGAAGGGCAACATGCGCCCAAGGAGAAGATGCCGATGCTCGGCTCATCTCAAGCATGTTGGAGTGCTACTCCAACGATCACTCCTACACTATCTCACCTCACGAGGTGAGGGCTACGGATCGCGTGAAGACATTCACAAAGTCTTCATGGACCCGTAGCTACAACCTGTTGAAGCGGACCCTACCAGCTCCGGGTCCCGCTCCCGCCCCAAAGAGTCTCAAAGAAGAAGAAGAAGAAGCGTGTAGCACCGCCACCACCCCACCACCTCAGAGACCCACTTGAGGGTGGGGCACACCCCATCCCAAATGGAGCCATCCATGGAGAGACACCACCTCTCACCACGCCCATGACACACCACTTCATCCTACTGCAGCGCCACTCCGCCCGTCCGGCCCTACCATCGAGGACGTGTTGGCTCGCATGGAGGCCAACAATGAGAGGATGAACCGGCGGATGGACTACTTGATGTTCCACACCCTCCGCCACATTTATCCGACCGACTTCCGCCGCTACCTCGCCCAGGAGGAGGAGTGGACGGCCGGACGCACCGCCTTCCATCGAGGACCCGTCTTCTATCCCACTACAGACGCGGCTCCTTCCACATCCGCATCTACTCCGCCGACCCAGACGCCGCAGGCGCAGCAGAGCCGGCTCCGCAGACCCACCAACATCAAGACCCGATCACCGACGGGACTGCTTGAGTCGCCTATGTATTTTGTATTTTGATTTATACAGTTTATATTGTACGCTAACTTATTGGCATTGTAACAAAATCTTCAATCCTTAATACAAAGAAAGCTTTTATATAAATTGTTAAATTTTGTTACATTTTACTTCCATGTTTGTATTGTGAATGTGTGGAGACTTAAATACGTATGGGTAAAATGAACCACCTCACCTCCGAGTGGGAGAGGCAGACACCACCACACCGTTGGGTGATTTTCGAGACGAAAATTCCCAAGGTGGGGAGGATGTAATAGCCCTAAAAATCACGTTAAACTATGACCTCGGGATCCGTGCCCGATTGGTCTTAGGTTTGACCATAAGATAGTTCAAAGATGAACTTAAAGTGAGATGAGCGGATGTGATGTGTGAACCAAAGGTAGAAGAGTGGAGAGATAGAGGAGTGTGTAGAGTAACATACAGGGGGTGTGTATGTTCCACAGAAAAGAAATAAGATAAAAAGGGTGAAAACCCTAACTTTCATATTTTTGTGGTTGAGAGAAGTAAAGAAGAGAGAGAAAGAGAGAGGAGTGAGAGAAGAGTTATTGCAACTGTTTGGAAGAAGGAGTCAAGCATTAAGGAGGCCGGATTCGACGCAAGGGATCCGTTAGAGCCAAAGCTAAAAACCCTAGCCTTCCAACTATCGATAGAAATCAACTTGAGATCTATCCAAGGTAAAATCTTGTAAATAAGATGCATAGATCATAGGGGTTAAGATGTGGTTAAATGTGGGTTAAATCATAGGATAATGGTTTAGAAAAATAGAGGGAAAAGTATGGGAAAAGATTGGGAAGAACAGCTCGAAAAGGGGCTGAATCTGACAATTTCGATTAATCGAAATTGGGTTTCGATTAATCGAAATTGGCCAGGAAGTTGAAAGGTCAGAAGACCGCGATTTCGATTAATCGAATTGGATTTCGATTAATCGAATTTGGATTTCGATTAATCGATTTGAGAATCGATTAATCGACTGGGAACCTCCAGTGGACCCCAAGGGTTGGAGGAAATGATTTAAGGAAAAATCGACTAATCGAAATGGGATTTCGATTAATCGATTTTAGTTTTCGATTAATCGATTTGGGATCGATTAATGGACTTGTGAAATCCAACTGTACGAACAGTAGGTGTACTTTGCGAAAAGAAGAAATTCGATTAATCGAAACTGGATTCGATTAATCGAATGAAAACTCAACTGTTCGAACAGTAGGTGTACTTTGCGAAAAGAAGAGTTTCGATTAATCAAATCGGATTCGACATGTCGAACGGAAACTCATCGTTCAACAAAGTGAGTTTACTTTGCGAAAAGGAGAATTTCGATTAATCGAAATTACTTCGATTAATCGATATTGACCTTCGATTAATCGATTTTGGAAATCGATTAATCGAACCAAGTTCGATTAATCGATTCTGGATTTCGATTAATCGACTGGGGTAAATTTTGTTGACTTTTAGGTTTGACTTTAAGATTCTTGGAGGATCTTATACCTTCTTTATTACGTCCCTTGTGATGTGTTTTACCTGTTATGTGGTACCATAGGTGGTACGTGTGAGCTAGTGCACAAGGAGCCACGTGGGACCTTGATGCATTGAACAAGTAAAGACTTGAGGTAGGGAACACCCTGAACATGTACTTTATTTTACAAGAGCATGTATGTAGTGATATAAATTTCAATTCAATTATTTTTATTGCTTAAAGAAATGTGAAAGGTGTGCGTGCGTGACATTCATAAGAGTAAACGAATGAGCCATCCCCAGGGGATGAAGAAGTAAAGAGATAAGAGCATCAGGTGTGATGCAAGTTAATGGATACATCCCAGGGATGTATTCACAGATTGAATCATGTTTGATAGGGCCTAACTGATATAAGATAGCACACTTACACGGTGAATAACTATATGTAAGGCACCGATATTTTTGTTATTTGAGGTTCCTTAGGTTACCCCACCGACGTGGCGGGATATCCACGACTGACACGGCAGGATATCCGTGACCGATACGGCGGCGAAACCGTAGGCCAGTGCGGAGGCTTATCCGTACGTAGTAAGCACACCCCAGGGGTGTTGATGAGATGAAACCCGCCACCAATCCCTGTGAGGAAAGGGGCTTGGTACTATATAGTATTCGAATACATTAAAAGCATCTATATAGATGACGATGAAGGGTAGCACATCGGGGCACGATGCTATATTGCTCGGGGATTACTTAAGTTGAAAGTTTAAGTTTTGCGTTAGGGCTTTTCAGCATTATTCATGAGTAAAGGAAAACATAAGAAATCAACAAGAAACGTAATGCTTTTAACTGTTTTATCAACAACGCATAGTTACATCATGCATGGCATATCATAGAATATATGTGAGTTATAACTTATATGTTCAAGAAGTTGTTTGTTCCTATTGAGCTAGGATGTAGCTCACCCTATAGACTATACGCCGCAGTCCATTAGTAGCAGTGCCGAGGTTTGGGGGACGCCGATCCGTGAGTGGACTTTCTTTGTACGGCGAGGAGTTGGAGCCACCTCGGAGGACTTCTTCTAGAGGACTCATTGTGCTACTTTGAGGAGTTTTGAGTAGAGATTGTACGGCTTGGTATGTCAAGCCTTTATTTTGTGAAAACATGTATATGTATAGAGTTTGGATTATTCCTTTGGGGCGAACCATCTGTGATGATTTATATCATCGATGGTTCGGATCGGTTCTCCCTTCATGCAGAGGCATGAGGGTAGAACTGTCCTTTGAAAAGTATTTCTAATTAGATTTAAATTCCGCAAGTTGTTCTTATTTCTTTTTATGCTTGATATACCAGTGTTCCGTGCATAGTTAAGGGGCACGGTCAAGATGATCGTGCTGATGGCACGGGTTCCGGGGTGCCGAAATCCGGGCTGTCACAAAAACTATATAAAATATATTAAATAGCTTTCATCGGATGGCTATATGTAGATTTTTAGGGGTGAAATATCATCATATTTCACTGCACATCAATTACTCCTTGTAACCTCTCAATTCTGAAAAAAATAAAATATTCTTAGAGAAATTCTTTAATCTCCCATCAACAGGATGTTTTTCCTCTATTATCATCTTTAATTTTTCAAATATCATTCTTCTCGTAATCCTTTAAATAATTTATTCGAGATTTACCTTTATCTTTCAAAATTGATAACTCCTAAAATTTCACTGCAAGATAGCATCCTCTTAATTATATCTCGTTGATCATAGAATATTTCAATACCATCTAAGATTATTGATAATGATTTATTCCTCAATCTGAATTCACTTCTAATGAGCTATTCTTATTGTCGGTAT
The DNA here is from genome assembly GCA_021018995.1 of Chloranthus sessilifolius. Taxonomy (NCBI): domain Eukaryota; kingdom Viridiplantae; phylum Streptophyta; class Magnoliopsida; order Chloranthales; family Chloranthaceae; genus Chloranthus; species Chloranthus sessilifolius. The sequence goes on along the minus strand of CM037589.1, from coordinate 41,061,475 downwards.
ATCAAACTATAATGAGTTCTAAATCATCAAATCATTTAGAATCTATCATCTCTAATTATTCCTCAATACTTTAAAATGTCTCTTCTACTTACACCTCTTCATTCAAAGATCCTTTACAATTCCCCTCACATGCTCCTAACTCGTTTTTAACAAATAGATCCTTAAATCTCACGTCATTGATCATCACACATTTTCCTTAAAATATTTAACTCCTCAAAAGATCTAGAGCTTGGAGTTCATCAGAATCATTGTCGCTTCAATCACCATAGTGTACTTACATGAGCCGCACAGTCCTCGAAGAAGGAAAGCCTGGGCTCTGATATCATCTCTGTCACGACCCAGAATCTCAGCCGATTTCGAGGGCCTAGAATCTCATGTTATGACACTGCACGCTTGTTAAGGCGATAAGCGAACATATATATATATTACTAAATCTTACATAAAATAGGGCTTCCTAAATTTGTGAACCAAATCTTCTTCTCATATCAAAATTTCCTTCATTAAACTTACATTGAATTTGAAGTCCACGATACTAAATGACTATAAATCAAAGTTCGATCAACTATTAGAAGGTCTTCCCAAAAGTTTAATATATACCTAATGTCGTCTAACCGGTCCTCCACGTCATCGCCCTCATAAACTGCATAGTCTACTAGTGCATCAAGTCCACCGGGTAGTATAGTCCATATCTTCACCTGCAGCTGCTAGTTTTTGGGAGGAGGTGAGTTTATTTAGTCACGTAAACTCAATGGTTTGCATAATCGATCCACCACAATCTACCCAGGTGATCGTAGGTGCAACCTTGTGAGTGAAAGTGAAACTTTTATAATTTTATATAAACAACATAATAAAAGATCTCATAAATATTTCATATCTATAAAGCTATAATACTGAAAGAACATAACAGATTTCAATGCATATGATGCTTAACACTTTTCTTACTTGTCTTGTCAACTTAACTTACGTGGTATATCGAAAGTCTTATTATTACTCCATATGCTTACACAACGTATTTCGTATCTTACTTATTTTATTTAAACAATCTGTGTCAGGATCGCTGCTCGAGCCTACCACGCGAGGTCCATGTGTAGATAATCACCTAACCTCCATGTCATAACATAAACTATCTAGCCCGATGAGGTTTGCGTGTATAGTAACCATAATGTCCCCTTAATTAGAGACAAAGCTATCACATTGTCCTTAAGACCTATCTGGACTGCAGACATTGAATCTTGTGATGGCACGCAAGACATGACACGTGTAGAAACTTACTTCATATTTTACTAACCTTCACAGCGTATTTTAACATATCATAACATTATTCAGTTCTGGGCTTAGGTCCCCACCCTGATCTCATATTTGTGTGGGCTTAAGTCCCTACTTTCTTAATCTCTCGTAGCTTAACATATTTATATTCTATATTTTCTTAAACTTAATTTGAATGAGCCACGGTGTGATAGGCTTCACAAACCATGCTTTCCAAGGGACGGGTTCCGTAGTAATCTTGATGTACTTCGCGTGGCATCCCTACTACCATAGAGAGTTGCATCCGTACATAGACGCCTAGATTCTAAGTTTCATGTGATTGTGAGAGAAATCTCATCGTAACGAAGGCTTAAAAGTCGTGTGTTGTATCTTATTCTTTTTTCTTAACATACATATGCCTTAACGTACTTATAAGTGATGAATGTTACACAATACAAATGAAACATATAATAAGCAAACATCTAACTATAAGGAAACTAATATTACTCGTAATATTTTGAACTATGATTCAAACACACAGCTCATTTATAAGGAGATGTTAGAAATACTGATATCAAATCGGTATCTATAAAAGGGTGAGTAAGACTTTAACTCTCAGATATTGGATTGAACTCTCGTGTGATTCACACAAGTTTTGACCATCGGATCCTTATTACACGGTTTTCATAGTATACATAATCTAATTTAGATCGATCTGAACTTATAGATATATTCAGGGTATAAGTTATTTGGGTATCTCAAAGTTTCGACCCTTGATTTCATCCTTTGGACCCTTATCTAGAAAGTTATCGATTCGGGTCAAGGTCATATTAAACATGATTATCGAGATGTCTACATTCTCATGGTGTAAGTAAAATACACACCTAACCAATTATTCTAAGTTTAGAAGTTGGGTTTAGGCCACTCCTTGCAGATCAGTCTGAGATTTCTCAAAACACGCGTTTGGCTATATTGGATATACGAGCCCATTATGAGTCCATAGACGACGGGCCCAAGGTCCTGATTTCATCAATGCTTGAACTAAATTTGAGACGCACTTTAAGAGTTTAAATGAATTGGTTATAGAACATTGGGTTTGGTAACCATATAGTGTCCCAAAAAATGAGAGGGGATTTTATTTGGACCTCTCATTGGTTTGACTCATTTTGAGGTTTAACAGAGGGTCAACGTCACCCTTTTTCTAGATTTTTATGGGCATTAATTTTTATGAACAATCCCTGAATCTAGATAGAAATCCTTTCATACAATTTCCTCCGTTGGATGAGAAGAGGACCAAAAATTAAAGGTGTTCATCTTGATGGACCTTGGCTAAATTTGACCCAAAACCCAGGATCTAATAGGGTTAATTTACACCCGACTTAGGCGCCACATGGAAGTGTAGTATTTTTAAGTGTGCAAGTGCACCTCTTTAGGTGACAAAAAATCATAACATGTTCACTGTGATAAAAATCTGACCACCGATTTGATAGATGGTCAGATGGTCGTTAATTTGATTCATGGGTGTTGGTCCATTGGTCCAAGGTTTATTTAAAACACGGGGTCAATTGGACCATTTAATCTATGCATATATATAGATTTGTATAAACAAAATATGAAACATAAATTATTCTAAGCGGTGAGAGCAGTATATAAATTTTTATATATTTTTCATATTTTTATAGCATATAAAGAATGATTTAATAAACTATTTATTGAAATTTAAACCGTTGGATTGGAAGTCTGTCAGAATGTACGTGGGGTTTATTCTTTGACCAAAAGCTGATAAGGTCAAGATCTCTAGATTTATATGGTCAAAGTGTCCCCCTTTATCACATGTATGTATTTTAACAACTAACAAGAATAAAATTTCTGCAAGTGTTAGAATTTTTCACTGATTTTGGAGGCACTGAAAATAGTATATTAAACGTGATAAAAGGTGATTTGAACCGTTAGATAGGTAGTACATAAAAAAGAATGGAGGGTCTCCTTACTGATATTTTACCAATTAGGTTCATGAGTCTGAGATTAGGAAGGCCAAACCATTGCCTTTATCCTGGTCCAAAACATGTGTGTTGTTGCATGTGTGCAGTATTGTGCACTGTTGCGACTAGGGGCCTTTGACCACCGTTTCGAGGCCCATAAGGGTCTATTCGCCGAATCACTTTCAAACGAAAAATGAAGGGTACTGGGTACCCTACATCGGGGTCTGAGGATTTGACTATCGGGTCAGCCTTTTGACTTTTATGGCCTATTGAAGCGTGTCAAAACTCATAAAAACCTGATTTTAAGGTTTTTGTCAATCGAACGGGGTCAATTAATGTTTATAGAGGCCATAAAATAGATCGGAGTGGAATTGGAAGGAAAGCCACTTGTTGAAATGTGATCGCGAAGATTTCGCAAAGATTCGATTGATTCGGATGGTCACAGGTCGGCGTAGATTGGGTTCGACGCGTCGATTTGAGTTGAAGTGGACGGCTCGGCCGTTGACGACTCCATCAAGATCACCTTTGATTTCTTCTTAATCTCAATACACAAAAGGTGGCTGGGCTATTTGGGCTTTTCCATGATTGAGTCATATGTGGACTTAGTGTAACAATTGGGGAAATGGCATTGGGTGGGGTTGGGGTTGCTTGGGTTAATTGTGAGAGGGAGAGGGGGAGAGAGAGAAAGAGGAAAAAAAAGAAGGAAATGGCTGGTGCTAAGTCTACTTGGGTTAATGGTGAAAGAGATAAGGGGAGAGAGAGGGGAAGAGATTAAATAAGGGCTATTGGCTGCTTGGTTAATTAATGGTGAGAGAGAAACAGAATATGGGAGAGGGAGAGACTACGTCTCTACGTTTTCTTTTTTGTTTTGTTTTTCTATATAGGGATCAAGGGATAGGGGAGTCGATTGGGCAAGTCAACCTATAAAAATAAAAAATCCAAAAGGACTCTACTACTTTAATAATATGGGAAATTGCCTTGATTTAATTCAGGTGTCAGATATAGTCCCCGAATCTCATTCTAAATCTTTCTTTTATTAACTGTGAAAATATGTTGACTTAGAGTATGAAACACTCACATGGGGGTCGGTGCTAATCCACCACATCTATGACCATACAAACGGGTTTTTAAAACTCAGGTCATAACATATGATTACCTTTATTTTTTGTATGTAGATTATTGATGTTTTGATCCATCGTGTGCCTAGATCATAGGGCAAATGATTTGAATGTTGCTGACTAGATCGAATCCAACTAGTGTCTGTTTGGATAGACTTCACCTTCCCCAAAATTCCACTGAACAGGGAAGTTGCTATTTTCAACTTCCGCGTCATTGGCAATTTATATTCATCAATGTTGGAAAAGTCCTTCGATCAAGGTTAAGAGATCGCCCAAATGCATAACATGTTATAATATAGATTGGCACCATTTACTAACTCATGCAATCCACATTAAAATGTGTGTTGTCCGAACCGGCCTTCAGAAAGTTATCCACTCAAACTGGTTAGGAGTTTGCAATCCTTTGAGAAGGATATTTGTTCCCTTTTTATCACTAGAAAGCCCCAGTCAATGTACCCCAAATCACAGGTCAAACTTATCTTTCGAGTTATGAGTTTTGATTGCTACTTTTTTTTTTTTCTTTTTAAGTTAATGAAGTTTAATTTTTTTTTAGGAATTAACTAATACACTCAAAAGCGCATTCGGTTTTAATGGGGCGGAAAGTCACTCCAATAATACTGTTAGTCCCATTAAAATAAAAAAAATTACTGTTGGATGATAATATATCACGATATTGTGCAGCTAACCTCTGCACTGGTCTACTCCATCGAGTCGCACATTCAATTGTCTCTAGGGTACCTTGGCATCGCCTTTGATCCAAGATTAGACGTACTCCGAATCCCCTTCTATAACGTACTCAATGATGGACTCATTAGTTAATTAACCCACCCAAACTCAACTTCATTAACTCAGATTCAGTGGTAGTTTAGTTGCTAATGAAATAACTAATAGGAATTTAACTTAATATAGGGCTACGTCTATGGAGTATATATATACTATTTATGAATATTTACAACACACATGTGTTTTCCTCTAGTGCACTTTCAATCAAGATCTGATACGATTTTTAACAACCAACACACTGTTAAATCAAAGGACATAGTTCTTCAAAGAACAGAGAAAAGATCTGCTAGAATATAATAATAATTCAAACACAAGAACGACTTCAATTGGATGCTTCAATCCCCAAACCTTCCTCCAATACCTTGCCTCTCAAAGTATTCTCTAGTTTTCGCTCTGTAGAAAACTCACTTGGAATCCTAGAATAACCTTATGCTAATGGGCTCCAACATGTATTAGAAAACTTTGACCAAAGAGAATCTTCTAAAATAGCTAAGAGTCCAAAATTGCGGAACTAATCCGCTCATAATCGATCAATCGATTTAGCAGCTTGATCGATCGATTTCAACCCGAGAGTAACCCAACAATTTATGCCCAAATCGATCGATCGACTTCCCAAGCTTGATCGATCGATTACAACCAATAAGCATATTGTTTATTCCATCCATAATCGATCGATCGCTTCCTACAGCTCGATCGATCGATTGGGACCCGAGACGACTCTTAAAAATGTGTCAATAATGCGCGTGAGATTAAACCTAAACCAACAATAGCTCCCTGACTCCAAAAAATTTGACCTCTTTAAACATACACAGAGGGATTTGCATTATATATTTTTATTTTATTTTGATTTAAATATTTTGGGTTTCCATCGCAAAACCCATTGATAATAAGTGGAGGGGCCTAGGATTTTATAAGGGGAGTGATAAGGCTATGATTTGCCCTATGTGAGACTAAACTTCGACACGCCTGTACTTGTTGGCGGGATTGAGCCAAATCTCATGGACAATTGAATTAAGCGACATGGAGTGGAGAATGGCTTGCTATGATATCTTGATAAATTTGTGCATCAAACTCAATCAATTGGCTATGAGTTACCCCATGTGGGACAAAACTTCAACATTAAAAGGGACAAAAAAATGAACGGCATAAATAGATTTGGACAAAGCATAGTAGTAATTTGTTTTGTGAGACTCATAGACTCTTAATAAGATAATTAAAATAATTTTAGATGCAAGGATCCAATCTAGTAAGATGATCACCTGATGAACTAGGCATGGGTCAAAATAGTGCCACGTGTACAAAATCAGTGATTTGCTTAGTCCGAACAGTGAGACGGACTGTGGAATCAAATTTTGTTGGCCAAGTATGGGAAGGGTAGCAGCTTCTGGGAAATCAATTGTCCTCCCCCCCTCGTTGGAATGCGTCGGCTAATATGGAAATCTGTATCTAATTGCTCTAGTATCTTCAGATATGGAGCTTCTATTAGAATAGGCAATGGAGCAAATACTTCTTTTTGGTGTGATGTCTGGATTGGAAATGAACTCTATGTTCTAGATGTAAGAGCATCTTTTCTCGAGCATTAAATAAGAATATTTCTGTCAAAGATGCTGCTGGCAATGCCCCTAGTGGGAGATCTACTGGAACCTTAATATGTCAAGAAGGCTTTACGACTTTGAGATTAGAGAAGTTGCTTTTCTACTAGAGCTGCTCTCTTCCCAGGTCAGGTTTAGACCAGGGGGTGGAGGGCCATCCAGTGTGGGCCTTAGATAAGAGCGTCAATTTCTCATTCAGGTCTCTTTACCCTCGCTTCAGCTGTGACCCCTGCTCTGCCTTGGTTGTGGATTTGGAAACCTAAAGCTCCTAATTTTTTTATTTCCTTTCTGTGGACTGCTATTCACGATAAGGTTCTCAAGGTTGAGGATTTGCAGCGCAGAAAATTCCAATTGGCCAACAGATGTGTGCTTTGCTATCAGCATGAAGAAGATAACGCCCACTTTTTTTATCTACAGCAACTATTCAACCCGAGTTTGGTCAGCAATGATTGATTGATTTAAGATTAATATGAGATTCTTTGGGTAATGACTGATTGCCTTAGCAAGCTGATGGGGTAGTTGGATTCATGGAGGTTTTGGGTAGAGGGAGACCAAATGCTGGAACTTAGTTCCCTTCGCGGTTTTGTGGATGATTTGGAAAGAGCGAAACCAAAGGACCTTCGAAAATAAGAGGTGCTCTGTTTCTGTCCTAATTGATAAAATTAAGTTCAAGATCCTTATGTGGGTTAAGGCTCTAAAATTTCTGGGCTCCTACTCTATTCAAGACAGTATGAGAGATTGGGGAGCCGTTCTGTAAAGGGGCGTATCTGTACCGAGATTCATTGATGGGGGTCCGGAGACTTAGCCGTTGGGCTCTTTATTTTGTTTCTTGGCTTCCTGGAATAGGTGTTGGGCGTGTCTGTTTTTTTTTTTCCGTTTGCTTTGGATGTCTTGTTTACTGCTTGTATTGCTGCCCCCCCCCCCTCATCATATGATAATCTTGCTGATCTGGTGGTGCTAAGCTGTTGTTTTCCTTTTCCTATATTTATATAATTATCGAGAATTATCATAAAAAAAAGGTAAATTTACCATAATAACTCTCTTTTCGAAAATAATGTCAATTTTGTACCCAATACTCATTTCAAACATTTTACCAAAGAGAAAAGTTTTCTAAAATATTTACTTAAACGGCTATCCATCTTACTTAGTAAATAACGAGACTATCCATCTATTATTTTTATTTTTTTTGATGAAGAGACTACCCATCTATTAAATGCTTAATAAGATGTAAATCATAGGTAAATATGTAATTTTATAATAAGAGGTAAGTATTTGAGATACCTTTTTCAGTAAATTTGTTTTGATAAAATCCTATATCATTATTTTTAAAATGATATAAAGTAATTATTACTTTGTACATTGGTTCGGTATTTGGTCAAGTGCCCTAAAAAAAAAAGAGCAATACTTATCCAAGAGAATAAAAATTATATAAGGTTGAGAACCATTAAGTTAAATTACAAAAAATTGGCCTCCATTATATAAAAGTATGCTGAGTGCCCCTAAATTCTTGCCGCCATTCAAAATAGGCCGGTGTAGATAACTTTAAATTCAAAATGCACTGCCTCCCATCAAACTTTGCACGAAGATTCATTGTTATCCTTTCGCAATATCGTGGACACAGCAGCTCATATAGGGTTTTTTTTTTTAACATTACAGTTGAATCGCCAAGCTATGAGTGGAGGGGTCCACTCAATGTGGGACTAAACTTCAACAAGAAACACAAAAGAAAAAAAAGAGACAAAAAAGACCTAAAATTACAGCTACCTTAGTCAAAGAGCTTCGGCAATGTCATCACCCTCAAGAAGAGGGGCTGAAGCCCAAATAAAATCGTCAACATATCAAGGGTTACAATAGGTTGAATTTGAAAATAGATTCAAAATGGAACGTTGAAATAGATCCTCTCCCTGATTTTCTGTGTCCATTGAGTCAATTCTATAATGCTTTTTACGTCCCATCTACTATAACTCCATGATGCTTTCTAATCAAGTCACTTTCCTTCCTCATAAATATGGATTAGCTTAAGGTCCTTTTAAAAGTAATAATGTGTACTGAAAGGCTTGATGTTATACGCCTTTTTTCTATTGGTTATGCGTCCCAAGATTGTGCTTGGACTAATCCCTGCCGGGTGCCTTTGGCCCCACCATGCCATCATTATTTCTTTACATATCTTACGTGTCACCCCTTTATTGCGGAAGAGGAATCGTTTGAAATTTTTGGTTCTAGATGGGTTTTACCTTAGAATTACATAATACTTAAAAAAATTAAGTTGATACATATTTGCTGTTCTAAAAAGTCATTAGATAGTTCTCAAATTGAGTTCCTGAAGGGGTGACTTAGTGAAAGGCTTCCTGGGGGCCGAAGGGGCGACTTAAGTCACGAAAGTTGGCCGCTATGGATGAATTTTTAACACCTGATCTTAGGAAGAACTACCTGGAGTGCCAAAAAAAGGTACCAAAATGTAAGCTTAAAAATGATCCTTTATGAAGCACATGCCTAGGAAAACAAATCTTGTCACCGTCAAGGGAGAAATCGAGCAGTTGAAAACTGCATCAAGTATGGGGTCACAGTTGGATCAATTAGAACCTCATCCAACCAATAATGATCCAATTTGTTGGCAGCTCGATTTCGAAAACGAGTTAGTATTAGGTAATCAGCGTAAGCACCAATCAAACACTATCTATGAAGCAATTTCTATCATTTGATTTACAACAATCAAACACCATCTAACTTTAAGGGATACCTTATAAATCCACCATACTATTAGCTTTAGATGATGTTTGGCTATATTGAATCAGGTATTAAAAATGTTTTTCTTTCGAATATTTAATACAATTCTTCCCATATCATAGGATTCAAGTCGCACGGAATATATGATGGTTCCACATGACACATATCCCAAAAAATGACACAAGTATCGAGCGCATTGGTTCTCGAGTTGGATTTAGCACACATTAAGCCAGATCATGGGGTTTGGAATTTTTCCATTTTGACGAGTTGGAATTAGGTAGACTAAGGCCTCGTTCAGGTGTTTCTTGATTTTTCTCAGAAAAGCTCAGATTCTTGGACACTCAGATTCTTGACAGATTCTTAACAAATTCAGATTCCTAATTTTTCCCATATGCATTTTTTAGTTATTCAGATTCCTGACAGATTCTTATAAAACTCATAATCCTTTGTTTTTAAATTCCTCTAAGAAAGTCCTCATAACCGATTCATTCAGTGATTATGCTATAATCGTAGAAACGTGATCTAATCATCGGTTTATGTGTTGTACTCAAATTTCTCTCAAAATTTATGAGCAACCAATCGAGATGGGGCTGAACATATTTGACGGAATCTTTTTCCGATTCTGATTTAATGGCAAAAAAAATATTAAAAGGTTATTTTTTACAAGAATAAATGGAATTAGATATTGGGTACCTCCATTTACACCAACCAAAACTCTAAAATACTTACCTAGCATATAGCAACACTTCAAGATGATTTGATTAATGGGTAGGTGTGTGCCAAACTGTTTTTATTTTCCTTATAGCTGATGGAAGCAACTATTTGTTCCCGTTTTTTGAGTAATGTACCACACAATTTTTATTCGACAAGAACCATTAACTGATCTAAATCAGACGATAGAGATTGTTTTTTGTTCCAACTTCCAATAGATCTTAAGATCATGGAGCTCCTATCAGATGTTGATTTAAATGGTTCATCCCGAAAAAGTGACCTACATTATGGAAGCAGAAGTTGACCAAATCTTTTTGGAGATGTGTACTATGTGAAATCAACATCTGGTCGTCTGATTGGAAATCCATGATCTTAAGATCTATCTTGGAGAAGATTGAAACAAAAAAGTAAGTTAGTTGCTTTTATATATATATATATATATATATATATATATATATATATATATATATATATATATATATATATATATATATATATATATATTACCTTATATAGTACCTTTAAATCCACCCACCGAATTTTTGAATTCACTCATGTTGAAACGCATTGACTAAATTGAATCGAATGATAGAAATCATTTATATCCTCCCAATCTTTCACACAATGGATCTTGAGATTATCGGTGTACCATCAGACGACCAGTGTTTTATTTCACGTGGCACACATCTCAGAAAAGTGACCTTAACATCACGTGCACTCTTAAAATTGATTTTAAGGTCACTTTTATATGTGTGTACCATATGAAATAAAAAATCGATTGTTTGACAGTGCACCCATGATCTAAAGATCAATCTCGTGAAATATTGGGACGATAAAGAATCTCCATCATCTGATTCAATGCAATCGATGTGTTTTCACGTGGGTAAACTGAAAGATTTAGTGGATAAATTTAAAGGTACTCTAATATATATATATATATATATATACAAAACTTTAAGTTGGTTGCCTTTTATATAAATATATGATATATAATATATAAAAGTGTTTGCTAGGTACAAAACAGTGGCTATATATATATATATATATATATATATATATATATATATATATATATATATATATATATATTATATATTTACAAAACTTTAAGTTGGTTGCCTTTTATATAATATATATGATATATAATATCTAAAAGTGTTTGCTAGGTACAAAACAGCATATATATATATATTAAACATATGGTGTGGTGGGTTGGGATCTAATGTATAATGTATACAATCGCCTAAAATCTGAGCTTAGATTCTAAGCTTTTTCCGCGATTTGGTCGGACAACTAGTTATTATTTTCAATCAGATTTCTCTCAGATTCTTAGTTCCCAAGGAGAACTCTCGAACGCAAGAATCAACGAGAAAAACTCAAATTCTTACTACTTTCTGAGTTGAAACTCAGATTTCGACTATAATCTGACTCCCGAACGAGGCCTAAGTGAGTGCTAGGTGACTTGGAAATCAGGTCACTTTTTTCACTGTTTAGATTCCATCATATGTATTGTTTGACAAGTGAGTTATGGTGGTCGGCCAAGGTAAGGCTACTCCACTTTTTGTCTATCCTTTTGTGGTAGGCGGTGTTTTTATAGCTAGGCCTTCCCTTTCTTTAATGATTGTTTTTAATAATTCATATAAAAAAGGCTATTATCTAGAATTGGTCCCGTACCGACGAGGTGTTGGCAGTGGTAGCCGGAATACATACTTAACCTTCGCTTTTTTATACAAAATGTGGTTTCTCTCTTTATTCAAACTTGCGTCTTTGCACTTAAGAGCACAAACTTACGTTTTAGCATCATATTATGAAGTGTTGCATACGGCTCCTCTTGACAAATTAATCGCATATTCTTTTCTTTGTTTTGTTTTTTGATAAGAGCAAATTATCGCATATTCGCATGTATAATGTCACATTCAAAAGTTTCAACGGTCTCTTTAAATGGTATGGTGCCAAGCCCTAGCTCTAACTTGGCAGGCGTCTCGCATATCCTTTAGAATATAAGGGCACGATAGAAGGGGTTCTCCATAAAGCAGAGCATTGAATTTATTGTAGTTGAGGAGATAGCTTATATTATACATTTATACGTTTATGTCAAGTTGCCTCCGCGTACAGGTTGGACTTGTGATATGTTTTTTGATCATTTGTTTTTTGACAGGTTAGCTAGGTATAGGGTGGACTTGTGCTTCGGTCAACATTGAGGCACAAAATTGCTTTTGATCAAATAGGTTTGAAACTTCTGAAAGGGAGCCATAACCTGCACACGTTTTTTAAGTGATTGCACCGAATTTAAAGAAAAATTTGATATTTTAGGGACATGTGAAATGCAAAAATGCAATATGAGCTATCTGATTTGAAGATTATGATCAATAGATCTCTGATACATAAAATTGGAGCAAAATACGATACTTGCCATATGATCTATTGTAGTCAACTGTTGAATTATATAATAGCCTTTGACTCCGTTTAGACAAATGATGAAAATTATATTTCTTCTAATCTTTTGCAATTGATATGGCCTTCAAATCAAACGGCTTAGATGGTGTTTTCACATAGTAGAGATCACCAAACTTGCAAGTCTTTCTTTTAAATTCAGTGCAATCCGGTGCAATCACTTAAAAAGCGTGTGCAAGTAATGGCTCCCCTTCTGAAATTAATCAACTTTGAGCTGAGTTCCAACATGTGGGACTACTACTACTTGGTCGATTTGGATTGCTAGTTAGTCTCCCAATACAGATGACCCATGCACCTATAAGAAAGATGAGAAACTCATAGACGGGCAGTGAAATTGGTTCCTGACCTCCCTCGTTGAGGCTCTTGCTCGAATGACATTTAAACACCAAACTAGTGATTAAATAATCTCACACTACTAAATTAGAGCCTTTCATGTTATATCGTTGGAGAATGATTTATTATTATTTCATGTGGTTCCCGTTTGTGATAAATTTAAATTGTTCAAGTGACAATTTATTATTATAACATGTTTTATCTAAAAATATTATATTCATAAGTGAACATGAGCCATATGATTGACAAACTTTAATATTATTCGTTAAAGTTAAGAATAATCATTAATATTAGAGTCTGCAGATCAGATGATTCAAACCTCTCAAAAAATATAATTTTTGGGGCCATTGTCCTTCTACTTATGATCTATAAGCTTGAAGGTGTGGACTACCCACATTATAAATCACTATGATCATTTAAACACCATCTTGGTGTTTAAATGAGGGTTATGAGAGTCCATCTCTAACAAAAATAATGAAAAATAAAAAAATTGTCCCTTGTTAATTGTTCCACAAATTCCTTCTAAATTAAATTAAGGGAACAAATTCCCACCTCTTGGACAAAATTCTCCAAATTAAGTAAATTTTTGACAAAATTTTCCGAATAGGTAGTCTACTGAAATTTTTTGCCAAATCTGTGTGTTATCTCATTGCCTGTTTGGGACATTGGGTCTTTCTTTGGAGTAGCTAAGGTTGTGTTTGGGATTGCTCTTTGAAGGCAAATTGCACCCACTTAAAAGAGAAGGTTTAGATTGCTCTTTCAAAGAGACTCACATTCTGTTTTTTTATTTTTATTTTATTTTGATAACTTAGGGTAATCCCAAGCTTATGCTTGGACTAATCCCTAAAGGATGCCATCGCCCCCATCGTGTAACGAGTATTTCACGATTTACACACTCTACTGGGCATCATGTTATCGCAGAAGGGAGGCGGCAACACTCGATCTCATGACATGTTGGTAACAAACCAAAGGCCCCTACTAACTGCGCCAACAACTAGTGGGTAAAAAAAAAAAATTCTGCTCTTTCACTCTACGCAAAAGTTGAGAATACTTCCAACCAAACGCACTCCCACACTAAAGTGTTGCACCAGAGCAAAGAGCTGCCCTTTGCCTCCAAAGAGCAATCCCAAACACAACCTAACATCCGAAAGGAGCGTAATGGTTATGGCAATCCATTTTGTTCTTCCTTCTGAAGAGTGATTGACCCATGCACTATCAATGGTGCACAAGTTGGATAAACAATACTAACTAGTATATTGAGAAAACAACAAATGAAAAGTAAGGGGAACATGATTACAGTAAAAAGGGACTTCAAAACTATTAGTCACGTAAAATGTTAGTATATAAGGTATGAGAAATGTGATGACCTAAACAAAATATATATTTTTTGCAATGTATGGGAAATATAGCAATTTAAAGAATGACACTCAAATGAAATTTTCAACACTAAACCTTGAAGCCTCCTTGTTGTTCATTATATGAAAACCAGGCCAATGGACTCTCTTTGAAGTGTCTGCTCCAGGGCCTATATTCATATATTCACCAAAATATAGTGTACTTAATGCGAAATCACCTTTGTATTTAGCCCAACCTTGAGGATCTATAATATCAGATATATAAGATTCTATGATCACCACCGTTGAATATTTTTTCCATGGCCTTCCAAGATATGATGATACTCTAGATTTAACTGCAACAAGATCAGAATCAGGCATGATGGTGCAATTTTGGACAACAAATCCACTCTTGTAGTGGTAGTAACGTTCACCACGTCCTTGTGCCATAATAACATTAGCCTCTCCATCAGCTGGCCTTCGGAGAGTGATATTACAATTTTGGAATACTGCGGCGGCAAATCCAAAGATGAAATCAACAGTCCCAGAGATGTCACATTCTTTGTAAAATTGTCGTTGGCTATGGGCGTATAAAGTATCATGGTAGCCTCGGATCAAACATCTATAGAGAACTGCCTTATCCTCTGTTACGAGTAGGGCGACAGCTCGACCACTTGAAGGTCCTGCAGTATTTTCAAATCCAATGTCTCGTGCTATGAACCTCGTTCCGTGAACGGCTACAACATTTAGTTGAAATAAAAATTAGTACTATTTGGAAATAATTTAATACACCCGCTAAACTGGTTTGATATGAGAAATAGATGTGGATTAGAGAAGTACAACTTATTCAAAAATATATATATATTATATGGGACAACTATAAGAATAAATGTTTGTTTAAACTTTAAAGGAATTCAATAGTCAAAATAATTTATATCCACTGAATTATTTGTATTCACAAAACTTTTAAAAAAAAATTACGGCTAGGCATAAGCTGTAATTTTATTTATCAACAAATTACAAAGTTGTATAAAAACGAATTATATGCATGAAAGTGAAATAAAGGAGTTGTCCATTGCATAAGCTGCAATTTTATTTATCAACAAATTACAAAGTTGTTTAAAAACTAATTCTATGCATGAAAGTGAAATAAGTAGTTGTCCATTGATACTTGACCCTTTAAAAGGGCTCATCGTGGCTTAATCTCAGTTTTGGTTGATAGTAATTGCAAAATTTCTTCTGAATATATTTATTAAAAAAAAGGTAAAACTTTGTACAAGTTTTGATGCTCTTAGTTCAAGAGCCATGTTGGTCTAAATCCAACTACATTTTCATCAATATTGCATTTAAGAAAATTAGAAAAAAAAATTACTACTTGAAGAAAATTTTAGCGTATTATATTACTCGGTCAACGCGTGAGAAACATTTATACTTATAATTATGAACATATCTTTCTATAAAATGTCATATAACACAAATGATATTGTCTATTAAATTGAGGAAATTGAGAAGAAAGGTGATTTCAATTATTAATGTTTCTCACACATTCACTCTATGTCTTATTAGAAACCCAAGAAAAATAATGAAAAATTATCATTGTTTTTCTAAAAAGCCCTATTACTGTAGGTTCATCTATGAAGTAGAGTAGGCCTAAATGCAGTCTTGGTCAATTGGAGATTGCCACTGTGCTTTTAAGGACGCAATCAATTTCTGCTTCCAATTGAAAATCTAACACAACTTTGTACCCTAACATATGATTAATTCATCAGGAATTTATACTAAATAACAAATGTAAAAGAAAGTATATCCTAGTGAGGCTGTTTACCAACAGTTGCTGTAGATGGCATGGATCCTCTATTAGAGGGCACACTTGCATTTCCAGAGATGATCGTTGAATATTTTCCTTCGCCAATTAATACTAGCTCCTCTCGCGAACTTCGAATTTTCTCATAATATATTCCAGCTTTCACATAGATCACATAGCGATTATTTCTTTCGCCCGCTGCTTCCATAGCTTCTGATATTGTTCTATAATCTCCTGATCCATCCTGAGCAACAACGACATCCGGCTTGATATCGTTGCTTTGTAATAACTTCAAATCCTTGGATGATACCCAGGATGGAAAATCGAACGTGGTTAAGACAGTTGATGAGGACGACTTTCTTGCTGCTAGCTTTGCTAAGGACTTCATAGAGATTTTCTTTATGGAGTTTATTGTAACTAAAAGGGAAGAGTTGGTATTCACTAGATGTTTCAAATAGTCTTCACAGTCATCTTGAAATGTTATAACCCCACCGAGCCATGTCTCTATGTCATCAATAGTTCCTTCTCTTCTACGCATAAGTACATCATATGAACTTTTAAGAAGTTTGTTTGAGTGATTAACGAGCTCAGTGCATTCTCCTTCAAAATAAAACAAAAATTATAAGTAGTTAGCAATTTAAAGCTTAGTTTCTCTTTCAAAAAAAACAAAATCCACAAGTAGTTAGCAATTTAAAGGTAAGTTCTTATGTGCAACATGAATTTAATTGGTCACATACTGATGCGAGCTTAAATAGTGTTACTTGATCTTCAATGCACCGTTTCATTTGACATTCAATGCACCTAATTCACTCTTCTTGTACCTGAAATTAGGGCCTGAACGGCCGGGCTTGAGCCCAACCGGCCCATTGCGGGATGAGTATGGGTTAGGACTGTCAACAGGTCGGGTTGGCACGACCCGAGCTGATATTTTATCGGGCTGGGTGTATACGCTTGACCTGCCGGGTTGGGTAGACATAACCCAACCCGGTATTTTTTATGTAAAAAGTACAAAACATATAGGACTTGTAGTACTATAAAAAATAAGACTATTAGTGGCGGCCAAAAACTGCTGCTATTAATAAAAAAATCATTAAGATTATTAGTAAAGAGGGTATTAGCGGCAATTTTTTTGACAATTTTGACTGCCACTAATAATCTTATTTTTTTGTAGTGCGGGTTGGGTTAGGTTAAGTTCTCGGGTTGGGAACTGTATCAGGTTGGGTTGATGGGCTTTAGTGCACCAGCAGGTAAGGTCAGCTCAGGTCGGGTCGGACATTTATAAATTTCTTATTGGGCAACCTGACCCATTTTCAGCCCTCGCATTCGCTCGGAGAGGTAGGCCCTATGTATAAATGTACTAGCCCGGCTTGGCGTGGCTTGATTAGCAAGTTGTACTAGCCCGGCTTAGACCGATGTATTCTGAGCACAGGGAGTTGTGTCAGGAGCAATATCCTTTGCCAAATCAAATTACACAACTATATATATTGAGCCTGCAGAAAGTACTTTTTGAATTTTAATTGAAATATTTAATGTACGTGGTAAGGATGGTAGAGGGAGATTAACCTCAGCACGGCAGGTGGCGCATAGGGGCAGGTGCCCAATACCAAACGTTATCCCCTATTTTTTTGTTATGATCCCAAAGCTTGGGATTGGAATAATCCCTACGGCACTATCTCCCCATTGACACGATAGTATTTCAAACGTTATCCCCTATTTCACGATTTTATACATCTTAGGTGGCACCACTTGATTGCCAAAAAAGGAGTTTATTTCGGACTCACGACCCGAGGAGCATACCCAAGTCGTCCCAGCAAGGATCAAAACAATCCCTTATTCAATTAAAAGCCATTTATTATGCATCCTGGAGTAAGAGAAATATCTAACAACTAACTAATACAAACTACATACAACACCTATAACATTAAGATGATAATATAAAAATAAATATAAACGGAAAAAAATGAGAAAATACCAATAGCAGCATGAAGCCTTTCATCTTTGGTGTTTGAATTTGACTGATTAAGATTATGAGACAACTTTTTGATTTCATCCTCCGTAAACTTGATTGAATGCGATAGATAATGAGACAGAGAAAGAGGCAACCCTTTCGAAGATGCTACAAAATTTTGTGCTAAAAAATTACACAGAAGAATTATAAGGAGAAATCTTCCCATTTCTTTTCAACTATGAAAAGAGAGAAAACAAAAATAGAGAGAGAGAGAGAGAGAGAGAGCAATATACGTGTTTTTTATTTGGCATAAGAAGCTTAAAATCCTTATATAACCTAATTGCCGAGATTTTCTTGGGGGGAATCTAAATCTTATCTACCTATTAAATTGGAGAGTAAAAATAAGAGAATTATAGCCCCAACCAAACACCTAAGTGCCGATGAATTCCTACTCGGTAGATTTTTTTTAAGAGGAATCTCATTATAAAATCTTATCTACCTAGAGGTGATCTCATTCCTTCATTGTAGGAGGTTGTTTTTTTTTTAAACCCATTTTTTTAATGCCCTAAAAACTAGGGAGGATGGGTCCGTTATTTCCGTTTAATTATATTAAGAAAAAAAACGGAAAAGAAAGGATGATCAGATAGCTCGGGATTTCCCTTACCAAAAGTCGCGGAATCAAAGGTAGTAGAACCTCCTCCGACGCTCTTGCTTCCTGTTACTACAGTCTTTCCAATACCATCACCAGTGAACATAATATTCTTCTTGCTTACCACCACGTTCTCTTTATAAACTCCCGCCTTCACATGAATCACAAACCTGCTACTCCCACTACTCTTCGTAGGGGCTGCAGCTACAGCCTCTTTAATGGTCCGATGATTCCCTGACCCATCTTGCGCCACCACAAGATTCGGTGTCGGCGACGGTACCTGCAACAACTTCCGATTGCCAGCCGACACCCAATCCGGATACCCATCTTTGTAATTTGGCTCTGAGGGGGAGCCCCCCTTGTTCGTGGCCAGCGTGTTGCAAATCAGCTCGGATACGTTGTTCGACATTAGAGGCAAAACGTAGTCCGTGACACCGAGATCGGTGCATCCCGCTTTGCAGGTCTCGAGATTCGTGAGAGCTGAGCTTAGCCATGTTTGAGTGTCGTCTGTGGTGCAGCCAGTTGGCGGGTTGAGGGTGCGGTTGAGTTGGTGTATGGTGGACTCATAGAGCTCTAGACAGTCGGCCCATGCGGCCTTTTCTAGCTTGTTGCGGCACTGGTTCCCGAGCCACTTGTTGTGGCTCTGTACATGGAGGGCTCCGTCCAGGGCTGCTTGAATCGCCAATTTATGGAAATCAGATTTCGTTTTCGCTATATAAGCGTGTGGGGAGTGGCTAGTGTAATGTGTACAGGCTTTTGGGTACGGGGTTTTAATGCACCAAGAGTTTATATCTGGAGGAGAAGGATTAGAGAAGACGGAAGAGAAAAGGAGACTTAAGGAAAAGGTTGCTAAAAATGGCCCCAGCAGGATGAATGATTCGCCATTAATGGGCTTTCTCTTCTGCTACCTTTACTTCTTCTTTTTTCTTCTTCTGGTTAATAGACGAGTTTTTGTGATTCTTTAGTTGGATTGAGGTTCCTTTATATAGGAGAAATGGTGGCAAGGTATTGAATTCTTGATTAGATTTGAAAAATATGGAGAGCCAGGGTGGTAAAAACAAAATGATTGTACTGCATGTATGCAAATATATGACTTAATTTTATTGATGCCCCCTGATAACCTTACAATGAGTAAATAAGAACTAAGAAGACCTTCCTTACACTTAAAAAATAAGACTATTAGGGGGCAGTTTTTTGTTAATCCTGTCCCTATCAAAAAATACCTTTATAGCAAGTTCAAACTCCTTATTTTTGTAGTGTCACCTGGAAAATTTAATTTTGAAAAAAAAAACAACCATTAAGAAGAGCTAGTATTAGGTACTAGGCACTTCTATGTTTTTTGGATAAATCTCCAGAGTCGTATTATACCGGGTACTTCTATTGCTCCTAAGTATCTCATCACATCTCTAGCCTCTCATTACTATCGCACAACCATACACTTCCCCTCGGCCGTAAGCAATAACATAAACAACTCCACTATTACCTCTTTGTTCTTAATTAGCACAGGAGTCGGCTCAAGTATCACTACAACCGAGAGGGGCCACTAAGAACAACTCTTTACCAGTACGCCCGTGCGTTAGTCAATCTCTTTTTACCAAAATGGTCAAACCTTGCAATTGCATAATCATTTTTTTTTTATTAGTAAAAGCACTTTTGACCTGTTACTTATTTAGTGCTCATAAATATCCCTGCTACTCTCGAGTTTGGAACATGGAGGGAAAGATTGACCGGTCCAGTTGCCCATGGAAACTGTGTTGGACACATGATACGAACCCAAAATAAGAAATGGTCCTACCCAAGGGTCAAAAAATCGGAAAATCGATACGTATCGTCCAATACATTCAATGTATCGGCAATACATTGAATATATCGGTTAAATACATTTTTTTTTGTATAGTCCAGAGAACAGGCAATATCTTAAAATATCGGCCGCTATCTTAGGATAGCTGTTGATATTTTAAGATATCGGCCACTATCTTAAAATAGTGGCCGCTAACTTAAAAAATAAAAAAATAATAAAAAATAATAAATTTTAAATTTTAAGTTAGTGGCCTGTGACGGGGCCAATACTTGAGCTTGCAGCATGGTGTTTGGGGCACGGCATGTGGTGCCAGGAGGGCACGCGACATGGGAGCCAAGAGGGCCTTGTGACGTGGTCGCGCTGCGAGGTCGCTACACAGTCGCATGGAGGGGGAAGACGTGGGAGTGACACGGACGCGACATAGCCAAGGTGGGCTAGCAACGCAGTAAGCGTTGCGGTATGTCAAATCAAGGGGTTTGAGGTCCTCCCGGCATTCTGGCTGAATGACTGCTTTATCCTTCTATGTGGGAGAGTTGGTGGAGACTGGCTCCCACTCATACAGGGCCTTGCGTTGCCAGAGGGAGCGCAAGTGTCTCCTAGACCTGAAAGGGTGGGCCTAGGACGTCGATGCAGCGAGGCCATGTGGCACCCAAGGGAGGTTGAAGTATAGCTCTGGACTACGCGTCGCGGTGCATACGGCTGGGCAACCTCGCGTGAGAACACTAGAGCGCTGCGTGGGACTCAGTGAGCACGACAGCACGTGGCCAAGGATAAATTGTGCTAGTAATTCGGAACGCACACGAAAGCAGGCTGCGTGGGACTCAGTTGAGCACGCGAGCACGAGGCACAAGGCTGTGGGCTTGGTTCGGTATGTGAGTGACACATAGTGGCATGGGGAGCTGTATGCCAAAACTGTTGCGAAGCGAGGTACTAGTACAGTGCACAGGGTGAAGCTTGAGCAAGCCAAGTTGAGCACAGTAGTGCAGATAGCGTGTCGTAAGGGGCACGGTACAGTGGGATGGTAGGCCATGAAACAGAGGTAATCATGTTGGGGGAGTTCTCGTCCTCTAGGCGGGTGGTATCAGAGCTGATGTGTAGATCGGTTGGCTTCGTTGCATGTGGTAGCGAAGCACCGCGCGGGTTAAAAGCGCGTCAAAGGACGCCCCGCGACTGTTGGTATTAGAAGTAGGCTGACCTAGCGAAGCGTGCGTTAGGTGCCGCACGCGACTGAGGTTGCAGAAGTGCGAGCCCGTGACAGGCCGCTAACTTAAGATAACGGCCGCTAACATACCGCTAACTTAAAAAAAAAAAAAAAAAAATTTATTTTTTTAGTTTTAAGTTAGCGGCCGCTAACATACTGCTAACTAAAGATAGCAGCCGCTAACTCAAAATAGTGATCGTTTTGATATTTGTTTTTTTTTTCAAAAAATTAAAAATCAAATTATCGGACGATAATTTGAAATTATCGCCCGATAATTTCAAAGTATCGTCTGATACGGGCGATACATTGCCCGTATCGGACGATAATTATCCTATTTTTTAGGGGGTACGATACATAGGCAATGTATCGTACCACCAAGGTCCAAAACCGATACGTATCGGGCGATACATATCGGTATCGGACGATTTTTTGACCCATGGTCGTACCGCTAGGAGCCCAGTTGATAATAATATCCCAGCCTCTTAGCCCTTTTGGCAGCCCTTAACCCCAGACTTAAGACTTTAGGGCCGCACATGTGGGATATCGGGCTAGCCCACTCTATTGATAGCCTTAGTAGTTTATCTGCAGGTAGAAAAGAATTGGGTTTTTTGTAAATACCCCCTATGTTATGCTGAAATTGCATAAAACCTCCTGAACTATGTCTATTTACATTGCACCCTCTACTTTTATGTTTCCTTTACAAATACTCCTGCGGTTAAATGTCAGATAACTAGGTGTCATTTCTTCAAATAAATAACATATTTGCCCTTACTTAATATTATATACAAAATAGTCATTATATTTTTCTCATCTTTGATCACATTTTAAACGGTGGATAAGCATCAAATCCTGCCAAAATATTTTGGATGGAACATGATTCATCTTCTATAAGTTTCCTTGTTACTTGATTTTCAATTTGGGTCTCCATAATACCCAATTAGTTCGTAACGATGGCAGGGTCGAGATGGTACAAACGAGGGTAGCATTTTAGCGCTACCTACGAGTCAAGCGAGCATCATGGACATCCAAATCGAAAATCAGATAATACGGCAACTTATAGGAGATCATTTATATTCCACCCAAAAAATTTGGACAAGATACGATATTTATCCACCGTTTAAAATATGGTCAAAGTTAAGTAAGGGCAAACAAGTCATTTAATTGAAAAAATGACACAAATATAAATAGGGATAATTTAGGAGGTTTTATGCAATTTAAGCATAATATAGGGGAGTATTTGCCAAAAACCCAAAATAATTCACAAGATTTACTCAGTGCCTAAACAGTTGTCTACAGGCTATTGACCAGTACTTTTTATTTTATTACAAATAAGTTGGGCCAACTGGAGGTTATAATATTGCCAATCTTCAATTGTTGTAGAGGCCAATTCTTATTTATTTAGGCCTCGTTTAGGTGTTTCTTGGTTTTTCTCAGAAAAAGCTCAGATTCTTCCCACTCAGATTCCTGATTTTTCCCATATGCGTTCTTAAGTTACTCAGATTCCTAACAGATTCTTATAAAACTCAGAATCCTTTATTTTTAAGTTCCTATCAGAAAATTCTCAGAATCGATTCAATCAGTGATTATTCTATGACCGTAGAAACGTGATCTAATCATCGGTTTATCTGCTGCACTCAAATTTCTCTCAAAATTTACAGGCAACCAATTGAGATGGGGGGAACATATTTGACGGAGTCTTTTTTCGGTAACTTTTATGAGCGTGTACCATATGAAATAAAAACCCGACCGTCTGATGGTACACCCATGATCTAAAGATCGATCACGTGAAATATTGGGACAATAAGCAATCTCCATCATCTGATTCAATGCAGTCGATGTGTTTTCGCGTGGGTGAACTCAAAGATATGGTGGGTGAATTTAAAGGTACTCTAATATATATATATATATATATATATATATATATATATATATATATATATATATATACATATATATATATATATATATAAACATAAGGGAGCCATTTCTTGCACTTGGAGGTGTTGGCCGTTGCACTAAATTTAAACAAAGACTTGCTATTTTAGGGACATGTGATATGTTAAAACTTAATCTGATCTGTTTGATTTGAAGTTCATAATCTATAGATCTCCCGTGTATAATTTTGGAGAAAAAAAATGATATTTATCATATGATCTATTATAGTCAACTATTGAGTCAGGGAATAGCCTTTGACTCTATTTAATCACATGATAAAGATTATATTTCATGCTAATCTTGTTCAATCATTGTCTTTAAATCATGACCTTCAAATCAGACGGTTCAGATGATATTTACGCTTACCAAAGGTTACAAATCTTGGAAGTCTTTCTTTAAAATTCGGTGCAAAGGATATCTGGCCGTGTACAAGTAATGGCTCCCAAAGCATAAAGCTTTTGTAAGACCGGTTACCTTTTCAAAAGCTGTTGTACAACAGTTATATATTATATTATATATATATATATATATATATATATATAAAGGGAAATAGCAGCGGCAGCGTTTTTACAGCGTTTATAAAAAGGATTTTTTTGCGTTTTTAAAAAGGGTTTCTCTTCTGTGCCTTCCACCGGTGAGATCCAATCTTAACTGAGTAAGTGATCACAAACGTGACTGTGCAGCAGCCCGGCGAATGGCCCCTGACGTCAGCATTGTCCGGTATCGGTCCGGTTGTCGTCCGATGAGTAAAAAGTGAGTATCGGCGACGGTGAGTTGTTCTCAACTCACCGTCATCTTCTCTATTCTTCCTGTCATTTTTCTTTTTATTTTATTTTAATTTTTAAGCAAGAGTTGGGATCTGATGTATATCGTTCTCTTGTGTATACAATGCCGCCGCAATCCGAGTTCAGATTCTGAGCTTTTTCCGAGCAATTTAGTCGGACGACTACATGTCATTTTCAATCGGAAACCACTCGGATTCCCACTTCCCAAAAAAAACTAGCGAACGCGAGAATCAATCGGAAAACGACCCATTTTGATAACTTTCTGAGTTTAAACTCAGATTCTGGGTTAAATCCGGCTCCCGAATGAGGCCTTAGAGTATTTGATTAACCTATGAAGATTGTTCAATCAGGACATGATTTATAATTAAGTTACTCGTAAAAAATGTGGCATAATTATCAATCGTACCACTTGTACGTACACGGGTGCAACTAACGCCAACTCTAAGAGGAACAATTATTCATTTAAAAAAAAAAAAAAAAAAAAAAAAAACTTTGCTATAATCTAGAGCAGGAATGGAGCTAGAAACTTTTATGGGAGGGGGCCAATGTAAGGATAAAATTTCGGCTGAAATGACAAAAATTTCGGTTTTGGTCTCTATCGAAAATGAAACAAAATTCCAAAATTTTGGGCTTTTTATATAGGGTTGAAAATTTCGGACGAAATTTCGGTCTCCACCAAAATCGGAATGAAATCCGTAATTTTGATCATTTGGCCAAAGTATGAACAAGAAATGTATAATATTATAAAAAATAAAATTAGCATTTATTTACGGGTAACAAAATTTAAAGATAAATAAATAAATCT
Organism: Chloranthus sessilifolius; assembly: GCA_021018995.1. Taxonomy (NCBI): domain Eukaryota; kingdom Viridiplantae; phylum Streptophyta; class Magnoliopsida; order Chloranthales; family Chloranthaceae; genus Chloranthus; species Chloranthus sessilifolius. The sequence continues at coordinate 41,036,268 of CM037589.1, read as the reverse complement.
TTTGTTTATATATATTCGTACGCCTATTAATTGGCATTAGGGGCAATCTGTCACAGTTGGGAGTCATATTAATTGGGCTAACCCTTATTTTTAATGTTTTGGTATGTTTAAATAAAATAATAGAAAAATGGCGAATTTGGATTTATAAATCTAATAGATTCACATGATTTTTGAATCTACATAATTCTTTTATTTTTTACTTAGAATTTGATTTAAGAAGAAAAGTTTTAGGAGGGTGGTTGAACTACTGCTCCTAAAAAATAGGACACCAAAAAGATAGGAGAGAGAGAGAGAGATCTTGTGCATTTATTTTAGACGGGCCAATCATTTTAGCTACTAACAAATAGATAAGATAAATTAAATAAAAAGAGAAAAAATTAAATAAGTGAGGGTGGTCGTGACCCCTATTAGCCCTCCCTTGGCTCCGTCCATGCTCTAGAGGAACGACTAGCTGTCTTTTCAAAGGTAATGTGAACCAATGCGATGGCCATCATATGTTGCCCTCAATTATTATCCTGGCTCAAAAGGCGTAATTTTTTATATATTATTATTTACTTTAATTGCTCCTTTATTAAATTATATGTAATTATTATATAAGAACAGAATTTGCTATCAAGATAAAATAGTATAAATATTTAAGCCTTATCTTCTATATTTTAGATGGAGAAGGATCCGGCTTTTATTGACTTTTCTCAAAGTTGACTTGTAAAATGCTAATACCGTGTTCTGGGATAATGTTATATAATGCCATGAGACATGCCCCTATTCTAAGTTTTTAAGATACGTATGAGGATTGAGACTTCAAACCCTCCTAGAGCCAAAAAGCTACCATTCTAGGATGGCAAGTGGCATGAGATCTAAATGAACACTTATTTTGGGGTGATTAATCATATGACATGTAACTTAGAAAAAAAAGGTAATGACCAACTTGATATGTATTAAGGGTGGATATGTATTAGATAGATCCCAATCTTTAATTGACCACATGTTTAAGGGTGGATATATATTAGATAGATTCCAATCTTTTTGAGTGATATCTGATTATTATTATCTAAGTTGCAGTTGCACCTAATCATCATGATTGATGACAAGCAATGCTCAAATGGTCTGTGATTGCGTGCTTAAATGATCTGTGATTGCGTTTTTTGCTACCCCTTAGTGTATAGTCCCGGCCTATTTTTATATATAATATAAATGTATATGTTTTCTTTTCCTTGGGTGTAAAACTGCAGCATATATCGTTTACCCTTTAAAATCTTTGACTAGTAACATAGTTGTAATCCATTTATAAACAACCTTAACTAGTTGTTGGTCATAAATTTAGGCTGTGTTACTATGATACCTTTTGTGTTACAGCCACCTTACTTATGCAAAGTATGAAATTGAGGAAAAATCCGTTGACTGCTCTAAACGAGAAGATAGAGATCATTTTTATTCTAATCTTTCAATTGAATTGTTGATTTCATATGGCACATATCTGAAAATGAGAAACATGGTTATATAAAACAATTAGATATGGTTCATGTTCATTTTTTGTGATATGCGTAAGGTGTAATTAATATCTGACTGTCTGATGTTAGGTTCATGATCTCAAAATCTATTACATTGAAGATTGAGACAAATTTCTTTTTCCATCCCCTGATTTAAAATAATTAATAAAATTTTCTTTTATTTACTTAAGTGAGATGGCTCTATCATTAGAAGTGTGGTTGGAGCACCCGCCAAAATTTATGGGTATAAATATAATAATGTGTCATATGCTCTGGATCTTGCTTCTCGTTTAATTAAACGACTGACAGTCCGAGTTGGCATCATTCTAATAAATGACACAAAGTCTCGTAACAATTAATATATTAATTGTAAAGAGTTTCCGAGTACTGCCGGCTTTACTCGGGGCAGTCTCGCTTTGCCAAATGGAAGACCCTTGGGAAGTGCCCAACGACTACTTATATATGCATGCAAAATCAGAGAAGTACACGGTTGACTTTCACCAAGTTGGAGCCCAAAAATCTCTGGTCATCTTGCAAAGTCAGCTGAGGGGAGGAGATTGACCCGAAAACCCCCCAGTGCCCTTAGACTATATATGAAAATGGGGTAATCAAGCTAATTTTGTAGGGATGCATAGAATTTTATAATTAGGCCCAATTTCGTAAGGTTGAGGTAGCTCATAGGATTCTACAGTTAGGGTGCATTTGGGGTTTGTCCCCCCCTACAAAATCGTGTCAGTTAAAGGATCATAACTGTACAATCAAGATATTACAGATGGATGGTAAAGATTATGTTTAAGTAATAAAAATATATTAGGTGTTGTGGAAAAAACCTCCAGATAGCCTTTGTATGTATATTAATGACTTTTGCATGCGATGAAGACAATCAATAAATCAAATAATAAATAAAATACGAGATAGAGAAAGAGATCACACCACAAACAAGAATAAGATTTAAGTGATTTGGCCTAAGCCTATGTTAAAATTATAAAATAAAAAAGAAAAGAAGAAGATGAACGATAGAAAGAAGAAGACATATTGCTATAATCAATTACATTGTTTACGGCTTGTTACAATATTCTCAAACAAAAAAGTGTATAAATTAGATTACAAATATAATCTTCAGCGGTTATGTAGAAGTGAGAATGAACATGGGTAAGTGGATAGTCATTTAATAAAGTATAATCTAATACTCCCCCTCAAGTTGGAATGTGAACGTGAGAACATCCAACTTGAAAGATAAACAGTTACGCAATTACGAAACAATCATGATATATCTTTCAAACTCAATCTTGCTTGTTGGTAGTCACCGCTTGTCTATGAAATTCATCACTGTCGCATCCCGCTCATCTTAGCGTCTGTCGGAGCCGGTGGGTAGATCAAGTCTGTTGTGATCTCTCCCAACTACGAATCATATAACAAGTTTCTTTAAAGAGATCTTGAAAAAATAAAGAGTGAAAATGTGGGAAAAGACTTCCACATATATACAGAATGCCAGAGAAAAGGTGAGAAAAGATATTCACATAGAATATAGAAGGCTAGAGAAAATATAGGAAAAAACATCCACATAGAGTATAGAAGGCTAATAGAAAATATGATAGTGGAGGCAATGCCAGGATCATGGCTCTAATACCATGTTAAAATTATAAAATAAAGAAGAAAAGAAGAAGATAAACGATATAAAGAAGAAGACATATTGCCACAATCGATTACATTGTTTACGGCTTGTTACAATATTTTCACACAAGAAAATATATAAATAAGATTACAAATATAATCGCCAACGGTTATCTAGAAGTGGGAATGAACATGGGTAAGTGGATAGTTATCTAATAAGGTATATTCTAATAGCCTACGTTCACGGACAATCAGATAAAGTGTTTCCACTATAAAAAAAGATGCACAAAGGCTACAAACAATGGAGATCGTATTCTCCAATCTTACCCAAACGCAAGAGAACCACAAAGATCGAAGCACAAATACAAAACTCTAAAATGCAAATCAAACACCAAAAGTTCTCACAAACAAATACCCAAGTATACTCTCACCAAAACCTAACAAGAGAGTCACACAACCAAAACGAATCCCAAGTTCTCTCCATAAGAGAGACCAAAAAAACCCTAGATGAGTTTTCCAAAGTGTTTACAAAACCAATACCAAAATCTCTTTCTCCAAAACTCTCATTTTCAAATCCAAGATTCAAAATCTCTCTTATAAAAAATAAAACCCAAAAATCCCTCCATTGTTCCCTATCTTTCATATCCTATATATTAAGATCCTATATTAGAGAATAATATAAGTTTCTTGACTTTTATCAAACAAAAGCAAATTAATATGGGATCCTTTGACAATCCACCAAACCAAGTTCTAATAGGTAACTTTTGTTGCAACCGAAAATCGAGCCAAACCCTAACATTAACTCTAGGGAACTAGAGCGTGCACATTAGACGTTGGCCCTTGCACATAATTTTAAAGGAAGACTTGATATTTTGGACACTTGTTTCATGTGAAAACACCATATATCTGATTTGAAGGCTATGATCTAAGGATCTCTCGTGTAACAGATTGGCATAAAAGTTGCTTTCTATTATATTGATTCGATCCAGGGAAATTGCCATCATTTAGATTGTGTTTTCTATCTTAAATTATATGATAGAGATTGTGTTTTATTTCATTTTTTAGCACTAAAGATCTTTGGATCATGGCTATGAAATCAGACGGTTAACATGCATATGGTGTCTCCACAAACCACAAACCCCCCAAATACCAAGTTTTTATTCTAAATTTTGCGCTTGGGCCAACTAACATTGTGTGCAAGTAATGACTCCCAAAGTAAGGCCTTATTAATTAACTGACGAGTAGCCGTTGTAAGTTCAGGAATCAAAGGCCATATTAGGTTTTCTAAATTGGGTACAAACATCCTAGCTATGAACGCTTGTGAAAATTTGACTTTCATGGGTTGTAAGTTGAATAAAAAAATCATGAACTGAGATCTTGGAAGTCCATTTTGACTAATTTTAAGTGTTAGCGATATATTGGTTGAGCAATATGTGACTGGGTCAATACTCGAGCTTGTGGCATGGTGCGCGTGGCACGACATGTGGTGCCAGGAGGGCACGCGACATGGGGCCATGTTGGCCTTGCGACGTGATCGCGCTGCGAGGACGCGATACGGTCGCATGAAGGTATGACGCGGAGCGTCACGGTCGCGACACGGACGCGACATAGCCAAGGTGGGCTAGCGATGCATGAGGCGTTGCGGTATGTCAAACCAATAGGTTTGAGGTTTTCCTGCCATTCTGCCTGAATGACTGTTTTACCCTTATATAGGGGAAGGGAGCTAGAGAGCTATTCCCCCGCACACGAGGCCTTGCGTTGCCAGAGGGGGCGCAAGTGTCTCCTAGGCCTGAAAGGGTGGGCCTAGGACGTCGACGCAGTGATGCCGTGTGGAACCCGAGGGAGGTTGAGGGCAACCTCGCGAGACAACACCAAGGCGCTGGGACTCTGGGAAGCACGACAGATGTGGGCTAAAGACAAGCGTGTGCTAGTAATTCGAACGCATACACGAAGGCAAGTTATGCGTGGGACTTCATTGGCACGCGAGCGTGAGGCACAAGGTCAGGCTTGGTTCGGCGTAGCGAGGTACTAGTGCAAAGGCATGTGGTGAAGCTTGAGCAGAAGGTTAGCGCAATGCGGCATTGGCGTGTCGTAAGGGGCACGATGAGCCGAATGGTAGACCGTGAAACAGAGGCAACCAAGCTGGGAGGAGTTCCCGTCCTCTAGGCGGGTGGTATCAGAGCTGATGTGCAGATGGGTTGGTTTACACGCGTAGCGGCATCGCAGGTTGAAAGCGTCGAAGGACGCGCGATGATGTTATCGAAGTAGGTCCTAGCGAAGCGCGGCGTTAGGTGCCGTGACGGATCGAGGTTACGGAAGTGCGACCCCGTGACATTTTGGTATCAGAGCCAAGTTCGATCCAGGAGCGATGATGCTAAGAGCAAATTGGTGCGGAGGCACGCGATGTGGTGTCAAGAGGGCACACGACATCCTTGAACAATTGGTGCGGTGGCACGCGATGTGGTGTCAAGAAGACACGCGACATCCCTGAGCTAGTTAACAGGTGAGGGCCTTGTGACAGCAGAACCAAGTTGACCCGACCGGGGTGAGAGTGGGGAGCTTGTGGGAAGGTGCGGACCTAAGAACTAGAAATGAGATGCGAACAAGCTGGGAGGAGTTGGCGGGGTCAGTTCACTGCGATCATGCGTCAACGAGGACGTTGACATTTTATGGAGTGGTGGAGGATGTGACGGGGCCAATACTCGAGCTTGCGGCATGGTGCGCGTGGCACGACATGTGGTGCCAGGAGGGCACGCGACATGGGGCCATGTTGGCCTTGCGACGTGGTCGCGCTGCGAGGATGCGATACGGTCGCATGAGGGTATGACGCGGAGCGTCACGGAAGGTGGGCTAGCGATGCATGAGACGTTGCGGTATGTCAAACCAATAGGTTTGAGGTTCTCCTGCCATTCTGGCTGAATGACAGTTTTACCCTTATATAGGAGAAGAGAGCTAGAGAGCTATTCCCCCGCATACGGGGCCTTGCGTTGCCAGAGGGGGCGCAAATGTCTCCTAGGCCTGAAAGGGTGGGCCTAGGACGTCGACGCAGCGATGCCGTGTGGAACCCGAGGGAGGTTGATGTATGGCCCCGGACTACGTGTCGTGGTGCCTACGGCTGGGCAACCTCGCGAGACAACACCAAGGCGTCAAGGGGGACTCGATTGAGCACGAGATGTGGGCTAAAGATGAACGGTGCTAGTAATTGAACGCACACGAAGGCAAGCCTGGGACTCAGTTGGGCTTGGCACGAGCGAGGCACAAGGTCAGGCTTGGTTGAAAGCGGCGAGGTACTAGTGCAAAGGCATGTGGTGAAGCTTGAGCAGGCCAAGTTAGCGCAGTGGTGCAGATTGGCGTGTTGTAAGGGGCACGATGAGCCGAATGGTTGGCCGTGAAACAGAGGCAACCATGTTGGGAGGAGTTCCTGTCCTCTAGGCGGGTGGTATCAGAGCTGATGTGCAGATGAGTTGGCTTCGTTGCACGCGGTAGCGAAGCACCGCGCGGGTTGAAAGCGCGTCGAAGGACGCCCTCGCGACGATTGTTATCAGAAGTAGGCTGACCTAGCGAAGCGTGCGTTAGGTGCCGCACGGGACTGAGGTTGCGGAAGTGCGACCCCGTGACAAATAGCTCAGTTGGTATCCTCTTCCCTTATGGAAGCTCAACTGTTATCCTTTTTCCTTGTGAAAATACAGGTCGTGGGTTCGATTCCTCACGCTTGGTCCCGCCTGTGGGTCCCCTCTCAAAGTGTTACACTAAAATAGCTCCTTGTAACCTAAGTGAGTGATCTTGTAGAGAGTATTATTCAGAGACTTCGCTTGTAGGAATTGTTGTTTAATTTTGTGATAATTTTCAGATAGCTATCTCAGAGTTAGCCTTACACGACTTCTTGTTCAATAAAAATAACTTTTAGCCAAGGTATTAAAAATCAGCCGATACTGATATATACCGGTTTTTCAGCAAATCAATATGTATTGGCGCCAATATATATCTCGGTTATCATATCGGTTTTGGTATTCATATTGACCGATACGCGGTCCATACCTGCTGATATACCCGATACATATTGGCCGATATGGAACCCAATTTTTATTTTTATTAAAAAGATTATTCACCGAGTCAAATCGGTATCGGCCGATTCGTATTGGTCTTCCCTGAACCAATACCCGATTTCGGTATCAGAGTTGACACGTTGTTCCTATGTAGGACATTATAGTTAATTGATTAAAATGCCCCTAAAAGAGTTCAATAGTCAATTTTATGTTGGGTTTGCGTTTAATAGGAAATAATACTAAAATTTCTAAAATTAAAAATTATGGTATAGGAACATGAAAGACCACATAGATGGGATAAGCTCTAATGATGATGATGATGATGATAGTAATGATGATTAGGGAAACATGATCAGTTAGTGTAATCGAGCATTAAGTACAATTGATTAGCATGCTATTTAAAAAATATATGGAGAATTAATGAGGTAATTTGTATTTTCTTTGATGGGTAGGCTAAGCTGAGGTTGAACGGACGACCTCAAGGTACAATTTTGTTGAGCTATATTTCCAAGGGTATCTTTATTAGGGCCAACACCTCTCCAGGAACTGCCAACGTTTGAATCCTTTGAAATCCATTGACTGTTTCGAACCAGATGGTGGAGATTGTTTTTCATCCTGATCTTTCACACAATGACCAAGATCTTATCATCAGACGATCAGTTTGCTTTCCACGTGTTAAAGATCCCAAAGCTTGACCCCACCCCACCCTATAGGCAATTCCAAAACGGTCAGTTTGGTTTCGAGACGTCCGCGCCTTTATAAAAGGTGTTGGCGCAAATATAGAGACTCTATGCCCAATTCCACATAGATAATGTGGTGATTAGCACCACCAAAGTTGGTGCTGTCAAAAATCTCTAAACACAATGCAGCGCATGTGTACTTAAATCAGGTGGCCGCCCTATAATGAGACATTACCCAGATAAGGCCTATAGGATATTAAAATAAAGGAGAGTAAAATAAGCACTTTGGCTCCCACCCATCAGCATTAATATCATATATAAAGTCGGGGGTTCAAGTGCTCCGCGCTGGAGCCAGGAGCGGCCCTTTGACCCGGAGGAGCCCTAATATTTTCAAGCCTAATTGCTTGACAGCCCTCATCCAACGACAACTCACTTATTTATCTTATGACGTCTTCAAGCGGCCTAAATGAATGATTTTCCGCGTAAAGCGGCTACTTATTTACAAATAAAATATTGCAACTCTTACTTAGGAATAAGATCAAGAACAAATATTGCTCCAAAAAATAAACATAATAAAAAAAAGATAACAAATATAAAACCGTACTAGAGAAGGTTGTATACGCTAATTGCAGGAATTAAACAAAGTGGAAAATAAATTCCCAAATTTAATAATAAATGCATAAATTCATATAACACGCGTGTGGCTGTTAACCACAAGGTCGAAGGTTCAACCCGTTCCTCTAGCGCGTTTAATATGTCGATTAAGTTATTTATTTTTTTATTTTTTTATGAAAGTAATTTATTTTATTAGAAAGTCTGTTAGGGATACTAATTTGATTCTCAACAATGTGCCAACATCGTGTAAGATAGAACTTTGGTTTTACAACCGAAGAGTTTGTAATCACAACTAAGGTTTTCACACACAAACCATTGGCGGCTTTAAATCAGACGATGAGATCATTTTCGACCGAATCATCTTCAGAACTGATCTTTAGATCATGGAACACTTATATGATTGTTAGATGCTGATTTCACATGGCACAATCCTAAGAAATAGTGTGATCATGAGTGTATCATGAGAAGGAATTCTCAAGTCACTTTTAAAAATGTGCGCCATGTGAAATCAAATTATCTAATAGGTGATCCATGATCTAAAGATCAGTTTTGTTGAAGATTAGGCGGAAAAACGATCTCTATCGTTTGAGTCAAGCTAATCAACAATTTTGATGGGCGAAAACCCTGGTTGCTTAAGTAGAATATTCGGTTGAAATACCCGTACCCTTTTTATATATATATTTTTTATGTGTTCATGTATCATTCTTTGTAAGTTTCCATTTAAAAGTTCTCAAGATCCTTACGCCTTGTTCAAGTGTTTCTTGGCTTTTCTCAAAAAATCACTGAATCCTTACAACTTAGATTCCTGCTGATTCTTAGCAGACTCTGATTCCTAGCTTTTCCCATATGTGTTCTGAAGTTGCTCTGATTCCTGATTTTTCTCACAAATGCTAATTTTTCAATCGTTCTTAAGTTATTCTTTAAAAAGCTTAGAATCTGATGAATGCGTGATTGTGCTACCGTCGTATAAATGTTAATCATCGAACAACTTGTCGTACTCGGATTTGGCTAAAAATTTTTGGGCGATCAATCCATCACTACAAAAAATAAGACTATTAGCGGCAGTTTTTTGTTAAAAAAACTGCTGCTATTAGTCTTGTCGCTACAAAAAACTGCCGCTATTAGTCTTTCCACTACCAAAAATTGCCTTAATAACAAGTGCCGCTAAAACACCTTATTTTTGTAGTGCATGCGAGGTTGGACTTATATGACGGATTTATTTTTGAATATAATTTCTTGAGACATACTTATAACACCAAAAACATTATATATATATATATATATATATATATATATATATATATATATATATATATATATATATTAGACAGACTAATGAACCTCATCATTTGATATTAACAATATCGGCCCAGAATCTTATATATATATATACATTCAAAATCGGTTTAATCGACAAGCCAAAATAAAAAAATACAAAGTAATTAAAAACCTAGGAAGAGCGACATATAACCCTGAAGATGACAATGAGGTAGTGTCGTCGCCATCCTCATCCTGGGAAGAGTATGAGGCCATCGAAGTTGTTGATCATATCTCAATAATAAATGGGAAAACCCGACATTTTTTATTTAATAATTTTGATGCCTTCATAGAATACATATGAATTATTTCAATTTTAGAAAATTATATATGTATTAAGTTTTTTATGCTTTTTACATATCTTAGTGAATTGTTTTAGTGGTTGACGTAGTGCTTTGTGAAGGTTTGGTTCAAAGTTCAAACCTTGTTATGTGCAATAAATTACTTATTTTTTAAAAATTAATTATACTAGAGCTTATACCCATATATGTAAGTATGTAGCTCTACAACATAGTGGAGACCCTTTTGAGAGAAATCTTTCCTAAAATAAGTATTTGCAACCGGAGATTCGGTCTCTTGAACTGATAGTTTCACCGCTACCGCTAGTACCATTGACTGCCTTGAAACAAACAATGGAGATCATTTTTTGTCTCAATCTTTGGTAAGTTGATATTCAGACTATAACCCACCTATCAGGCAGATTACGCATGGAACGCATCCCCAACAGTTACCCAAGAACTCTACTTATATAACACCCATGGTCATAGTTACTTTAGGATATGTGCTACGTGGAATGAACATATGACTGTCTGATATATGGGTCATGATCTCTAGATCAATTTTTCCAAAGATTGGGATAAAAACTAATCTCCATGATTTGATTCAAGGCTCAATAGTGTCAAATGGTAGTTGTTGTAGATTAAAGAGTATAAAATCGTTTGAATTTTTAAAAAAGTCATTTGGAATTAAAAATCATTAAAAGTAGTTCCCATCACTCTTATTCCCACCTTTCCTGCGCATTTGGAACGGAAATGGATATGTGCTTTCGCAAGGAAAGTAACCCAAATCCGGTGGACCCACAAAAACTCTCGAAGAGGCAAAAAGGCCAAAAAAGTGTAGGAAAGCACTTACTTTCTTAGTATAACTCAGAATCCGCCCGATTCTAATCTTGCCAACGAGGCCTTAGACCAGTTCAATTCATGTACATTTAGTTAAGAAAGATGTATGAATAGTGGCCAAATTTCACCTTCAATAGGCGACAACTTGATTCTTAGATAATAATTCTTTGGAGGTTGTATTTATTATTGAGAAATGTTATTGCGACACCTTTTTTTGTTAGATAATAAAAATTATCGACTGCTTAATTTGAATTAGACGATGGAGATAATTTTTGTCCCAATCTTCCACAAAATAAATTTTGAGATCACAGGCCTACTATCAAACAGTCAAGACGTTGATTCCACATGACACAATTCTCAAGAAGATAAATGGCATGCTATTAATTCTTATCATTCTCAAATATGATGGTGCCACCCACTAGGTGAATAATGTCTAGACCATTTCATCAATGAAGCGACCACTTGCGTACGATACTAGCATGGTATAAAAAATCGGCCGATACCGATACGTATCAGTATCTCAATAAACGGATACGTATCGAGTATCGGTTTGAGCCGAGAATTTAGATTTTTTTTTTATAGGGACTGACACGTATCGGTATCAGCCGATTCATACCAGTCCTCCATGGACCGATACCCTAGTCCGATACCGATTTTGTTAACTTGGATATTAGTTCCTTTGCACAATTTAAAGGCCATGATGTAAATATCTTTGGGACCTGTGTTAAGTGGAACACCATCTACGCCGTCCGATTTGAAGGTCATGATGTAAATATCTTTGGTGCCAAAGATTGGCACGGAACACCATCAACCATTGAATCAGCTAAGGGGTTTGATCAAGGATCAAATAGTCGGATTTTGCTTCGGTTTCGGGCATGATTGAAATCGAAACAGGAATCTGAAATTTAGGCCTAAATTCCCTCCCATACTAAAAATCTCAAAATTTTGAACTTTTGTTGAATATTTCAAATTTCGGCCGAAATTTTGATTCATGGATTTGATGATAGAGATTGATACCAATCTTTAGAACGTACTATTTTGACATCCTGGTCTGTGCAGAGTTTCTATTTGGACAGTGCTATATGAAAGAAAATTTTGTGTAGGCAAAGTACATGTAATTGACGTGGCATGACACAATGGGCTGCAAGTGCATGAGATGCAAGCAATACAGGTCAGGGCAGCCAGTCATGTCATGCCACGTCAGCCCCCTGTACTTTGCCTGCATAAAAGTTGCCTGCCATTTGCAATTTTCCGTTTATATCCTAAGGCCTCGTTCGACAGTTTCTGAGCTTTTCTTAGAAAAGCTCAGAAAATAGACCGGTCAAAATCTAAGCAATTTCCTAGAGAACTCAAAAACCGAGTTTCTGTGTAGGTGTTCTTGAGTTGCTCATTTTCTTAACCTTTTTTGAGTTTTTTTTCCAGAGAAATTTACTTTCTTGTGTCCTAAAGTTTCACTTTCCTCCATCAGAATTATTTTCATGATGCCTTCAATTTTCTGAGCTCAGATTTTGAGCTTTTCAGAGCAAAAAGCTTAGAAACTAATCTTTTGCTTTTTTGTAAAACAGTCTTAAAAAGCATGATTTTCGAGAAAATTAAAACTCATCAATGACAGAAAATCGATTTCCTAGCTCAGAAATTTGATTTTCTGATGAAAAAAGCTCAAATTCTGAGCTTTTCCCAGCTCTCGAACGAGCCCTAAGTGTTGTAATCTCAGTAAGAGGAGGAAGGGTTAAATATTTACCCGATGTGAGATATCACATTGATTAGGCAAACCATAAAAAATGTGTCTGCTAATGCAAGTTATAGATTCGGCCAAGAAGAAAGTTATAATATCATAGCTGAGCTTTGGCGTTGTTATTCTTGTTTGAGAGTGCACTAGAGAGAAGAGAGTGTGTGCGTTGTAAACGTTCATAGATAGTGCATATACTTCCGTGAATGTAGCCCTCGATTGGGTGAACCACATAAATATTTTGTGTTGTGTGTGATTGTTCTTTACGCCTTCTTATCTTCCCTCATTCATCGCGATTGGGAGTTCGATTGAGTGGGTAGAATTCCTAACAAGTGGTATCAGAGCCAAGTTTACTCTACAATGGCAATGAAGGTCTCGAATACACGATTGAGGTGGAGAAATTTTCGGGAAAGAATAACTTCGTTTTATGACAAGTCAATGTCATAGATCTCCTTGTCCAACATGGCATTAATGATGCTCTACTTGGGAAGGAGATGAGGAAGAACGCAGAGATGTTCGATGAAGAGTGAAGCTCTATTGAAAAGAGAGCCGTAAGCACAATTCGATTATGTTTGTTCGATGAAGTTTTGTACAACGTTCTTCACGAGAAGAAGGTCGTGGATCTGTGGAAGATGGAATCTCTCTACATGACAAAGTCATTGTCCAACAGACTCTTCATGAAGAAGCAACTCTACACCCTTTGTATGAAGGCTGGTACGCGTATTCATGACCATTTGAATTCGTTTAATAAAATAGTTAGTAAACTATTGAGCATTAAGGTGAAACTTGAAGAAGAAGAAATTGCACTTCTCTTGCTCACCTTATTGCCACCATCTTATGAGCACTTTGTTACTATATTAATTTATGATAAAGATACTATTATCGTCGAAGTGGTGACTGCTGCACTTCTTTTTGACGAACTGATAAAATAATCCGAATCTAACTCCGAAGGGATTGGTTTCTTGAGCGAATGCGGTCGGAACCATGATCGCAAAAGTGATAAGTCCAGAGGGGATAATAAATCAATGATAGGATATAACAGGTCCAAATTTAGGGGTGACAAAAAGGATATTATCTGTTACTTCTATAAACAATCTGAACATATTCGCAAATATTACACATAGAGATTAAATAAAGAAACGGGTGATGAAGGGACTACGCAATAAGCCAGTGTTACTAAGTCAGATACCGGTGAAGACCTAATGTGTACATTGTTAAGCTCCTGTCAGTTTGATGTTAGATGGATCCTAGATTCAGGGCATCGTATCACATGTGTCCGCACAGGGATTGGTTTGATCAGTATAAGGAAGCCAATGGTGGGATGATTTTGATGGGGAATGATAGTGTATGTGAAGCAGTGGATATCGGTTCTATCAGGATCAAGATGTTTAATAGTTGTGTTCGCACTCTTACTGAAGTTAGGCATGTGCCTGATATGAGAAAAAATCTGATCTCGTTGGGGGCATTGGATGAGATTGGATGTCGAGTCGTCTTAGAATTCGAAAAACTAAATGTCATACGTGGTGCTATGACCTTGATGAACAGTGAAAAGATGGAGAACCTGTATATTCACGTTGGCAACACAATCAACGACAGTGGTATTGCGGCTACGAAAGATTCCAATGATCTCTCATATTTGTGGCACAAGAGGCTTGGTTACATGAGTGAATGTAAGCTGTCAGAGTTCGTAAAGAATAAGACACTTTCTGATATCCAAACTTTTAAGCTGAATTTTTGTGAAGATTGTATTTTTGAAAAACAGAAGAAAGTCAGTTTCTCCACAGGAAAACATACTTCGAAGGGGCTGATTGATTACATACATTCAGATGTATGAGGACCGAGTAAAGTCACTACAGTAGGTGGAGCCAATTACTTTGTGTCGTTTATAGATGACTACTCTAGGAATGTTTGGGTGCATCCGATTAAAAATAAGTCGGATGTGTTTTAGAAATTTAGGCAGTGGCAGAGTATGGTTGAAAAATAAACTAATAGGAAAGTGAAGATTCTCAGATCAGATAATGGTGTGAAATATCTTTCATCAGAGTTTAAGGCTTATTGTGAAAATTAAAGGATTGTTAGGCACTTAACAGTTCCTGAAAATACTCAACAAAATGACATGGCAAAGAGGATGAACAAAACACTACTAGAAAAAATACGGTGTATGTTGAATCATTCCGGCTTGAGTCATGGGTTTTGGGCAGAGGCAGTGAACACAGTATGCTACTTGGTTAATCGGTCGCCTTCAGTGACATTGAATTCTAAAACTGCAGATGAGGTTTGATATGGAAGATACAGAAATTACTCTCATTTCAGGGTGTTTGGATGTGCAACTTATGCATTACTTCAGGAAAGTGAACGATATAAATTGGATCCAAAATCTAAAAAGTGTTTCTTGATTGACTATGACGAAGAGGTAAGAGTTATCGATTGTGGAATATACAATCTCACAAAGTGATAGTTGAAAGAGATGTTTTCAACGAAGATGAGTTTTCGATGAAAAAGACGGAAGACAAACCTCAGTCATTTGGTGAACCTCAGGTACAAGTTGATGTTGAAAGACATGAGCAGGATGACTCTTAGATAGAGTGTGATGACACAATTTCTCAATACTTGCAGTCTTAGGTACGGTTCCGATTTAGGTTACATTGAGAAGGTTAGAAAGGACAAAGAAACGTCCTGAAAAGTTTAAGGACATGGTTCCTTTAACACTTGCACTGATCACAGAGAATGGGAAACCAAACACTATTCTAGAAGCTCGGATGGATATAGATGCAGTAAAGTGGCAGTTGGCCATAGAAGAAGAATGACAGTCACTTTTAAAGAATCAGACTTGAGATCTCATAAAACTTCATAAAGGGAGGAGAGTAATCGGTTGTAAATGAGTCTTTCGAAAGAAAGAAGGTGATAAGAGTGAAACTCCGAAGTTTAAAGCAAGGGGGTTATCTCAGAAAGAGGATATCGATTGCAATGAGATATTCTCTCCGGTTGTGAAACACACTTTGATTCGCACGTTGTTGGCAGTCGTTGCTCAGAAAGATATCGAATTAGAACAGATGAATGTGAAAACAACTTTGCTCTATGGAGATATTCAGGAAGAGATTTATATGAGACAACTAGAAGGATTTGAAGCATAAGGGTTAGAATCACTCGTTTGCAAATTGAAGAAATCCTTGTATGATTTCAAGTAGGCACCCAGGCAGTGGTATAAAAAGTTTGATCCATATATGCTGAGCATAGGGTATCACAGGGGGTAGTATAATTTTTTTGTACTAGAAAGAGTAAGAAAAAAGAGAGAGAATCTTTCTAATTCTCTATGTAGATAATATGCTGATAACAACAAGAAGCAAAATTGAAATCAACAAGTTGAAACAGTCATTGAGTCAAAAGGTTGAGATGAAGGATCTTGGTTCTGCAAATAAAGCGGTCATTGAGTCAGAAGTTTGAGATGAAGGATCTTGGTTCCGTAAATAAGATCATAGGTAAGGAAATCACGACGGATCGTGAGAAGAAGAGGATTCGGCTAACTCAAAGAACCTTTATCCAAAAGCTCATTGAGAAGTACAATATGAGTGATGTCAAGCATGTATCAACTACTCTTACAGAGCATTTTAAACTCACAAAGAAGGTGAGTCCGTCCACACATGCAGAAATGGAATACATGTAGAATATTTCATATGAAAATGCTGTTGGGAGTTTGATGTATGCCATGGTGAGTACACATCCAGATTTAGCACATGCTTTAAGTGTCATTTGCAAGTATATGTCTAATCCGAGAAGGGAATATTGACTTGCTGTGAAATGGATATTGAGATATCTGAAAGGTACAGGTGAATATGGTTTGATGTTTAAGGGTGGAGATACATGCGAGTTGGATCTCTATGATTATGTTGATTCCGACTATGCTGATGACCTTGACAGCAGGAGGTCAACCACCAGTTACGTGTTTGTCTTGGCAGGTGGAGCAATCAGTTGGAAGTATATGCTTTAAGGGATAGTTGCTTTGTCAACTACAGATGCCGAGTCTATTGCAGTTACAGAAGCAGCTAAGAAAGTCTTATGGCTTAAAGGTTTGCTCAGTGAATTTGGTGAGGTTGATGAGAGCACCGATATCTTCTGGAGTGCCATTCACCTAGCAACGAATCAGGTCTTTCATGTTAGAACAAAGCATATAGATGTCTGATATCATTTTATCAGAGATATGATAGAAGGTGAAGAAATAACGGTTGAGAAGATTAATACGTAAGAGAACACAGCGGACATATTGACCAAGCCAGTTACAGAGAATAAGTTTAGGCATTGCCTAAACTTGATTACCACTCGTCGAAGATGTTGATTGCCGTTTGGGAGGTGACGTAGTTGGGGATGAAACCTTGATGGAGATTGTTAATTAAGGTTTATTCCCCAACAATTATAGTTTGACTCTAACTAGGAGAGTTTAAATTATAGTTTGACTCTAACTTAGAGGTTGGCTCTAACTTGGAGAGTTTAAATTGTAGTTAGACTCTAACTTAGAGGTTGACTCTGACTACATGGTGAAGCTTAGAGCAAGGTGTTGAATTGTAGTTTAACTCTAACTAGCGATGACCCAATTACGTTCTAACTCTATATAAGGTTAGATTAGAAGTAGGATTTGTGGCTTCTATATAAAGGGCCTTTGAGAGAGAGAGTTTAGAAGAGAACTTAGGGAGATTTTGAGAGAGAGTTTTCAAGAGAGAAAATTGTGATAAATACATTGAGAGGCAAGGTATTGAAGAATTGTTTAGGGATTGAAGATCCGATTGAAGTTGTTCTTGTGTCGGAATCGTTACTATATTCCGGAAGATCTCTTCTCTGTTCTTTGAAGGACAACGTCCTTGGTTTAACAGTGGTATTACTGTTGAGGATCGTGTTTGATCTTGTTTGAGAGTGCACTAGAGAGAAGAGAGTGTGTACGTTGTAAATGTTCATAAATAGTGCATATACTCTCGTAGACGTATCCCTCAATTGGGTGAACCACGTAAATCTTTTGTGTTGTGTGTGATTGTTCTTTGCGCCTTCTTATCTTCTCGCATTCATCGCGATCTGGAGTTTGATAGAGTGGGTAGAATTCTTAACAGATAGCCAATTAATAACATTTATGGTGTCTGCTTAGTCGCTTGGTGGTTCTCCATTTTGCTTCTGGGATCATGTACGCTATGCGCGTACCGCTCTTGGAAAATAATGAGAGATTTGAAGGTTCCAAAGGATACTTCCTTTACTATGGGAGGAGAGTATAACTTATTAATTATGTTCTAAATAGCTATGATATATGCATGGGTCTGTGACATCATATTTGCCAAGGAAAGTGCTAGACGAAATTGAAAGGATTTTTGTAAATTCCTTTTCGGAACCCCCTTTTTTTTAAAAAAATTATAAATGAACTTCATTAGAAAAGGGAACAGAGCAAGGTGCTCATTCGGTAAGGACGCAAACGAAAACAACAACATAATTAGTTTGCCCAATCTGCTTGTTATGACCCGGGTTTTTAAAACCCAAATCTTGTGGCCTTAGATGGGGTGGGCCACCAAAAATAGTGTGCAAGCTCCACACCCTATTACTAACTCAACCCCTTCCTTATATATATATATAAAATAATAATAATAGTAATAGTAATATTAATAATAAATGTAATCATATGGTAATAAATAACGATAATGTGTGCAGCCGTATGCACCCATGCACGACCCGAATCATCAAGCCCGAACTCGAAGCTGACTCTAAGCCCAGACCCCGACATTTTTTTTTATATGTGTATGTGAGGTGCTAGATACGCCATATACTGCCGTATAATGTTAATGCTCAACATCAAAACAAACCCCCCTCCTAAAATTAGAAGGAATTAGAGATATATGGGACTCTTGCTCTTTTAATGGGATGATTCCCTTTCTCTTTCTATAAATAAAAGCCAAAGGCTTTTTATTTACTCCCCCCTCTCTCCCCCTCTCTCCCCATTAACCTAGCAGCCCCCTCTCTCCCTCTCTCACCCCACATTAACCGTAGCAGCCCCTTCCCTCCCTTTCTCTTCAACTCTCTCTCTCTCTCTCTCTCTCTCTATATATATATATATATACCCAGCAGCCTTTTTTTTTTCTTCCCAAATGTCTCTTCCCCTCTCTCTTCAACTCTCCCTCTCTCACTCTGTAAGATACCACGGGAATCATCCATTAGATCTCCCTCGTCTCTTTTCTTTCTCTCTCTAAACCCAAGCAGCCACAAATGACAACTGCTCTCGCACCTACGTCTTCCCTCCTTCTCTTGGATGGTCTCCAAGGCACACTACCAGGCCCTCCTCCCTTCTCTTTAAATTTTCAACATGAAGAAACCAATAGAAATGTGCGAAAACAATCCCCTCCAATCCTTCTGTTCATCATGATCACAACCAAAACGCCATCGCTATGCGACGATTCTCAATGGAAACATCAATCAGTTTCGATTCAGCAGTAGCACAATTGGGCATCAATATTAGCGTTGGATTTTTATTTTTGACTCGAGCGGTTCCAAATTCACATATACGCATCGATCGAGCCCGAGCACCGCAACACCAACTATGAACACCTCTCTCGCGGTGTTTAAAATAAGCTTCAACAACAAAGTGTGTTGACATACAAGGTGGCGATTGGATCCGGTCGAAGAATTCTAGCCGCCATGGAGCGTCGAAATCGATCTATGTCAATGCGCACCAACCCAAAATCCCTTGCGATCAACGAATGAGGTCGGACGTTAAAGCTGGATTTGTGCCTATCCAACCGATCAAAAGCTTCTGTAAAGTGGGTGTCCTTCTATCCATCCAAATCTACACATTTACACTTTTTGTATTGTGATGAATATATGATGAATTTAGGAAAACTAAAATTTATTAGGTTTTGTGTGGATTCACAAGACGGTTATAGCCAAAGGGTTGACCCTATGGTTGAACCCATCGGCCGAGAACTATAGTGCACTATTTCCCTTCCACATGGCACCCAAGTGTGTCGGCAAAATAGATCCCACATCAAGAATGGACTGCTGTCCTGTTTTATTTTGTTGTGCACTCGATGTGGAGGTCTAAGTTTGACTGTTTCAATTTCAATGATCCGATCAATTTTTGACCTCGGTCAAACCTTAAACTCCTCATAAAATTTGATGCTTTTTACATCTAATGGCTCACATTGATATAATTATATTTATTTTCATGAACTTTAGTGGATATATTGATTTTACACTTAGAATATTTCCTTCACTTGTTTTGAAAATTTACACTTACATTGGCCAAAGGGTCCAGTTTGACCCATTAAATTAAACGAACCATAGACATATAATTCGAGGCCCGTAGATCTAAATAAAGATTATTTGGCCATCTGTTAAATCGATGGTCAGATTTTGATTATAATAAACAAACCTCGACCTTTGCACCACAACATAACCACAAAAATCCCTGCACTTTATGCTTATGACGCCTTAGTCTAGGGTCTAATTTGACCCTTTTAGATCTCAGTTTTGGGTCGAATCAGGCTAGTAGTCAAAACTCACTTTTCTTATGACATCATATGGTTACCAAACTTGATGTCCCATATCCTATTTATTCAAATCCTTAAAATGCACCTTAAATATCTTTAAGCCGGATGGAAATTGAATCATTCAAGACCCCCAAACATCGGAAAGGTCCATAAACCTTGTAGTCTATAGACCCTTAATGGGCTCATATACTCAATGTAGTTAAACGCACGTTTTTTTTTTAAATCGTAGACTCAAACCTTTTGAATAGGCCCAACTCACCTTCTAAGCTTAGGACAATTATTTAGGTACACCTTCTACCCACGCTATGAAGGTGTATGTACCCCGAAAATCGTACAACAAAGATCCGACGGTCGAAACTTGTTTGAGTCATACAGGAGTCAATTCTTAGCTAAATTTCACAAACAACCAGCCCGTTTTCACCAGATCGACAAGATCTATCTGATGAGATCAATACAACACTTTGAGTTACGTATTTTAGAACTCAGGTACCTTCATCGTAGGTCACCTTCTTCTCTCTCTTAAAGATGAGCGAGGCACCCTTAGTTACTTTTAGACCACTCTTTAACCTTACAAGGTCTTAGTGCTTATTATAATATCTGAGAGTTAAAGTCTAACTCACCCTTTCATTAATACCAATTTGATATCAGTATTTCGAATATCTCCTTATGATTGAATTGTGTGTTTGAATCATAGTTTGAACTATTACGACTACTATTAGTCTCCTGTGGTTAGATGTTTTCTTATTATATACTTTATTTATATTGTGTGACATCCATCATTTAGATGATACGTTAGGACATGTATATGATAGGTTAAAAAGAAATAAGATATGATACATGACTTATAAGCTTTCGTCCACTACGTGAAAATGGATAAAAAATAATGGCCCAAAACCGTTGTAAATATCATAAGCAACGATTTTGAGCCGTTGCAAGGGCCGTTGTTTATAGAGCAGTGATTTTTATAAACAACGGTCTGAAACCGTTGTTTATTTACCAGATAAACCACGGTTCATGTCCGTTGCAAACGAACAACGGTTTTAAGCCGTTGTTTTAACGGATAAAAGGGTTGTTATTTTTCTTTCGAAACCACGGTCTAAATCAGTAGTATATGTAAACAATGGTGAGAAACCGTTGTTAATTTCCTCCAAGAAACAACGGTTATGGGCCGTTGTTTGTGACTGTTGCAAAATAACAACAATGTTAAGCCGTTGTTCCTAATGGGGAAAGGGTTATTTTTTTTATTCCGATACCACGGTCTAAATCAGTGGTATATAAAAACAACTGGTATAGACCGTTATTTTTTATTTTTATTTTTTTTTTTAAATGGAAAAACTTCCATTCTTTTTACTGTAATGAGAGCCATTTTACCTATTACAAATATTGTATCAACCACATATTACTCTACAAAGGACAAAATTCATAATCCATTCAACTAAATGAAAAAATAATAAGCCAAAAATAAAATCAACATCGTATTAATACATTCAACACCATCTCATTAAAATATTCAAAGATATTATATTAATATATTCAATAATATCCTATAAATACATTCAACAGCGCCTTATTCGAGCATGACTCGAATTGCTAATAAGCCCAATGACAGAATTTTAATGTCTTATTGCTTGACACCTTTGATTGAGCATATTTTAACTCGTTGTCGAGATGACTTTTCTTTTATGATTTGTCCGCCCACTTCTTGTGTGTTTTCAGCTTGCGCCCAGCTCCCATACCACGAGTCATCCTGCCATAAAAATAAACTCAGTCACATTAATAAATTTCATAATAAAATGATACTCCAAGTTTGCATGTGTTCAAGAACACGGTTTATTGCCGACTTTGACCGATTTTCCCTACTTAGATACCCTTGTCGATTTATTGCCGACTCCTAATTTTGTGTATTATTGTCAACCTTCAGTTGAGCTACAGGCCTAACCCCTTTTTCATTCTTTTATAATTTCGAAAACTTAAACAAAATGTGAATGGGAAAATAAATAAATAAATAAATAACAACGAGAGAAATGCAACAAACCAAATATTAAGCTACAATTGAAATCACTAAGAATGAGAACCACAACTTGTTTGTAAATTATAAAATAAAGCAATTGAAAATGCAAAATTAAGGCAAAGCATCCTACACTAGACTCCCTAGAATGTCCTTGGAAGAAAAAAGTGGGGGTACAAGCATCATCAAACTTGTATTCGTAAGGCCATCCTCTGTTAAAACAACATACGATACTAATAATTGTAAATAAACAAGAAAAGATTCTTTTGAATCGTTTAAAGACGCAGCTAAATCCAGAATGATCTGCGAGTTCCATCATATATATATATATATGTGTGTGTGTGTGTGTGTGGATTAATAGATTATTGCTATAGTTATAGCCATTAAGAAATTGGCAACTCTCCTGACCGTCATTTAAACACCAAAATGAAGTTTAAATGATCTTACACCATCAATGGTTTAAGATGTGGGTGATCCGTATAGTCAAAGTGATAGATCATCGATTGACGTTCAAAATGCCGAAAAATGGTGTTTTAGGGAGATTTAAACTATCCGATCGGTGGACTTTAATATCAACCGTTGTTTTATGTTTTAACGGCTAATATAAAAGTTCATCAATCGGATGTCACGTCCACTTATTAGTTATTACTTGTTAGATGCAATCGTTGCATACTCCTTGCTTAGCATTAGCTTGGTAATCAGATATTTATCTCATATTTATTATGTCGTATAGGGTATGAACTATGGACCCTGTACTACAAATATTACTAAAAATATAAAGTATCCCTTGCCCTAGAGGTCCCACCTAGCATTTCTAGCAACACTGACGTACTTTTTCTTGCTCCAGTGTTTCAAATAAAAAAAAATTATCCCAATTTATGTAATATTACTTTTATCAGCCAAAATGTTATTAATTTTTTTTAATTTGTCATGAAGGAGAATAGAAGCATTGGTAATTGCTCCCTAGAAAGTGTGTCAAAAATTATGGGAGGATCAAACTCTACATCACTCAAATGTGTGATTGATTTTTATGCAGTTCAAAAAAACAAATAAATAATGCAAACCTCATTGGGATCCTGAAGTCCTTAACTGGACCAAAACGTTCAAATGGGATCTTGAGATCCTCTGGCTTGCAAAACAATAGACAAAATTTTAAAAGCATGTAATAGGGAGATACAAGTTGAAAAGAGAATAGATTAATAAATGCAGTTCAATGAACTATTTCGACACTCTTTTGTTGTTATATGCCTGACAAGGTATAGTAGTTTGCATAGTTACAAGATGCTTAGATATAATATTGTAAATGCACACCCATGGTCACAAATCACAACAATTGTAGCACTATATATAGAGATGCCTAGAACTATGCATCTGAGTGCTTAGTGGAGAACCTATAACCAGTTTCAGCAAAAGGGACGATCCATAAATATTTGACAATATGATTGAATCAATGGCAGCCTGTCAATGGAGAACCTATAACCAGTTTCAGCACCATGCCAATACTATGACTATGCTCTTTTGCAAGGAGAATTGAGTCATTAAAGTAAAACCAGATGACTATTAGTTAGTTTTACAAGCTTTCCATCCATGAAAACATAGATTCTTGTAACAGCTATCTTTTTTACCATATTTAAATGAATTAGAAGTTTTTTGAGTGCTCACAAATGTGAAAAATAGCCACTAAACATATTCTCTAAAAAGTAATTAAGTGTGCATAATCATTGGGATTATACCTGTATTATTCAATGGATAAAGATTTCTCTAAAAGTAAATTAGTGTAAAAGTAACTTTATACCTGTATATATAAAGTAATGATTACATGTGAACCACTCAATAATGTAGATGAGGGCCATTTTTTATTCTAACACCATTTCATTTGGAGGATTGGACTGTTTTATGCTGTCATATTCTTTGCCCCCTTCAAAGACATTTGGCAACTTTGAATCAAACGATAGACAACACATCATTTGTCTTAATCTTGATATCATTAGATCATGACACACCTATTTGATAGTACACATCCTAAGAACTGAGTCGAGTGCCAAAGTCAATTAATCCTACTGCTTGCCTAATACACCCCAATTCGGAAATCCGAGGTTTCAAACCATGGTGGCAGTGGCACTCATTAAGCACTCACCTGCTTTAACAGTTACCTCCCTGCTAAAGCAAGTATATCCTGGCTCTAGCAGGAGCTGCAAAGAGCTATGCCAAACACAACCTCATCGATTACATGTAATAGGGCCATGTAAAAAGATTGGGTTTCTTAATTGCTCGCCATATGATCGATTCTCTTTAATTATAATTACTTTCGATAGCCAAATAAATTTATCAAAAGGAAACACAGAGATAAAAACATGCAAAGCTCGTTGACCTAGGATGATGGCTCACCCAGCAGTTACTGATGCCCAATTAATCATTACGATACGGGGCATTAATTAGTTTCTATTAAATATGTTATGCAATGCAAGCAATGTTAGAAACTTGAAAATCAATTCAATTGCCGAGGACCCGTATCACGAACCAACTCAAAGTTTAATCAAGCACATGTTGGTGGAGTCTTGAACATAAAAGGTTTTGTTGTCAAAGTGAATTTTTAACTACTTAGTCAAGTTTTCTTGGTTTATCTGTATGAGGGCTATCCTTGAACATGTTGGAAATCATGATCGAGTTGAGTAGATTTGGATAGTTTCCCAATGAGAATTTTCATCTTCTATGTAGACTGGTGTTTAGCAATTTTCAAAGTTTGTAGACTGTAATTACAGAAAAATATGACCTGAAAATGCTATTAACAAAATGGGAAAAGTTGTTATAATTAAGTTACATTGGGCCTTTTATCTGAATTAAATCGACCAAAAGAAGTGCCTTGAAAGGAAGTCCATGTGATCACTTTAAGTGATCATGTGCAATGTATCAAGTATCGGCCGATACCGAATAAAAAAAGCCAAAAACTGCTATAATGTAACCAGTTTCAGCACAATGCTAATACTAAAACCAGGTTTCAAGCATCTGCGCCTCACCCATCCCTATCCTCTGTTACAAAATTCTGTTAATTAATCAAACTTTTCTAAATAGGTAGGCTTCTAAATCGAGAGATCCAGTGAAAGCAAAAGACAAAAAGCTAGTGCAAGGTGTTTTTTGTCTTTAAAGAAAAACTGACGGACCAAACTCTAGGCATCAAATTTGCTTATAGAAGTAAATAGATATATATATATAGAAATGAGAATGCCTGCTCTAATGGGCACAATACTACATTATTCACCACCTCCTCAGTATTACATGATACTACATTATTCATCACATAAAAATTTGCCTATAAAACATGAGTCTGTATAGGATAACTGCCCCATTCACTCTCAAGTACGAACATAAAATATCCGTATGCTAAAAAAAAAGTCAAATCTCATAAAGTGAATTGCTATTTATGAGCGTGTAAATCAGTGAAAGTACAGGATTGACCATTTAGCATAAGGAGATTGACCTGCTCACACTTGAAAGTGAATGGGTCGATTACCCTATACCAACCCTCAAAACATGGAAAAAGAAATTTAGTATTGGTAAATCAAAAGGATGTATTCAATAAAATACGGTGAAGATTAAAAAAAAAAGGAACAAAAACCAAAAAAATGCCCCAAGCCAAAGAGGAAATTGACTTGCCAGCCAAAGCTATACAATTACAAAACAGTAGCAATCAACAGACAATCATTCAAGAATTGAGTTTCCAGTCCTATTCCATTCTTTGTTAAGTGGTTCTGACTTTATTTGCTTTCCTTAAAAACATGATGGAAAGTGAATTTTCCCTGAGAACAAAGGTTGTCAATGCAGACAAAACATTAGGAAGCCTATATGGAAAGTCTTCCTTCATGAGTCCATCTAATGATGTTATTTAAATCAACCTTATAACATTTGAGATTTGACTTTAGAGCCTTCAAATATTCTAGCAACCCCAATGCTCTCGGCCCAGATACAATCTGCTCATTCAATCCCAGAAAAATTCTAAAATCTTTGTACCATTGTGATCTCTTGCTAGACTTAATACCACCTCATCTTATAATAGTTGGGTTTGCAAAGTCTTGATCTGTCTTATGTATCTCGGCATTGGCCAAGATTTTGAAATATACTTAATACCACCTCATCTTATAATAGTTGGGTTTGCAAAGTCTTGATCTATCTTATGTAGAGATATTCTTTAATGCTAATTTGAAAAATATACTTACCAGATTAGCCAACTTAACTAATAGAATTAGATGGAACGATGTCGACTCTAAGTCCGAAGGACAAGGCAATGATTATGATGAATTAGATGGAATGCTGGCCAAGATTAGCATTTGTGAAGAAAAAAAAATGTCTTAAAGAAAAATGAGAGAGAGAGAGAGAGAAAGTAAAAATGTCGCAGTCGGTGTGCATTGGCATACTGAAGAATTGTAGAAAGCCGTTGGTCAAACCTAGTATTTGTATTGGGCCCCCCTGTGCAATTTACGCTTTTGCATTTCCTTTTAAGTGAATTACTGATATATTTTTATTACATTCAAATTAAAACGTGAAGAAATTGAATATTTTTGGCAATTGCCTGACATTATGCATTTAAAAGAAAAAAAAACAACAGTAAATTTCTTGTTTCCCTAGGTGATTAACTAAATAGTTAAACTAATATGTCAAAACAAATCTACCAACTAAAACTTCCTGTACGCATCACTTAGAAAATTACACAATGCCATTCATAAAAAAAATAATAATTACACAATGCACTTGTTGGACGCCAAGGTGGTCAGAAGCCCATTATATAAACTCCGAGAATGTGGCTTAAGTAACTCCCAAATATAAACACTGGAGGCTAACCACATGGAATAATAGTATAGAGTATAGATAAAAAGAAAATCTGCAACAAAGAAAAACAGTAAGAAAGATTTATACTGTCACTACAAAAAATAAGACTATTAGCGGCAGTTTTTTATAATAAAAAACTGCCGCTATTAGTATTGTCGCTACAAAAAACTGCCGCTACGCTACAAAAAACTGCCACTACAAAAATACAAGCGGCAGTTTTTTGTAGCGACAGGACTAATAGCGGCAGTTTTTTATTAAAAAAAACTGCCGCTAATAGTCTTATTTTTTGTTACCTGCACATCCATCTCTCCCACGCTCGACATGTCAGCTCCCCTTCAGTCAAAGCTCTGCAATTTGTGCACTTGCTCATGAGAAGTAATACTAAACACCTGAAAAAGGAATACCCACTACACAAAAGACGTTAAGAATTTTATAAAGCCTACGAAGAAAATATTTTGTGTGCTCCTCGAAAAATTATTTAAATATTTAGCACAATACCACAAAAATTTCATTCATTGTAATAGATCATTTACCAAACTAAAATATTCACCAAAATTGAAAGTATAATTTAGATTCCCTTCAATAAAATATTCACCAAACTAAACCAAACATTCAAAATTTATCTTGTACTAAAGTATAAATTGCCATCAACAATTGAGTGTATAGCATTATCTGTCGGTCCAATGAAGATGCTCATTGTAGACCAGCAACAAAACCCTGTAGAGAGAAACTTAAATAATTTAGATATTCCGTTAGAGAAAAGTAATTTTAACGAAATAGTAAAGTAGTGGAATTTGTGTTACCCATAAAAAAGGAATTAGCCATATACCTCTAAGAACAATCAACTAAAATGAACAAGGCTTTTGGGCCATGTAATTATATCACCCGGTGTAATATCTCCCAAGGTTCCATCACGAGCATACAGCTCTGCAGTGATGTCGTATATGCCATCTACTATGATTGTATATGATAAGTTTGATTGACTTGCATTTCTATCAACGCGTCCCATGGCAACATTTTTATTCTTGAAGTTCTTTAATATGCAGTGAGAGGGTGGTTGTTCTATGTGACCGTCTAGATAAAATGATGATTGTCTCACTTCCTATAAAAATTCAGGAAAAATAATTGAATTGATCAATATTCACTAATGATATGAGGTAAAATAGAAATTTTGATTGGATATTTAAATTTTTACCTGGTAAGACAAATGGAGCTTTAGGGCAATACACCTTGTCATTTTTCTGCACAGTCTACAAATTTTTCTTTATCTTCATATCTTTAAGATCCTATCGGGCCTCAATTCCATCCTTACTTTTACCCTTTGTATCCATAATTGTTGCAATTAAATTTTCCGTAACATTCTTTTCCACGTGCATTACATCCAAATTATGACGAACGGGAAGATCCTACATTTATAAAATAAAAAATTAGTATTCAAACAAAGTTTAATAGAGATCACATAATAAAATGAAAGGAAAATTTTATCACCTTCCAATATGGTAAGTCAAATAGGATTGATCGCTTTGACCATGCACAACTCTCTTCATTCGTGGGCTTTTTCCTCTTCTTTCCTGCTGCCTTTCCGAACGTGGTCTTAATTGTTTCCATTTTGCTTAAAACTTCTGAACCGCTCATACGACGTGGATGTTTCCTATGTTCTTCCTTACCATTAAATTGGGATTTCTGAGTTTTGAAAGGATGATTTAAATCTGTAAGGAACTTTCTGTGGCCCATATACGCAAATTTCTTTCCATGATATAACCATATGGAATCAACCTCTTCACTACAAATAGGACAACCATATCTTTCTGCTGTCCTACAACCCGAAAGATGACCATATACTGGAAAATCATGTATAGCCCATAATAAAATTCCTTTCATGTTAAACCTAGTTTTTGTATAGGAGTCATATGTCATAGCTCCAGTGGACCACAATTCATTTAATTCTGCAAGCAATGGCTGTAAGTAAACATCAATGTCATGTCCAGGACCATTGGGCCCGAAAATCAATATGGTCAACATCGTAAACTCCTTGCGCATGCACAATGATGGAGGGAGATTGTAGGGAACAATCATAACAGGCCAACAACTATAAGAGTTATTCTTATTGCCAAAAGGATTGAATCCATCTGTGGCAAGTCCTAGACGAACATTACATTTCTCTAAAGCGAACTCTTTCCACTGAACATTAATTGATTTCCAACAAGAAGAATCTACGAGATGGCGCATGTGACTGTCATTTGCAACTAAGCTTGCATGTCATGTCATTTTCTCTGCAATCCACGGTACACTGTACATTCTTTGTAGCCTCGGAGTTAATGGAAAGTATCTTAACTTCTTCCATGGTAACGACTTAGCCCTCGACTTTAAAGCATTTGTCGGCTTCCATCTGCTCGTACCACACGTAGGACAAGTATCCTTATTTGCATGATCTCTCCAATATAATATGCAATCATTGGGGCATGCATGAATAATCTCATATTTCATACGTAAAGACTTGATCAACTTTTTTGCATTGCATGTGGTATCTAGCAAAGTATTTTCTTCAGGAAGTATGTTTTTTATCATTTTCAACAGCTCTGTGAAGCTTTTATCAGACCACTGATGCCTAGCTTTCATGCTCAACAACTCAATCGTGACTGACAATTTTCTGTGCTCATTTTTACATGATGGATATAAAGGTTCTAATACACATTCCATCAAGTTACTATACCCCGCATCATCATGTAAATCATGTGGACGTTGCTCGTCATATTCATCATAAGCATCATTTAAGCAAGCATCTAAATCTTCAGTACGAACACCTCCGAATGTGTTATTCAACATATCTTCCATTCTTGGAAACCTATCTTCTTTTGGGTTAGAAGTCGATGTAGTACTAATCCCTAAATTAGTATGACTATTAGAAAATGATTCTCTATGGTGCTTCCATATCTTGTAAGACTTATCTATACCATAACAAAATAAATGTTCCATAATAATCACGAGGCAATGCTTTTTAAGATTTCGATAGTTGACACAAGGACAACAACACCAATCAGGATCTTCTATATTTTCTTTTACGAATTTGATCAATGAATGAAGACCTTCGATATATTCCACAGTTGTATGATTTGCCGTCATCCACTCTTTACTTGGGATTGTTGAAGACATATTCTACAAAACTAAATGAATCGAAAAAAAAAAAAAAAAAAAATAATATAACTAAAGATCAACGAAAAAGATAACTCAATTTAAAATAATAAAAATATAACTCAATTTAAAATTCTGCAAGGAAAAGGGCATACCACAACACCAAATCACAACAATGAAGGAAAAAATTTGACACAATTTTCATTCTCAGTTCAGGTATGAGTCCTAAAATTTGACAATTTGATACTAACTCTTAGACAGGGGTCTAATCCCGAATTAGTGTAGACCAACCCATTTTGAGTTTTAAGCTCAAATTTGGAATGGAGGCCACTAGATTAAACTTTAGAGACTATTTTCATTGGATCTTTGCCCAGTGGAGATGCCCTCAAGCGTAAAGCATTGAGGTCAAGGGTTTATTTCCCATGCTTACCTATGAAAAAAATGGTGCCATCTTATATAAATACCTCATAAAAATGTGATGAAATGAGATCATTCCCACCATTTATGTATCCTACAGTATAGATATATAATTTGTAATAAGTATGTGCTATCCATTCCATGATTTTTGCTACTAGGGATGCAGATTCCATTAATTGAATTGAAACCAAAATTTCGGTTTTCGGGTCGGTTTCTACAAAATCGAATTCTAATAGAAACATTTAGGTTGAACCGATCCAATTTCAGCTTCGGTCGGTTCGGTTTTTCTTCATATCTTTATTTTAGTTTTATAATTTTTATAATTTTTTGGGTTTTTATCGGTTTTCTCACCCTACCCAACCGGTTTTTGGTTTTTGGGTACTGAAACTCAACCTGGCCGAATGGGTCTGTTTGGAGTCAATTTTCAATTTGTTTAGGTCCGTTTTGGATGGCCCAATTTTCCATTGGTTTTCGGGTTTTGGTTTTTTTTGCAAAACTATGTGCTACTCTCTCGTTCTAAATTTATACAAAACTAATGCAATATCCTATGATAAAAACACAACTGAAATATATTTTATTTTATTTTTAAAAAAGCAGCAACGCCAACAACAAATAGTACATTGGCATTCATCATCTACCCAATCATACATAATACTATAATATAAAAAAACAAAAACCCAAAGACATCATCAATAGAGAAACTTGTTATATTATGGCTTTGGGAGAAAATAGTGCTGGAAACTTAAAATCTTCAGTTGCCGAACTTTACGTTGGAAAAGAGCTAGCTAACTGGTTATGGGAGAGGGAAAAGGAACCCTTTCTCGAAATGATTGAAAATCTGTTTTCAGCAACTCAATTAATAAGGTACGGAAAATATTGACACATTTTGTTGCATTTTTTATGAGGTAAGTTTAATTCGGAAATCTTGGCCAACATCAAGGTTGTCAATAAATGTGGTTGAAGGTGACAAAACCTGCTTATATGTGTATAAATTGTAGAAGGGAGATAGATGTATAAATGGCATGGTAGAATTAATGTACTAGCTGACAAGAATAACTGCTAAAGGTTAATAACCAATTATGTAGCTGAAATCTACAGAACCAATATATGTGGGTTGATTTAAGGGAACCTGATATATAGATACAATCATACAATGCTATTGGTGAAATATTGACAAGCATAACTACATAAGGTTAATAATCAACTTTGTCTTTGAACAACTACATTGATCGGGTATACTGGATACATATCTGCCCGACCAGCCAATATTAAAGTCTCTCTTTTAAAATATTAATATACTATTTTAAAAGAATAAAAAAATATTTTATCCAAAAGGCATTTTTGGTTTATATCCAGTTCATATCATTCATATGACTGATCTTGGCTTATTTGAAGCCGCATAATATGAGCCGGTATAGGTCGATGTAATTCACCATAACAAGCTTATTCTCGAATTAATCCTTGCGAAATTGATTCATTTAAAGTTTTAAAAGCATAATTAGATGATTTGAACGTAATATTTTATATAATTAATAAATAAATTTAAAACTCATCTTACCCGAGCGAATTGGATTCCTTTAAAAATAATGAATTACAAATTGAAAACCCGAATTCTAATCAAGCGAATCAGATCATCACCCTCAACCCTGCCAAGTTAACCCGACCCGCACCTATAACGAGACCCCTCGTGACATCTCTTTCTCTCTCTCGCGCCCTCTTTCAAACACACACTCTCAAATTCTCTCTCCCTCTAGAAGTCTCTTTCTAATCATCCCGTCGCTAACGTACCTCGCTCATATCCGCAAGTGTGAGCAACCAAGATCTAGACCTCTATTTTCTTCATCTAATGGAAACTGCATTTTGAGGCAAGTTAAACCATATCACAAGGTTATGCGATGATGTATGAAGACACTACGTAAGAAGTGGAACCCCTTGATGTGTGACATGCAATAACGGGACATATATATAAACTAGTGTTTATAATAATCCCCATTAACGGTGTTTTATTGTTTTATTGTTGTATTGATGCTTGTAAGGTGATGTTCACTCTCGCGATGAAAATAATGCATTGCATCAGGTGTATAGCGCATCGTAAGCATGATTTCCAAGGATTTACATGGTTTATTATCAAAATTGATGAAAATAATGATTTAAAGTAAAACTACGTTGATGATGGATTACAGAGCCCAACTTGATGTAGCTAGTAATAGCTGAAGTCATGAGATGGTGTTCTGGTATTTTCACTTGCATATTTCATATTATTAGTATTGTTCTTCCAAAGGGACTCCCCACGGTGCAACTTGTTAGGAAAAGGTCCCCTATTGTACTTCCTTAACTGGAAGTAAACTTACTGATGCAATGGCAAGGGTCAGGTTAAGCTTAAGCTTGGTGCATATGGAACGGATTTTGGCCCACCCTGAAGAAGAGGGTTTTGAAGTCATTGCGAGATTTGTTTCTGTTGAGATGATGATATATTGGAATCCAGGACCATAACGTTGATGTTGTACATACGGCAATGCCTTATATTAAGTTAAAGATGCATGACTTGATCTCCGATTTGATTTTGAAAACCATCATTTCAAACGTGAGATCATGACTTTTTTTTCTTCCGAAATTGTATCCTGCATTTGTATTTGGATTCATACATGATGCCTATGATGATGAACTAGAATTACTTGAATGTTGAACTCTTATTGAATCAAATATTGAATATGAGCCATTGCTTACATGTATGTTTTCAATATTGTAAAAGATGTAGGTTTATAGGTAGTAAAGGGGGTTACTTGCTGAGCAATAATTAATCAACCATTTGCAGGGATAGCTCAGGGAGTCACCGGAGTACTCAATTAGACGAAACACTGGAAGCCCTGTTGAGCTAAGGAACCGACAAGACTGTTCTAGTTTTCTTCTATTCGAATGTAAGGGCCCACAAACATATAATCGACTAATGATGCCGTGTTATGAAATAAAGTTGAAGTCTTTTGTTATTATTGAATCAACTATGATAAATCAATTTAGTTCGTTGAAATATAATAATGAATTGACAATTTTCCTCTTTTCTGTAATAAGATGTGGTTGATTACTGCATAGATGTTGCTCATGCCAATTGGTTGGCTCGGACGTCATACGTGAACAAGCAAAGCTCAAGTTTCTAAACTATGATATCATTCCAAAGTTGGTTTGGAAAGAACAGAACTTTAATCATTATAATTTTCATAAACAAGTTTGGAAATTGTTCTCTTCTAGCAAAGGTCGCCTTCATTATAAGAACTCATTTCAGATTTTACTTGATTGATCTTTTCTTGTTGTAAGCTTGTTTCTATTTGGGTCCACTGAACAGATATTTGTTTTAAAATATATTTATAACAGTAAAACAGATCTTTAAGTTAGAATCTGAGAATGATAATGAAAATGCTAACTATATGGAAAATTTGCAAGGGGGTCCGAATGGTATATAGATGGAATAGTCTTTGCATGAATATAAACTAGATGTCCCAGTTCATCCTTTGATATCAAGTCCAAGAGGCACCAAAGAAGGAATGGGACTGTTATTTCTTCGTAAACTTAATAGGGTACCTGATTGTATATTCATGCCAAAAATACTTCAGGGATCTGTCACCACAATATCTGATTACTATATTGAGGTTAAAGTTAATTATAGAACACACCACACTCACATATACACAAAAAAAAAAACTTGGAGAGAGGATGTTTCTCCAAATTATATATGCATGCAAAAGGAAGGTGCGTGAGTATGCAGCATTTTCACGTGCCACAGGGCACATTATTGCAGGTTACACCACATATGCTACGGTTTTATAAATAAACAAAAATTTCAACTTTTTTGCCCTATATTTCACAGGTCAAATTTATCGGTTTCCACCCAAACGAGTTGGCCCATTTTTTTCATTAGAGTACTTGGGGTCGGGGAGCCTGAAGCCCCATTTTACTATTCTAAATCTTAATCAATGGAGAACGAAAATAATATCGTTGTTGGGTTAATTTCCCTCTACTATAGCAAGGATATTAGAAATGCCCTCTGTAAAGTAGGGGAGCAAGTTTTGACCCGAACCGGACCTGAAAACGAGTGAACCGATCCGGCCCGAAAGCTGATGGAATCGATTCTGGTTAGGTTCTGTAGTTTCGGTTTTATGTGGCGAAAACCAATTCGGTAGGGTGAGGAAACCAAAAATAATTCAAAAAAAACCCCTAAACACTGAAAAGTAGCTAAAAATCCCAACATTGTAACAGTAAAATACTCGAAACTAGTTTCAATTTCAAAAAGTAATAAAGAAAACGAACCTACGCCGAACCAATTCATTTCCGTTCATTTTTTAATCAATTTGTAAGGCACAATTATGAAAATTGCAGTTTCGGTGTAGTTTGGGTACCCGAACATGAACCCCTACTCTAAAGTAACAAACAAATGCATGTGTGTGTGTGTGTGCGCATGTGAGGGTGTGTGGACATGCATCGGATCAAGTACAAACTTTTTAGGTAGTACAATTGTTGCCATGGCACCCCATCCTCGTGATGGATTTTCCACATGGTCCCAGCTGATCAGACGCAGCTTTCAGGGCTGCAACTGGACACAGTCCCCGACCTCTCTCTCTCTCTCTATATATATATATATTGAAAATAAAATGCTATCAGAATATCAGTATAAGATACAATACCTATTCTACTTCTAATGCATTAAATCAGATTTAAACTGTATCATCATCATTCAAGAGAAACAGTTGTGCTCAACATACATCTTTTCCCATGATATTTTGATTTCTCATTTTTTGTCTTTTTTCTCAAGGTTGGTATGTTATATAAGTTTTTTGCATTCCATTGAGAGAAGTTTGATACTAATGTTTCATCATTACTGTAGACTGAGCAATTAAACAAAATTTACGAGTTGTTTGAAAGTGTTGATGAATCCAACTAGCCTGGTGTTTCCACGTTTCCCAAGTATGAAAGATTGAAGCCAAAAACGAAAATGTAGAGTCATTTCAAGGAGAAATTCAAAGAGTATGTTCCCATTTGGTTGTTGTACTCATGCCTTGATTTTGTAGAACACGTTGTAAGATTTTTCTTCTGTTCTTTTTTTTTGCTTCGCAGTGATGACAAATATGTTGTCCAGTTACTTGAGGTAATGCTAACTCTTGATCCATCTAAGGTGTCACTAATATGATTAATTGACTAAAAGCTTTTTCTCAATTTCTCCACTACAAGCTCATGCATACAAATTTCAGAGGCCCTGACAGCTCTAAATCTCTGCTTTCTACATTTAGTAGCCTCTAAAAGGCTATTATATTTTTCTATAATAAGATATTATGAGTTAACTTTATGACATTAACTATGTAAAACTTTGATTTTTCTCCTACGCAAGCAAGGAAATCAATGAAAAAAATAAACTATAGCTGTAAGTGGGGATGCCCCAATGTTATGAAGGACTAGCTTATTCGAAACAGCTTCTTCGAAATTTCCATCACACTTTTGGAATAAGTAAAGGACTACTGCCTAATGAATCTGAAGGATGGAAGACCAAGAGAATCGTCAGAAAGGGCTCATCGAGTAGAGATGGGGAGATCCTGAATCTGATGAAAGTGTTGAGCTATTTTGGATTTAATAGCTTCGTTGGCTAGGGCGCCGACAACCGAATTGGCCTCATGATAGACATGTTTGATGGTCCAAGTAGTATTAGCTAATCTTATCAATGTTTTGTTAAGCCAGCAAGAGAACTTCCATGAGCCAGTAGAACCTTGTAGAGCTTGAACTAAGATTTTGAAAATGGGTTTAATATGTATTATAATTTTTGTTGAATATCAATAGTAATTTTTTTTCTAAGATTTTACAATGCAAAATGTAACTTTTTTCTTTACTCTTATTAAGTGTGAGATTGACGACATCTGTGCACATGTCTGTGTAACACTAATCAACAGATGCTCCTTTGTTGGATTATGTAATAGCATAATATATATCTCGCCGAGATATTTGCTTTGTGACTTTTTCGTGATTTTTCATTTGAAGAAGCTTACTCATTGTTTCACTATTAGTGTTTACCTATTTCTTTTTTTCTTTGTTTTTTTTTAGCTGTAGTTCTTTGTATCCTATCTTGCCAATCCGATCTTCCATATAATTCTCGATAGGAGTACTCAACATTTCATTGATTATTTATATATTTTTCCCTCTCATACAGAGAATATCAGCCAAGGATGCACTTCTCTCAATTGCTCCTCTGCCCTAAATCGTAATTCCTTATTAGCAAACTGCATACTGTGGTATAACTAATGTTGGTGGTAACCTTGGACACTACTAGGTGCACCATGCACGTGCTCATGATTACAAAATTGATGAGATATCTCTTGCAAGGGTTTCAGACCAAACGTACACAATTAATTTGATATCCAATTCACTGACCCTCCAAAAATGAACAATTAATTGCTATCTTTCATTTATGGGACAATCTAAGTAAATTAGCCCATGCACCATCAGTGCGTAAAATTAAGCACCAGATCATAGTTCTTCTTTCAAATTCTAACTTCTATTCCCTCGAATAGATGACAGCATACTAGAATTCGAAAGGTTCCCTGTCTATTTGTCGAAAGAAGGAAGGGAAGCGGAAATGTGAGGAAACTTCAACAGAACAGTGTATGCCATCACCGAGCAAAAGGAGAACAAGCTAGTAACTGTCAACTATTCATGGAAAAAAAAATTTCAGGCTGAGGAAGGACCGAAACCACGTTCCACCTGATGTTGAGATCCATAGGTGTCATGTGGGCATTTATTCGACATGCCTTCTTCATGCTCCCATTTATAAGTTCACAGGTTTTGCGCCAATTTCCCAACAAGTAGTGACCACTATCTTCATTATGGATGGAGAATTGTTGTTATATTTCTGATTTTACGACTTTTGTTACAATTGACATGTTACTCTATAATGCCTACTCTTAGCATTGAACAGTTTCTTGAATCCAATGGTCATGAAGTCTCCA
Source organism: Chloranthus sessilifolius (assembly GCA_021018995.1). NCBI lineage: Eukaryota > Viridiplantae > Streptophyta > Magnoliopsida > Chloranthales > Chloranthaceae > Chloranthus > Chloranthus sessilifolius. The sequence goes on along the minus strand of CM037589.1, from coordinate 40,998,781 downwards.
GACGATAGTGTATACTATGGTCTAACCGATCCTATGAATATGATCCAACGTTGACAATATACTTGCCCAATGTGACAGGCCATCATGTCCGTGGAACTCAAAAATCTTTCTAATGTGGGATTTTCAACCATCTGATCAAATTAATTTTCATGCATTAACGTCGACTAATAGACTCTACTATACAAACAATGGAATGAATATTTGCAATCTCTCGATCAGATGATCAGGATCATCCTTAGTCATAATATTTTGGTTTAACCCTTGGCCTGCCATTTCGGATTGATAACTATTTTTCATATTGTTATCAACGGGTCAGGCCAGGTTGGGCCAAAAGTTTGGCTGCCCGATCCAACTAGACCTAACCCAAAAAGCTTTCCTGGAACAATTCAAACTATTTCCTTGATTTTATTGATCATGGTGGTGGATTGTGTTTTAGATGCTTTACCATGAATACTTGTCTATGTACAACTTTCCTAGATTAAGGAGTGGATACTAAGTATGTTGCTTATGCTTAGGGTGGGAAATGGATAGAACTTGGACTTGGTTAATGTAAACCTAAGCCCAGCTTGCTGGAATTAAACTTGACCTAAGTATGCCTTCACTATTCAGTCTCCAAGGCATAAAAGGAAACCCTTTTATACACCTATCATTGCTCAATATAGAATAAAAGAATACAAAAAAAAAATTAAACCAAGAAAATAAAATGGTAAACATGGTGATTTGAACATTGTAATTTCTAAAAGAATCTGTGTCGTTGTATGAATAAAATTGAAGCCCAAGAGAAACTTACCGTCTCTTGTAGAGATCTCATACAAATTATTTGTTCGAAGACAAATTTCTTGAAATAAATTGAAATAAAAACCCTAAACATAAATTGAAACAAAAACCCTAAAAAACAAATTTCTTGAGAGTAGAGCATCAGTGTACCTTTTAATTCCTCGTTTTGTTGGGAGGATCGTCGACCGGAGGAGCAGGAGCAGCAGTGCAGTCACCCGCCTCACGCAGAATGGAGAGAGAGAGAGAGAGAGAGAGAGAGATGCTGTGTTTTTTCGTGCTGGAGGGGAGACTGGGAGAGGGAGAAGGAGAGGGAGAGAGGGGGGCTCTCGCTATTATTTCCGATGGGTAGAAGAAGATGAAGAGTTATTTCCTGTGGTTACGTAGAAGAAGCCGAAGATTATTAGGGATCCCGCACAATTTCTTTTAGAAAGTAATATTAGGGCGCCTAAATATGGTTTAGAAAACTAAGGTCACAGGTTCAAGCTCTCTTAGATGCAAAAACGGGATTTAAGAGGGCCGTTGTACTTCATAAACCTCATTTTTGGGCCATTGCATTGGTTAATTTTTTTACAACGGCCAGAGACCATGGTTGATTTTAAGCAACTAGTGTGGTTTATTCCCCATTTTCACATAATGGTCACAGTGGGATTTCTTTCACGATCACATGAAACTTGGAATGTAGGCATCCATATACGGATGCAACTCCTCTATGGTAGTATGAGATACCACACGAAGTACATCTAGGTTACTACAAAACCCGTTCTTTGAAAAGCGTGATTTGTGAAGCCTATCGCACTGTGGCTCATCTAATTAAGTTAAGAAAAGATGAAATATGAATATATTAAGATACGAGATTTTAAGAAAGTGGGGACTTAAGCCCACGCAAATATGAAATCGGGGCGAGGACCTAAGCCTATAACCAAATAATGTTATGATATGTTAAGATACGCTGTAAAGGCCAGCTAAACAAAAATTAAGTTTCTACACGTGCCATGTCTTGCGTGCCACCGCAAGATTCAACGTCTGCAGCCAAGACGGGTCTTAAGGACACTATGATAGCTTTGTCTCGAACTAAGGGGACATTGTGGTTACTATGTGCGCAACCTCATCGGGCTGAATGGTCGTTTATGTTATGATATGGAGGTTAGGTGGTTATTTACACGTGAACCTCGCGTGATAAACTCGAACAGCGATCCCGGCACAGATCGTTTAAATAAGATAAGTAAGATACGAAATACGTTGTGTAGGTCTATGGAGTAATAATAAGATTTTCAATATGCCACGTAAGTTAAGTTGACAAGACAAGTAAGAAAAGTATAAGTATTAGGAGCATCATATGCATTGAAATCTGTTATGTTCTTTCAGCTTATTTGAGATGGAAAGTTTATGAGATTTTTCTGTATATTGGTTATATGTATAATTATAAAGGTTTCACTTTCACTCACAAGGTTGCACCTACGATCACCTGGGTAGATTGTGGTGGATCGATTGTGCAACCCATTGAGTTTACGTGACTGAGTAAACTCACTCCACCAAAAACTTACAGTTGCAGGTGAAGATATGGACTATATTGCCTGATGGACTTGATGCCTTGGAAGATGATACGGATTATAAGGGTGACGATTTCGTTGATCAGCTAGATGACGTCAGGTATATATTAATTGTTTAGAAAAGATCTTTCAGTAGTTGATCGAACCTCTATTTTTGGTCAGTTTGTTTAATGGACTCAAAATTCAATATAAGTTTAATGATGAAAATTTTGATGTGAAAATAAAATTTGATTCACAAATTTTGGAAGCTCATTATTATATAAGATTTAGTAAGATATGTATATTCGCTTATCGCTTTAACCAGCGTGCGGTGTCATAACACGGAATTCTAGGCCCTCGATATCGAGTAAAAATTATGAGTCGTGACACTGCCTCAACATTGGCTGAACTCCTCGTCCAATTAAAAGAAGCACTACAACTGGAAAGAACATTCCTAACTCATCCACAATATTCAAGAAATTCCACGGAGGAATGGATGCCCCCGAGATCCAGCGAATAATGTTCTTAGCCTCACTTTAGACTCTAATCCTGTAACCGAGGTAGCTAGAGAGCATCTTGACACCTTGAAGGAGGCAGCTCGGAAATCGGCTTCATTGTTAGCACCAAAGCCCAAGGTGAAAAACTCATCTAGGATGTCGCCATCTTGATAACACCCCCACATATGATTTAATCTTCTTTCTCAGGGAAAAAAACCACCTCCTCGAGCTCCTTAAGTAACTCTTCTAGACAAAATATTGTATCCAGTAAACAAGGATACAGTGTGTACGTAGACCTAAAGAAGAAGGTGGTATATATGCGCATAAGAAGGCTGAAGGATTGGAACTATGCTAACATGATGAAACTGTTGTAGATGCAATTTCAAATGAAGAATATCTTTAGGTTAAGTGGGTACAGGCAAAGTATGTCCACACTTTAAATGGACTTGTAATGTTTCAAGGTACTTATCCTAGGCATGGAAATGTATCATGAGGGTAAGAGATACCATCAAGGAGAATGAAAGACTGGTGATATTGGGGATGGTAGGAGCACAAATCTATGGACGTGATTAGCAAACTACTCAATCATTTCTACATATGTGCGAAGTTGCACCATCCAGAATAGAGGAGAATACTAATGTATCGGATATTGTAGAGAACGATCAATGGCACCATCGATAACCAACAAGGTTGAGGATGGAAAGGGCTTGGGATTTGATAATATACAAGATACAATGGTTTGGACGGAGTCAATAAAGCTACCCCACACTACGCTATATAGGGTGATGTTATTGATCTCACTGCAAAAGACTACTGTTTCACCTCATCTCCTTCATTTGGCATCGTGGTTTGAAATCTCGCCATAGACGAGAAGTCTCGGGCTAATCATCTAGCATCTCGTGCGTCAAGGGGACGAGATTAAGATCTGATTCATTTTGATTAGCAACATAAAAAAATATTAATATTATATTTTAATTTGTATAACACTACAAAAAATAAGACTATTAGCATGATTTCAAATATCGGTATCGGTCACCGGATCGATCAGCCTAAAACTGATCCGGATCGAGATCGGCGGATCGGATTGGGTGATCCTAATGCTAAAAAAATTTGATATTATATAATAAATATTATATATATATATATATATATATAATAATAATAATAAATAACTTTTTTATAAATATTTTATATATATATATATATATAGAGAGAGAGAGAGAGAGAGAGAGTATATCTAATCGGCAAAAAATACTGGCAAAGAGTCAAGTCAATCAACATCCCATTGCATATATATATATATATATATATATATATATATATATATATAGAGAGAGAGAGAGAGAGAGAGAGAGAGAGAGAGCAGTCAATATCCCATTGCATATATATATATATATATATATATATATATATATATATATATATATATATACTAGTGGACCCTGCACGTGCAATGCACGTGAGAGTTATTTATTTGTAGAATAAATCATTACAATATAAATTTTAAAAATATTTTTTGTATTTAACAAAAAAATTATTGGGCACTGACATTTCGGTGAAAATGATGGTTTTGGTTGGAACCGAATCTGATATTTTCACCAAATTTTTAGGATTTCGGCCAAAAATCCTAAACGAAAGTGATGGGTCATGATGTGATTTTTTAATGTAATGTTTTACTCGCAAGTGTACGAAACGGTTTGTATATAGTGGGTGCGGAGTACGAGATCGTTCCCACGAGGATTAATTTTGAAATACCTAAAAGAGACAAGCACTTCTAGAAATCTATTAAGATCTAACAGTATTCTACCAGTTTTATGATTTAAGTGGTTGATGGTAATTAATGACTACAAACTAAAATTCAATTGATGATTCACAAATAAAAGTGAAGATGATGATAAAGATGAAGATACTAAATCCTCCCATCTTTGGTCCGTTCTTCCTATAATATAAATCTAAGGATTAAATTATGAGATATTTCATTAGTAACAAACATCTTTTATGGAAGATCAATGGTCAACACCCTAATAGGTTCCACGTTGCATCCCTGCAATCAGGACTTAGATGATTTTCATATATCTAGATCTAGGATCAAGTGCGCTGACACGCATGATCTCAGGTTCAAATAAAAGTCATCCCCAAAGTGGGTGAAAATTCCAACAAGAATACCACTTACAAATCTGAAATCAAGGGCATGGCTCGGCACACTTTATTCAGATTAGGGATTATTTAAGATAAAATTGCCATTACAGAACCAAGATCCAGGGCATGGCTCCACTCGATCCCGAGAACATAATCGTAATTAGATCCACACAATGAAAACACAAAGACCATAACAATGATAGGGTAAAATTACCAGATCCGAGATCCGGGCATGGCTCGGCAAGACACGCGATCCGGTTAGTGGCGGGATTTCATCCGCTTCATGATAACACAACAACCATAAAATAAAATCTCATATTTTAATCCTAAATTTATATTATTAAAGTACATCCCCGGATGGGAATCATTAGATCCCCATCCCTATAAATTTAAGCCACATATTGTAAGTAAATGACATAAATAAATAAAGGCGGAAAATAACATTAATTAAAATTACCTCAAACTTCAAAATAAATTACGTTGATCCACACGGATGATAATCTTGAGAAGCGAAATAAATGCAGAATAAACTTTGAACAAAATTTATAAACCAAGGAATGAGTACTGAAAAATTAAAGGGAACAAAGCTCTTAAAAAGAAATAATAAAACTTCCCTATTTCTAGGTCTAACTATGAAAAACAATGGCTAAAAACTAAGAACACTAAAAACTAAAACTCTCTAAAAAAAACTCTAATTCTAATCTCTAATTTACTACCTCTAACTAATTTCTTTTTCTGAAGTGTTTGAGTCCCTTTAAATAGACCCGTCGACCGCCTAAAAAGTCCCAAAAAATAGGTTTTCTGTGTCAATTTCGTGTCAAACTTAAACTCTGGCTCGATTAATCAACCCCAGAAATCCGTGAAATTCAGCACTTCTTCTTGGTTCAGATACTGCTTCGGTATTTTGGCCATAACTTTCTATCTCGAACTCGGATTGAGACGATTCTTACGCCGTTGGAAAGCTGACGAAAAGATCTACAACTTTCTTGTTTTGACAATTTCGTAATTCGACCGTCTTGAAAGTCCAAATTTAGCCGCAAGTCGTACCAAGTTCTTGATTACCCGAAGTTGCAGTGTTTTGACATTATATTCAGAATTCTTGTACTGTTTTCTATACTTGGCTTGTATTTACCTGAAACACTTCAAATCTAATCAATCTCATTAGATAGCCTTCATCGGACAGCTAAATATAGGTATTTAGGGGTGAAATATCCTCATTTTTCAGTACTCATCAGGTCAAATCAAAGTTTCGGTGCCCATACATTTTTTTGTTTTATTTTAAAACCCAAAATTATCGGCCTTCAAAATATTGGCCGATAATTATTGGTGATTAGCAAATTTTTGGCCAATTACTTCAAATTTTCTATCGAGAATTTGAAGGCCGCAAATTTTGACGAAAAATTTTGGTATTTCATTTCGGTAGGGTTTGAAATCGATGAGTTTCAGCCGAAATTTTGATCCAAGACCCCAATTAAAATGAAGTCTATCATTTTGGATGAAGGTGTGAAACTCGACCCTTTTTCAACAAAAAATAAAAACACAAGGTCTCGACGCAGACCGATATGTATCGGTCGATACCCAATACACATCGACCGATACGGGCCCGTATCAACTAATACGGATACCAATACCTTGTTGGGGGACCGCGGAGTATTAGAACCGATACGTATTAGTTTGCTGAAAAGCTTATACGTATTGTCGTTGTAATATCCCAGATATTTTGGATCAGATTTTGTTTACCTTGGTAAGCGTGCCTGGAAAATTTATGGGACGAACTAGGAGTATTTAGGTAGGTTAAGGTATGATGAGAGATGTGGTCAAAGGATTTTTGATCTGGATTTGTGGATGTCATGTATTTGATGACATATACGCTAAGAATGGTATATGTGCTTAGCACCGAAAATAAATGCATGTTAAGTGGATGGAACTTCAAACATAAATATCATGATATTTATAGGAAAAATCATGATATTTTGAGGAGAGAAGTTTGCTTATAAAGGGAGAGGATTAAGAGAGAAGTTGATCTCTTCTTCCTCACGTATGAACTAAGCTTTGCAACCCTTGTTCTTCTTGCTTAGATCTTTAGAGATTTAGAATTCCTCTCACCATCTCAACCATTGTTAAGCCTTGTATCATGCTTCTGATTTGATTAAGATATTCGGAAGGAAGACTAGGGGAGAGTGGACGGTTTGGTGAAGGATCTGGGCTAAACTTTGCCCTGGTAGCAAGGTGAAGATGGACTGATTTTGGGGTCCAAATTGGAACTTGCGGCTTAATTCGGTGCTTAAGAATAGATCCACGGAAGCTAGGTGTAGACCTTGAAAGGTAAGCTCTTTAAACACCTTTGATTAAAATTATTTATGCTTAGAATAGTTTAGATAAAGGGTACGTCTGAAAAAGATAGATGGATTGGTGTTTTGGAATGAAAAATCAAGTCGGAAGAACAAATCTGGAACACACAGATCTGGAGAAATTCGGTGGTCGAATTTCGAAAATAAATTCGATAGTCGAATTTGGGTTTTTAAGCCTGATGCATTTTTGGGAAATTCGATGGTCGAATTTGGTCCGACACTGCTTTGGTATTTCGGTCATAACTTTTTATCCCGAACTCGGATTAATGCAATTTTTGAGGCGTTGGAAAGAAGACAACAAGACCTATAACTTTCATGAATTGATCAATTTGTGAATCAAATGTTATAAAGGTCAAAAATTAGGGTGAAGTAGGGACAAGTTTTTACATGAGTCAATGTTACCTTAAACTTGCCTGTTTCACCTAACTGTGAGAAAATTTTAGAAACTTTGGCTTATATGATAATTAGTCGGTAACATGTGTATATATGAATGTTTGTAATGTAGATTAAAGATTGGAGATCGTCGAGTGAGCTTTTACTTTGCCTCTGATATGCTCGACTCTAAACTAAGGTAGGGAAAACTTGATATCATGTGCATTATTTCATAAACATGTGTGTTATGTTATGATACGTTCTTCGATTCTATTTTATGATTTCCGTTTATGATTTTGAAGAAATGAGGCATGTGTTTATGTATGACTTAAAAACATGTGAGACTTATGAAATCTTCGAGATTCATTTGATATGTGTATAAGAGACTTTCACACTTTGTTCCGACTTCTGATATAAATTATAATTATCACTTCACACGGCGATAAGCTATATGTATGCACTTTTGGATTTAAGGTTATGTGAATACCGACGCCAGCAGTATAACCGTGCGTGTTGTGACGGGATATCCGTGAGATGCGCCAATCCGTACACCCTTTGTGATATGTACTTTGTGATTCCTACCGATAACGGTAATTATGTTCGCCAAGTGTCCAACTCTCGGGACCTTGGATTTATGTGCAAATGACTCATGTGAGTGGCGATGGTGGGTATTCCATCGGGAGCTTGAGGCTATAGTTCCTCATTCTAGTACTTTAAGAAAACACTTTTAAGTTTTTCTTCTTTCTTATGTCGGAATAGAAATGTGAGCATGTTCATGATTCCATTAGCATTGCATATGTATGTTAAGGTTATGAAATCACCTCTCTGCATGTGTTCAAAACAACTTTGTGTACGTTATGCCATAAGATATGTGTTTGATGTTATGATAAGCATGTTATTAGTTTTTTCCTCGAGCTTGGATGAAGCTCATACCCGACTATCGTCACAGTCTTTGACCGCCTTAGGATCGGATCGTGATTTGGAGAACTCTGACTACATTGCTGAGGAGGAGTTGGAGACCCCAGCATAGGAGTTCCTTCCTTGATCGAGATAGGTCATTTTGGTACTTTTGGATTATAATCTTTTTGAATATTGGGCCCTAGGCCATTGTTTTGTCTTTTGGATATCACTTGAGGAACCATCAATAGGAACCATTGTTTAGGTGTTTGGATTGGCCAACACTGGTGGTTCTTTCTGGTTCCTCTTGGTGATATTTTTTGTTAAAGCTTTTAAGCTTTTGTTCTTATTTTATTAGCTTTGCTTCTATTTAGATCTATGCTTATGCTGCCGGCTTTGTTTGAAATACGGCTTATTGAGAAATCCATAAGATGATGAACCGGCCTTTCCTATACCTTAAGGATTGGAAAAGTCGGGTCGTCACAGTCGTTATGTATTGGTATCGCACAAGATGTCATACCTTAGAGCATTGATCAAAATTTCGACCAAAATCTTGTGGGCCAGGTTGAAATTTCAGCCGATAACTTTAAATTATCGGTCGAGAATTTGAAGGCCGTGATTTTTGACTAAAAATTTCAGGATTTTGTTTCGGTGGGGTTCGAAACTCAAGCGTTTCGGTCAAAATTTTGATCCATGATCCTAAGTAAAATGAAATCTTTATCGTTCGGGATCAAGGTGTCAAACTCGGTATCGGGTATCGGTCTATGGAGGACCAATAAGAATCGGCCGATATATATTGGCCGAACCCGATATATATCAGCCGAACCTAATACGTATCGGCTAATACAGGCCCGTATCAGCCGATACCGATACGGAGTTGGAGGATCGGGAAGTATCAGAACTGATACACATCGGTTTGTTGAAAAATCGATAAGTATCGCTGTTATGTATCAGTATCGCGAAGGATGTCATACCTCATAACATGGATCAAAATTTCGGCCGAAATCCTAATATTTCAGCGGGAACGAATCGCTTCGAGCATGCTGAAATTTCGAGATTTAATGAAAATCGAAACGAAATTTCGGCCAAAATATTGTAGGCCAGGGAGAACTTTCGGTGCCCATATATATATATAATATTTTATTTTTTAAAACCCAAATTATCGGCCTATAATTTGAAGGCTGATAATTTTGGGTTAAAAAAAAAGAATCATTGGGCACCGAAATATCGGTTGGGACCGAAATCGAATATGGTATTTTCACCGAAATTTCGGGATTTCAATCGAAAATACCAGAAGAAATGTCGGCTGATATTTTGGTGCCCATATATATATATATATATATATATATATATATATATATATATATATATATATATATAAACCCAAAATTCACCCAAAATTCCCGGTCGAGAATTTGATGATTAGCAAATTATCGGCCGATAACTTTAAATTATTAGTCAAGAATTTGAAGGCCGTGATTTTTGACCGAAAATTTTAGGATTTCGTTTTGATGGGATTCGTAACTGATGCGTTTCAGCCAAAATTTTGATCCTTAACCTCAACTTAAATGAAGCGTTAATCGTTTGGGATCGAGGTGTGAAACTCGATATCGGTATCAGTCCATGGATGACCGATACGAATTGGCCGATACAGATACATACTGCCCTTGTGAAAAAAAAAACCAAGGTCTCGGCGCAAACCAATACGAACCTGTATCAGGCAATACCGATACCAAACTGGAGGACCAAGAAGTATTAGAACCGATACGAATCGATATGCTGAAAAACCGATACTTATCGTTGTTATGTATCGGTATCGCCCAGGATGTTATACCTTATAATATGGATGAAAATTTCGGCCGAAACAAATGGGTTTCGAACCCTACTGAAATTTCGGGATTTTGGTCGAAAATCCCCAACGAAATTTTGCCCAAAATCTTGTGGTTCGGGCCGAAATTTCGGTGCCCAAATATATTTTTTTTAAAACCCAAAAATTATCGATCGACAATTTGAAGTTATCAGCCGATAATTTGATGATTAGCAAATGATCGGCCGATAACTTCAAATTGATTAACAAATGATCGGCCAATAACTTTAAATTATCGGCCGATAATTTTGGGTGTTAAAAAAAAAATCATTGAGCACCGAAAAAAATCATTGGTACACTAAAAAAAGTGACCTTAAAATCAATTTTAAGCATTCTCGTGATGTTAAGGTCACTTTTCTGAGATGTGTGCTACGTGAAATAAAACACTGATCGGTTGATAGTACGCCCATGATATAAAGATCCATTATGTGAAAGATTGGGAGGATAAACGATCTCCATCGTCTGATTCAACGCAGTCCATATGTTTCAGTGTGGGTGAACCCAAGGATTAGGGGGGTGGGTTTAAAGGTACTAAAAACCAAAAACCAAATTACCAAAAGGAGAGATTTTATCTTCTAGCTTTGTTTTTACAATTACAAAGATTATTATATACATATATAATATGTTGCTAAGGTGAGACATTTACTCATTTTCTTTTTTTGTGATAGAAGGAATCTAAAGTTAGATGCCCCTCTCACTTATATATATATATATATATATATATATATATATATATATATATATATATATATATATATATATATAGAGAGAGAGAGAGAGAGAGAGAGCATATAACTAGCAAAAAAATCAAGAGAAGCCATGCTCACCCGCGTGAAGCCGTGAACCACCAAAGACCTTCAAGATTCAGAAAAGCACCCAATGAAAGAGGAAGCCAAAGAGACTACGGTAGAGAGTAGGGATTTTAGAAAGTTTGATTATTTTGGGGTTGCCTTATTTTATTTATTTTCTAATTTATATTTGGTGTAGAGTTTAATATATTATTTATATGTATAAGTTTTCGGGATCGATGGATCGGTGATCCGACCTAAATATCGTTCGGTATCGACCGATCCAGAGCGATCCGACAGATCCAGGTCTGATACCCATGTACAAACTATCCAACCCAAGGATTTGGGATCGTTTGGGCTAAAACCAATCCGGATCGGGATCGGCCAATATTTGAAATCATGACTATTAGCGATAATTTCTTGCAACAAAAAACTATCGCTATTAACAAAAAAACTTGTTGTTTCGGTAGCAACAAGATTAGTAGCGGCAGTTTTTTTGTTAATAGAGATAGTTTTTAGCTGCCGTTGAAACACGTTATTTTTGTAGTGTCGGGTGTTAGGCTTGCATACTATTGAAAGTGTATTACTCATTTTATTTATATAAGCGACACTATTTTATCTTATTGTATCCTATCTATGTGATAATCTCGTAAATGGCTATTATTGTGTGCTCAAATTTGTGTAAACTATTATCGTTGTTTTTCTTTTTCTTTTTTAACGGCTGGCTTGATTCTTTTACTTCGATGTGTTCCAATCATGAACTGCCACTTGCACTGTTTCGATTGATCCCAAATATTTGCAACATAGCATAATAGTCATGAGGTATTCTTTGATGGTGTAGATCAAGCGTCTATTTTAATTGTATTAGATCATTCGAAAGGTTATTTTCATTCCATGCCATCCCGCCGAGATGCGAGATGTCTCGGTCTCAGGGCTGTCTGGGACAACTCGGAAATCCGAGATTTTAAACTATGGCTGGCATGCATTGACCCTCCTTGAAAAAGATGTTTTCGTCCCAATCTGCTGCACAATGGATCTATAGTTCATGAGCCTACCATCATATGATCAATTTTTATTACCTGTGGCACAAATCTCAAAAAGTGATCGTAAAGTCATGCTTGAGCGTGATGTGTGCTACATGATTTTTAGGTTCAATTTTTTGGGATTTGTGTTACATGTAATAGAAAGTTGATAGTTTGATGGTAGGCTCATAATCTATAGAGCCATTGTGAGGAAGATGGGGACAAAAAATGACCTACACCATCTGATTCAAAGATAATGAATGCATGCCTGCTTGCTGGAGGAGATGGGTGAGAAAGTAGTCTTTTGGTATGGATATAAGGGTATCCTATTTTGAAGTTAGATTGTTATAATGGGCAATGCTCAACAGAATAACTTCTTCAAAAATAATAGATAGCCTATGGGGAAAGAGCAACTCTTTCATTCAGCTCTTCGCCCCATTTGCTCTTGAGAGAATTATTTTAAGCGATAAAACTTCTTTCTCCCTGCAAGTAGAGCAATTTTAGATCTGTTATGACAGGGAGTAAACAAAGAGATATTTTTGCTCTTATAAAAGCTAACCCAAACGCAGTCCCCTATATTTTGATTTGAAGCTATTTGAACTCCGAAGTTCAAACATAGCTTACCGTAATGGGCAATGGTCAGTTCCAGCTAGGTTGAATCGGATTTCGATTTCAACCATATCTATAGCCCTTAGAAATAGGAGGATCTTGACTACACATCATCCTATAAAGAGTAAAAACCATAAAAGTCAAGATTCTCCCATATGGTTCATATCCAAAGGCTGCAACCACTGCAAATATGGTTGAACTCAAAATCCAATTCAATCTAGTTGGACCTGATAATTGCTCTATTATAATATTCACTACAAAAAATAAGATTATTAGTGACAATTTTTTGCAACAAAAAATGGCTGCGATTAACAAAAAAGTTATTAAAGGTTATTAAGACTATTAGCAACAATTTTTTTGTTAATCGCAACAGTTTTTGGTTGTCAATAATAATCTTATTTTTTGTAGTGATTCAATAAAATTTGCTCAATCTCATATATGAAACAAAACTCCCAGCATATTTGGAATCACTAACTGAACACGCAGGATCTTATAAATTAAAATCAACAATGACCTTTTACAAAACAGTATAATGTGCCATTTTTTATCACAAAAAATAAAACGTCATTTTTTCTTCCTAAAAATTGCACCAAAAAATAAAACGCCATTTTTTCTTTCGAAATATTGCCCCCACCTACCTGATATAGACAACCATACATATCAACCCAGGCAGGGCACCGATCATTTTTAATAAATAATTTTATAAATAATTATAATGCTGTCTTTCCCAACAAACTCTTATTTATTTTTTTTTAATTAGGAATTTGGCACGTGCATGGAGAATGTGTATGACTATGGATGGGCCCGTATTGGCTCGCATTGGGCGTATTTTCATAATTAAAAAAATTCGGGCGGCGCGTTTTGGTACTTTTCTCAATTGAAGAAGCAGCTATCAAAGACGCTTCTCCACGGTGAGGACCCAACAGATTGACTTAACGAAGAAAGCAAATAAAATGAAAAAATGTGCTAATGGTGAATACTTTTTTTGATGAGTCTCACTTTAGACCAAATCAAAGGCCGGAAGTGAAAGGCACCCCGGTGTTGGGTATCCAAGACCGACCAGCCAAGAAATTCCCTACGGTGAACCGTGAAGCTTCAGTCGGGTTGGTTATGACTCGGTAGCCGCGCCACTTCACTCGGCGACTCGTCGGAGAACCGGGTCCAGAATTCCTGTACTCCCCATAATACAAAGTGTTGAGAGCAAAATTACCACTCCATTCCAACCAACCAGCCGGATCAACCAAATCATCTAGGAAGCTCTGCAGATACACGGTTCTCGAGTACTCCTTCCACGGTCTTCCGAGGAACGTCTGAAACGAGCTCTGCACCTGGCGCAGCTCGGGAGAGGCCATAATTCTAGAGTTGTGGATGGAGATGCCCGTGTTCTGATTCGGGTCGGTGCGGCCTTGCGCCGTGACGACGTTCTTTTGTTGAGCCATGGGTCGCCTTGCGTAGATCATGCAGTTTTGGAGGACGACGGCTGCGTTGCCAAAGATGAAATCCACGGTGCCGTATACGTAACACTCTTTGTAGAATTGGCGTTGAGAGTGGGCGTAGAGGGTGTCTTGGTACCCTTCGAAGCTGCATCTGTAGAATACGGAGAGGTCGGAGCCCGAGCGCAGGGCCACTGCTTGGTGGTTTTCAGGGCCCGCCGTGTTGCGGAATGTGATGCCGCGTGCCACGAATCCTTCGCCGGTGACAGCTGAAATGCAAAATGTTACGAGGGAGTTAAGTATAGAAGAGAGTGTCAAAATATCAAGTGCATAGACCTTAATTAACCGAAAATTATAGGGTCTTCTTCACCTTTTTTAAATGAACAATGGGGTCTTCATTTTTGAAAATGACGAATATCATGGATTACTAAAATACCCTCACGCTGTCTAGGTTAGACCCAAATTAAACCAGGAAAATGGGCCGCCGAAAAGAACTCTGGGCCTAGATTTTCATCAACTTCTTTATGAGAATATCTAGATACTTAGATCTCATTGGTAGAAGATTGAATGAAAAAATATATATATCTATCTTATGATTGGTCAAAAGCTTTTAAACTAAACGAATAAGTACCCACCAGATATAAGTACTGTGATCTAATGAAAAATCGTGTCACGTGTCCTATTTGGTGACCCACAGAGTAGATTACCAATTCGTTCCACAATTAGGGCCCTGCTTAAGCCCGGCCAGGCTGCAATGGGTCAATTATGGGCTGATATGAGTATACTGGATGCAAAAATTGGCTGACCTGGCCCGGCTCAGTTAGTATATGGATCCAGCTTGTTCCGAAAGCCCAATTAAAATTTAACCTGTCTAACCCCAGATCGAATTCAGCCCGACTCCATCAAAGCAGTGATTTTATTTAGCATTTGTCAGGCCGGAGCCTGGCCAGACTCGATCGCCATGGGCTAACTAAGGTAAGCTTGATTCATTAATAGCTGACCAATTAATAATCATGCGGGGTATGGGCTAGCTTCAAGAACAGGCCCTTTGAAGGTCCAGACTTAACCCAGCCCGACCCGAGACATTGAAACCCCAACCCACAATATATATACTTGTTTGGATAAAATTTAAACAAACAAAACATTGCGCAGCTTACCTACAGTCGCCGAATTAAAAGTGGTAGAACCTCCTCCAACGCTCCTGCTACCCGTTATTATAGTCTTCCCAATGCCATCACCAACGAGCATGATGTTCTTCATATTATTGTCGACCACAATGTTCTCTCTATAGACTCCTCTCTTCACCTGGATCACAAATCTCCCACTTCCCTTCCTCTGCTTCGCAGCATCAAGAGCTTGCTTAATAGTCCTAAAATTCCCCGACCCGTCTTGACCCACAACCAGATTAGCTCGCGGCGAAGATGTCTGCAAGAGTTTCCGGTCACCGGCCTTTACCCAATCAGGGAACCCGGAACTATACTTTTGTTCATGAGTAGGAGGCTTGTTGACTGCCAAACTGTTACAAATCAATTTAGATACATTGTTGGACATCAATGGCAACATGTAGTCCGATACACCGAGCTCGAGGAAGCCTGTCCGGCACGTCTCGAGGTTTGTGAGGGCGGTGCTTAGCCAAGTTTGTTTATCATCGTCAGTGCAATCCGTGCTTGGGTTGATCGTATGGTTGAGTTGGAGAATGGTGTTTTCATAGAGCTCTAGACAGTCGGCCCAAGCGGCTTTCTCCTTTTCGTTGCGGCACTTGCTTCCGAGCCACTTGTTGTGGCTTTGTGCCCGGAGGGCTCGGTCCATGGCCATCTGAATAGCTAGCTTATGGAAGTCTGATTTCGTCTTAGGAACGAAAGGGTGGGGTGCTTGATTCATAAAGTGTACACAATCTTTTGGGTAGGGTGTTGTGCTGCACCACCCATTTACATCGGTGGGGATATTTTCGGAAATGGCAGAAAATAGGAGGGTAGAAAGGGAAAGGAAAATAACACATAGATTGATCATGTTGGCTTCTTTTTTTTTCTCTTCTGGATTAAGAACCAGCTGCTCTTGTTTGCTCTATCATAGAATGGGGTACCTTTTTATAGGAGAAATGAAGGTGGTGGCCATTGAGATGACAGCTTGCTTTGCTTGAATGTAGGGGATTATAAAAACATATAATAAAAAATACCACGTTCTCTTTTCTTTTCTTTTTTTTTTTTTTTTTTTTTTTCTGAATAAAAATTCCACGTTATGGCAATGTACATAAAAATGTACCGTTGGCTCAGCTAGGGAAGGTAGAGCGATCGTGGAATTTTCAAAAGGCAAAGGACGTGCTGGACATTGACTTTTCGAATTGTTGACTTCGGCTTCCGGAGTGCTCAGCGCGTTAATTGGTTAGCTTTTGTGTAAAACAATGCAAACAGAAATGTCACCGAGACAACTAAGATTCTATTTAACGGAAATTAATATTGCAGCCCCAACTTTTTCTTACTTCTAAACGACCCCCTCAAACATGGATTCTTTTTATTACGTCTAAACAAGTACCCCCCTCAAATTATATCAATTTTCACATGATTTTAAATATGGATCATATCCAGTGATATGATAAGGTAATCATATACTTCTTACCTTATTGGCTCCTATTGGACCATCTAGGCCTATATGGGTGATGTGTATCAAGTTAAAATATCAAAATTGACCTTTAGGAAAGGGGCTCACTATTTAAACTATTAATATAATTTACCACACTAGTAATAATAATAAAACAATGAAAAAGATGAAAAATATATGACGTGGAGGTATGGCCGATATGTGTCGGACGTACTTGATACATATGGCCTCACAGCCAGCCAATAAATCCGATACAAATCGATTTTAAAGTTTCCTTGTGAACCAAGAGATAGACATCCTTTAATTTTTGAGTTACTACGGAGAGCCAAACATGTGAGAGGTTTCTGTATAAGTTTTTTATAGCAGTAGAATGCACGTATTCAATCACAAGATGAAAATCCGCGTCCCCAGAACGCGCTACATACAAAATCTTCACCACAATCGCATGTATGCACAAATACATCATATATATATATATATATATATATATATATATATATATATATATATATATATATATATATATATATTATGAATCACATAGTTATTGGAAGTCCATAGCCATCAAATGTCTGGTATAGGACAGTTCACAGAATTGGAAGTTCTCACAAAAATCATTCAAGATACAACATTTAAAGTCTTATCTTTTTTGAATATTTTAAAGTTTTATCATGATAATAGAGCTTCTGAATACTTCAGTTTTTTGTCTCAAAATCTGAGCTATGCAATATTTGCATGCCGGAAAATTATAGAAGGGGAGCAGATTTGTTGAGGACAATGCGCAGGCGGCTGACGTGACACAACGTGATTGGCTTTAAGACTTGCATTAATCGAGTCCCATCGAACTTGCAGCCAATTATGTCACGCCACATCAGCTGCCTGCACTTTGTTTGCATATGATTTCTCCATATAACTTTGTCCTTTACATGCTCGGCTGCATTTTTACAGTGGAGCGAGAACTGTGACATGTTTACCAAATGGGTAGAAATGTATGAGGATTGGCCGATTGGAGATACCAGTCCTTAAAACAAAGATAATATAGACGGGAAAGTAAAAGGATACTTTTATTATAATTAGAGCATCTCCAACAAGGATAGCTTAATTTGAATAGCTAAGACCTCTTTTTGAGTCCACTCTCTATTTTAGCTATTGCCTTTTAAAAATGATTTTCTGATAGCTATTTTAGCTACTCCACTCCTCCTTTAAAATAATTTTTTTTTTTTTTTCTATTTTAATATATTTAAAATATATGATAGGTAGAGAGAGAGACACACACATTTAATAATATTTTATTAATAGCGAATGTGTTAGGACTTGTTGGAGCTTATTTTTGGCTCTTGCAGTCTCCAATAGATTCTCTAAAACACCAAAATCGCTATTTTGGCCATTGAAAGAGCAAAATATATGCTCTAGCAGATTCGCTATGGGACTCGCCATCTTTGGCGACTCCCACTTCACTTGCTAAAATAATATTATCTCTCTCTCTCTCTCTCTCTCTCTCTCTCTCTCTCTCTATTTCTCTCTCTGTACTTGTCATATATTTTAAATATATTAAAATAGAAACAAAAAATATTATTTTAAAGGAGGAGTTGCTAAAATAGCTATCTTTGCTGGAAATTAACTTTTTTAAAAAGACAATAGCTAAGATAATAGTGGTTTCAAAAAGGCGTTTTAGCTATTCACACTATAAAAAATCTTAGTGACAAAAAATTGCAGCTATTAATAAAAAAATTATTAAAATTATTAGCGACAAGGGTATTAGCGACAATTTTTTGTTAATAGCGAAAGTTTTTATGTTATCCCTAATAGTCTTGTTTTTTGTAGTGTGATCAACTTTAGCTATGCTTGGTGGAGATGCTCTTAGGATGCACAATATAACTGGAAGGCCAATTTTGAACCAATAGTACTTATATTTTGAGCGAAATTTTCAAGTGACTGGGTTTTGAAATTTTTTATTTTATTGTGGACACTAGCTTTTTCGGCAATTTTAATGCCCCAGCAGAGGTAAATGTAATTTCTTAATAGGATGTCTGATGTGTTTGGTATGGTTTAAAGTTCATGGTATAAAAATTTGACATAAAGCACAATCTCTATCATCTAATTTAACACAATCAAAGACTATAAAAAAATAATGGTACCGTGTAAATCTATTATGTCGTTAATATATTATGGCCTTTGACGACTGCGTTAAATCAGATGACAGATCATGCTTGTGCCAATTGTTACCACAAATCTTTACATCAAATTAAGTCCGGACGAGTCCCCCAATACATATCAATTTTGGAGGTCATCGGGTCATATATTGAATGTGTCAGCCCATATATATTAGTATGTATCATCTAAAAATGATACATATTTGTTTTGAAATTAGTCATATAAAAAAAATAATAATAATAATATTTGATCATAGCCTTTGTAGACACAAATCCCAAAAAGTGAGATTCGGTCGCTTCCCTAACACGAACTTACTAATTAGAAAGGAGAAACCTGTCCCACCTAATATAATGTTTTCGGTAAGCTTTGAAGAAGTCATCTATCGTATTCCTTTTATACGGGTGCCTACTGAACAAGTCATTTGACTATAAAGAAGTCATTTATGCTGGACATATTAGTGTTTTGAAATTTTATTAATGCACGCAAGGTTTGTATTTTATTCACAGCAGATCGCATTTCCTCAATAACAGAAGGGTGCGGACCCAGTGCGGAACCGGTATTGGCAGATGAAGATTCACTCTTCACAGTTGAGGGTTTGACTAATAAAATTGTTGACTGCCTTGAGTCAAACGATAGAGATCATTTTTTATCACAATCTTCCACCGTCTAATTTAGAACAGTCAATAATTTTAACGGTAGAAACCTCCAACTGCAGAGATAGCATCTGATGAGTACTGAAAAATGAGAATATTTCACCCCTAAATGCCTATATTTAGCTGTCCGATGAAGGCTATCTGATAAGATTTATTAGATTTGAAGTGTTTCAGGTAAATATGAGCCAAATATAGAAAACAGTGCAAGAATTCTGAATATAATGCAAAAACACTGCAATTTCGGGTAATCAAGAACTTGGTGCGACTTGCGGCTAAATTTGGACCTTCAAGACGGCCGAATTACAAAATTGTCAAAACATGAAAGTTGTAGATCTTTTCGTCAGCTTTCCAACGGCGCAAGATTCGTCTCAATCCGAGTTCGGGACAGAAAGTTATGGCCGAAATACTGAAGCAGTGTCTGAACCACAAGAAATGCTGATTTTCACGGATTTCTGGGGTCGATGCATCGACCCTACAGGTCGATTAATCGAGCAGGAATAGTAGTCTGACACGATTCTGACACTAGAAACGTGATTTTGTGGAAGTTTTGTCGGCTCGATGCATCGAGGGTCATGAGTCGATTAATCGACCCTAAAAACTCGGCCTGGGAAACCTTTGCGCGACGGAATCTATTTAAAGACTCAAACACTTCGGGAAAAAGGAGGAATGGTAGAGTAGAGTAGAGTAGAGAATTAGGAGTAGATTAGAGATTAGAATTAGAGTTTTTTTTAGAGAGTTTTAGTTCTTAGTATTCTTAGTTTTTAGCCATTATTTTTCATAGAAATAGGAAGTTTTATTATTTCTTTTTGAGAGCTTTGTTCTTTAATTTTTCAGTATTCAGTTCCTAAATTTTGTTCAAAGTTTATTTCTGCATTTATTTCGTTTCTCAAGATTATCATCCGTTTGAAGTTTGAGGTAATTTTAATTAATGTTATTTTCCCGTCTTTATTTATTTATGTCATTTATTTTCAATATGTGTGGCTAAATTTATAGGGATGGGGATCTAATGATTTCCATCCGAGGGATGTACTTTTAATAATATAAAATTAGGGATTAAAATATGAGATTTTTAATTTATGGTTGTGGTGCTATCATGAATGGAAATCGCGCTAGAGTCATGCCCGGATCCCAGGATCTGTGACGGTAATTTTACCCTATCATTGTTATGGTCTTTGCGTTTTCGTTGTGTGGATTTAATTACAATTATGTTCTGGGATCGAGTGTGCCGAGCCATGCCCTGGATCTTGGTTCTGTAATGGTAATTTTATCTGAAATATCCCTAATCTGAATAAAGTGTGCCGAGCCATGCCCTTGATTTCAGATTTGTAAGTGGTATTCTTGTTAGAATTTTCACCCACTTTGGGGATGGTTTTTATTTGAACCTGAGATCATGCGTGTCTAGCCGTACCCCTGATCCCAGATCTATATATGAAAATCATCTAAGTCCTAATTGCAGGGATGCAACATGGAACCTATTAGGGTGTTGACCATTGATCTTCCATAAAAGGTGTTTGTTACCAATGAAGTATCTCTTAAGTTAATCCTTAGATTTATATTATAGGAAGAACGGACCAAAGATGGGAGGATTTAGTATCTTCATCTTTATCATCATCTTCACTTTTATTTGCAAATTATCAATTGAATTTTAGTTTGTAGTCATTAATTACCATCTCACCAACCACTTAAATCATAAAATTGGTAGAATACTGTTAGATCTTAATAGATTTCTAGAATTACTTGTCTCTTTTAGGTATTTCAACATTAATCCTCGTGGGAACGATCTCGTACTCCGCACCCATTATATACAAACCGATTCATGCACTTGCGAGTAAAACATACATTAAAAAATCACATCAGCATCTTCAGCTGCAAATACCGTACAATACATGTACCAATTTGTTATCTTTAATATGGTCCAAGTTCAAGTTGAGAACAAAACCAACTAACACAATTAACCAAATCAATCGATGTCATTGATGAAAGATTCGGTGATGGTGGTGCCAATTTTCTCTTACCCCTATCAACTGTGTCAAAAGTTGACTTCTATAGATGTTAAAAGTCATAAAAATATATGAAAGCCCGGCTTGGCAATTGAAGATTCAGTCTCCACAACCAAGGTTCTCACATGTGAAACAATTGACTGCCTTGAATCAGATGATGGAAATTTTCTTTGGCCCAATCTTCCACATAACTGGTCTTCAGATCACGGGTCACCTATCAGATGGCTAGATATTGATCCTACGTAACACACATTCCTAAGGCCCCGTTTGATAGCAATGAAACTTCAATGAGGAAATGAAATCAATTTCTTAGTTGATTTCCTCTAGAAATGGATTTTCTACTATTTGATTAGTGTGTTTGAGAAATGAATTTCATTGGAAATTGATTTCTCTGGTTTCATTAGTATTTTTAAAAATGAATTTGAAAATAAGTTTTTAAGTTTTGATCATTTATTATTAAAATCATAATTCAAGTCAAATATTAACTAATAATTTTTTTAATAATATTTCATTACGTTACAAATTAATACCATAATAATCACTTTTTATTACTAAGTTACATAAATCAGAGTTTAAAAAGTCAAACTTTACTAAACTTAAAATTTTGATAAAAAAAAAATATAAAGTTAAATAACAAAGTTGTAAATGTTAGTATCTAATGTAAGTTTATATGTTGAAATAAAATTAAATTTTTATAAAAGTCAAACTTTGATCAAAATTTTAACTTTGACAAAGAGAAAATTTTACAACGTACCAATAAATTACAAAAGTCCAACTGTAAATTAAAATAACAGTATTCATATACATCGTTAGGTTACACTAGTTAAAATTTGATCAAATATCTACTTTTAATAAAAGTTAAACTTTTGACCAAACGTAATACTTTGATTAATAAAAAAATTTAAGACTAAAGTAAAAAGTTATATAGTAAATGCTAGTATGTACTATAAGGTTACATGTTGAAACAAAGTTCAATTTTTAAACTTTAAAGAAAATTCAACTTTTTAAAAATGTCAAACTTTGACCGATAAAAAATTAGACAATCTACTGCCAACCTACAAATTACTATAACATTATTCGTATCTATCGCTAGGTTACATTAGTAAAAAATTTGGCTAAATATCAACTTTTAAAAGAGTCAAACTTTGATCAAATGTAAAAGAAGTAAAATAAAATTTGCTAATATACACCAAAGTAATAAATTAAAAAAATAATAATCTCATTGAGGATACAGAAGTTCAAAAAATCAAATTATGTTTAAAAGTCAAAGTTTGACCAAATATCAAACTTTGACCGATAAAAATTTACATTACCAAAATACAAATAATAACAGTAATAATCACTATCTACTGTCAAGATACACTCCTCAAAATTTTGACTATAGTCAAAATTTAAATAAAAGTCAAACTTTGACAAATAAAAATGAGGCAATGTATTTTCAAGTTATAAATTAAAATAATGATAGATATTTTTAATTATAATATTTCACTAACAGAAATTTATAACATTTTATAGAAAATCAAACTTTGACCAAGAAAAAATTGCACTGATACGGTATAAATTAATTTATGTAATAGTAGTCTCTATCTATAAGTAGATTTCAAGTTTGACTAAAACTAAATTTTGTGTAAAAGTCAAAGTTTGATTCAAAAGTCAAAGTTTGACTAATACAATTGAGAATCTAGTGTCAAATTATACATTAACACAACAGTATCCTTTTTTTGCCATCAAATTATTGGAATCAGTTTAATCAATAGTAAAATTTTAATTAAAAGTCAAAGTTTGACCTTAAAATCAACCATTGACCCCCTAAAAATTTGATAATATATTACTAACTTACAACTTATTATCATGTTTCAACAGTCAAAATTTGATCAAAAGTCAAAACTTTATATCGCTTATAAATTCAATTAAAGTTTGATTAAATTCAAACTTTGACCAAAGTCAAATATTAGCTGAAAATAGTATGATATAGATAATGTGGTGGTCATAGTGATTGTGTTGGTATGATGGTCATAGAAATTGAAGTTACTTTTTAATAGTCAAAAACTAAATCTTTTTGCTTTTAGATTTTTTACAAATAACTTTAGACTTGCAATAACAAAAAATTATTTGTTTGTTAGTAAGAAACTCAATTTCAGCCACTTAAAAGGTTGAAATGATTTCCTCCTAAAATGATTTGGTGTATGGAAATTCAATTTCAATGTAGGACGACTTAATTTCATTTCCATCTCCTTAACTACTTATCAAACAATAACAATTGAAAACTAAATTTCATTTCCACAATGAAATTATATTTCCATTTTATCAAGCAAGGCCTAAAAGTGACTTGAGAAACCCTTCTCATGTATACCCATGATCACAATCATTTTTGGGGATTTGTGCCACATGGAATGAACACCGGAGCATATGATGGGTGAACCATAACCTAAAGATCAATTGTGTGGAAGATTGGGCCGAAGAACGATCTCCATTATCTAATTCAAGCACTTAGCGACTTTTCACGCCAACTTTTCGATTGCAAGTAACTGTTCCCTTCTAATAAGCATCTTGATTAAACAGATTAAACAGCATAGAAATTTAAAAGTACAAACTAAACAGCAGTTTTTCCCAAAAACTATAACATTTATGATGCAGGTATGATAATATAATTATTAGAAAAATACTAGACTAAAAATAATATAATTATTTTTCCAGTTAATCTTAGACTTTTGATGTGAGCTTCGAACTTTGTTTTAAATTTAATATGTCAATTAAAAATCCATCCAATCATAAAGCGAGGATAATCTACTTTATTAATTTAACCTAGACCTTCCACCATTACTTATGTATTATTATTATTATTTTTTAAAATGGGAACGTGATCCCCGTCCTTTGGCATTCCATTTTCAAGTCTATCAAATTAAAGTCACATGCAGATCATGTGTCACACAAGTAATCTCATGGAATCCAAGCAAAGAAAAGAGAATAAATAATACACTACTGCTAATCTCACCCGTTTAGTAGAAAGTATCACATTATTTTTCAGTGACAAAAATCACTGACAAATTTGAATCAGACGATAGAGATTATTTTTTATTCCAATCGTTCTCATGATAGATCTTAAGATCATGACGCCTTTATCAAATGGTCAGATGTTAATTTCACAAAGCACACCATCTCCAAAAGTAACTTAGACCATGGGAAAATGAGTTGATCTCCACTTTTGAAAGCACGTCGAATAAATATCTAATCGTCTAATAGACACACCATGATCTTAAAATCTATCATGAGGACGATTAGAACATAAAATAATTTCCATCATCTAATTCAAATCAGTCATATTTTTCTTCCGTGAAAAACTGTGTGAGAACAGTTAACTGTGCCCTTAACATATTATTCAACCCTAGAAAACCTTTTATAACCAAGTCTACGAGATGACTAATTAATTACCATCTTGGGGCTTACAACTTGTATAATATTTTATTTTTAAGTGGTATATATATATATATATATATATATTTGAAGCATGTCTGCCAATTGGCAATTGCAAAGCAGGTTCTATTAATTGTAGTCAATGTTTGTCGGTAAGGTGAATGATCGGCTCTTGAATTGAATGAAAACTATAAACTTATATATTCATAAAGATAAAAGACAATAATAAAGTGATGACACTTCGTGGTCCCATGGAGGAAGCTTATATTTTAAGTTTTGTTTCAATGGAGGCGTCATAATACGAGGAACGAAACAAATGAGTGCTTCCACATTTTCTGCATTTAATGGAAGTTCCCTTCAATACTAATCTTTGAAGCCGCTATTGGAGGGGGCTATGATCCGAAAATTAGACTGGTTTGAAAATTCTACTTGGTTTCTTTGTTTGGGTTACAAATAAGCATTTTTAAATAAAATTGGACGGCGTCATCACTCATCATCTTGGAGGGGGCCAATAACCGTGCTATATATCAACGTTAAAATAATTTACTAAATTATAAATTTAAAATTTTAAAAATTTTACGTTGGAAACTTAAGTTGTGTTTGAGTTAGCTCTTATAAGAGTAGAAGCAGATCTTTGTATACTCTCTCTCAGAGCAGATAAATTCTACTTTGGTATAAAACAAGTATAGAATAGTTTTATCACTTAAAATAGTTCCTCGCCAGAGCAAATGAGGCGAGGAACTGTGTTACCAAATATAAAAGTAATTATTCACTGGAGCTAAAAGGTGAAAGAGCTGCTCTTTGCCCCAAAAGAGCTAACTCAAATGCAACCTTAACGTCTCTAACTAGCAGGCCATTAGTATGGGTGCAAACGGGGAGGGCCGCTACACGCACCATATTTTTTTCTTCCCGCACACACCAAAACAAAATTAGTTGTGTGGTATGTTGAAACACGTATAAAATACATATAAAACAAGTATGGAATGAAAAAAGGTGTAATTATATATATTTTTATATATTTTTATTTTAGTGTATATTTTTAATCTTTTATATTTTTTTCTTCCTTTTCCCGCACTCTCAATTTTTAACATTTTTTTCAGAAATTTTCCCTTACTCTTCACATATTACTTGAACGCATAAATGGCACATTCATTTCAACCTAATCCCTTCTCTTGTACTAACCACTTTACCACTATTAAAGTATATTTTATTTGTTTGTAAAACAGTATATTTGGTATAAAATGATTATTACTTAAATACAGAAAGGGCAAGTTCATCTTAAAAAGTGGATGTAAAATTTATTTTATGGGCTACTATTCATTTGACCTTAAAGTGAATGACTAGTATAATATTGCACACTCCATAAAATTGTAACGTCATCTCAACTCCTTCAGCCGACAGACATTGATTACCTTTTGTCTGATGACGGAGATCATTTTTCACCTCAATATTGCACACAACAGCTCTTGAGATCATAGATATTCTATCAGAGAGTCAATTTTCGATTTCATGTGACACACATCACAAAAAGTGACTCTAAAATCATGTGGCATATATCACACTCAAACATGATTTTAGAGTTACTTTTTGAGATCTATGCCACGTGGAATAAAAAAAAGACCTTCTGATAGTATGCTCATGATCTAAAGATTCATTGTGTGGATGATTGGTACAAGAAACAATCTATTTCATCTGATTCCAAGGCAGTCATTGTATGCCAGCTAAAAAAATGAGTTGAGATTCCAAGGCAGTCATTGTATGTGAGCTAAAAAAATAAGTTGATGTTGCAATTTCATTTGTTGAAGGTACTCATTTCCTTTTAGTTGTACTCCTTTGAGTCCAAATAGAAAGTCACTATGATAGATTTTACCAATAATAAATGAAAATTATGAATTATAGCCTCATAAAAAAATATATATATATATTGCAAGTAATATTTTGGGAACAAAATAAGAGGAATTACATTGAAATGAACACAGAAAATTATACTTTTTGAAGTAAAATGAGGGACTGCGCGTAATATTCTTACATTACCGTGAATTGAATGTGCCTTAAGTTGCTCCATGTTCTTTTTAATGAATAGAGAGGAAATTTATTCATTAAAAATGGGAAAATTAGAGTGTAAGGCGCTAAAACCATCCTATCAGAGAGAAAATTGTGGTCCATGCACACACAACTCAAAAGAGACTTTGTATTTTTTGGGACGTGTGTCATGTGAAAATACCATCTAAGTCATTTGCTTTGAAGACCGTCATTCTATGATCTATGATGCAAAATATTGATTTATGACACATTGCTATCATATGATTCATTGCAATCAACTCTGAAAGAGATCGCGTTGTGTAATGACCCAGAAAATTTGAACCAGAAACTAACCGCATCGATGTACGTGTCCGGCACGGAAATCGAGACAGAAAATTTAAAACTTTGAAATAAATATTAATGGAATAGTATTAGCCTATAAGTAGGTTAGTTTATGTATGAAAACTCGTTTCGATCCGAGTTAAGTACGATGTTGAAACCGTACACTACGCCGTACCGACATGTTGGTGTTTCACACCGAAATCAAATTTGAGAAGCAACTGAAATATCTAAGATATTTCAGTTGGTAGCTTATAAAAGAAGGAAGAGGGTTGGAATGGTTACCTTCTTCTTCTCCTCCTTCTCTCCCCTTTGAGATCTGCAACTAAGTTATAAGTTAAATAGATTCTTTGAGAGAACTAGGTTAGGAATACCTAGGTTATATATTTGTTTGACATAAGAGTGTGAAGGAAGGGGGCCAAATACGACGGTCCACATTGAGTCTGGGAAGGTACGCTGATGCCGTGCGTAGAAGCGGAGCTTAGCTTCGTCCTATTCGAGTTGTAGCTGTGATAAAAACTCCGAGAGCTTGATCCGAAACCCTCATCCGGAGTGTTTGCCGAAACCCCGAAAGGGCCCACAAAGAGGTGAGCTCCCTTGTTTAAAAATGGGCAGTTGGATGCCCTAAATATAGGTTTTATATGAATAGTTAAGATTTTAGTGGATTTTTAGAAGAAAAATAAGTTAGAAAAAAATTGGTTGGTAAACTCCATTAATGACTGAAAACTCGACATTGGTGATCGATCACCAAGGGTGTTGATCGATCACTAAGTATGAAATTGATCGATCAACAGTGGTGGTGATCGATCAATTTATATAAACAGTAAAGGAAACATTATGGCAGAGAGTTGGGGAATTTTGGTGATCGATCAACGTGGTGTTGATCGATCAACTTCCAGTATTGATCGATCAATTGGTGGTGATCGATCAACCTGAAACCCATTGATCGATCAACCAACATGGTGATCTATCAATGGTGTACAAGATTGACAAACAGTTGTGCTTTGGTGATCGATCAACAAGGGTGTTGATCGATCAATGAAGAGTTCATTGATCGATCAACAAGGTATTGATCGATCAATAAACCCTGTTTTCGCGCTTAGAAAATTTATATGTAAGAACCACTGGACATTGTGCTAGTTCACAATCTGTCACTCTAACACCTAGAGTAACATGTTTATGGTCTAGGATCAGACTAAGATGCCTTGAAAAAGCTTTGGATTTGCTTAGAAGGAGCTTGATCCGAGGTAGGGGAATTCAACCGAAATTGCATTTATTTTTGATCTCATGGTTTATATCTGTCATACACATCTCAGCATAGTTTAATTCTGTTTTAAAAGCATGTTTAGCATATGTATGAGCATTCTATTACACTTGATCCGACATTTGACATCCATTCAAATCAATTCGTTAAGTATGATAAGTATGCATGTGATTTGAGGTTTAATATTAGTAAAATCCCACCGACTTCGGCGGTATATCCGTTCGAGCACACTTGTGCATTTGCTTTGTAATCCTCGGCACAATTGCACTCGGTGTGGGGCATTGTTGCAATTCGAAAATTGTTCATGTGAAGCGATGGTTGGGATTTATCCATCGGACCAAATCGCTACCACGTGCTATACTCACGGAGTTACTTAAGTATACTACACTAAGTCATTATATGTTGTATTCATCAATTGTTTTGGATAAATGTCTCATGTTTTATCGTCACATTGCATATCTTGATTTTGTTCTTTGATGACCATGTTATACAATTAGAATGCAATTTTATTTGAAATTCTTCTATTGAGCTAGGATGTAGCTCACTGCTTTTGTAAACATTTAGGTTACGGCGGTAGCTCCGGTTACGAGGCGACCGGACTATCGGCTGATCCTGAGGCTGAGGTTGAGGACGAAGAGACGGACACCCCAGCTGACGACTTTTACCCATAGACTGGGTATAGCTTAGACATTTTTGGGTTTGTACGTTTGTTTGGAGACTTTGGATTATGTGTGCCTGGTGGCCACTTTTGTATTAATATTTGTATATATTTTATTTCTTTTATAGTGTTATTATACATTCTATCGGAACCATCATTGGGAACCATTGTTTGGGTGATGGATGTCTGTCACCGATGGTTCTTTTTGGTTCCTTTTTGAGGATGTATACTTTTTACATTTATAAATGAAAGTTTCTTTATTGTTCTTACTTTTAAATTGATTCATTAGATGACTCTACTTGCCGCTGTGGGATTGTATCTATATAATTCCACTTTATATACAGATACAAGTGTGATTTGTCCTAGGGATCATCCAGAGCATGATCCTGATGGCACAGATTTCTGAGCACAGAAATTCGGGGCTGTCACACGTTGTGTGTCAATCTTGGATCTATGATGCAAAAGATTGATTTATGACACATTTATATCATATGATTCATTGGAGTCAACTGTTGAATCAAATAATAACTTTGACTGCGATGAATCATATGATAGAGATTGTTTCATAGTAAATCTTTAAATCATGACTTTTAAATCAGACTTAGATCGTTTTTCCACGTGGCACAGGCTATGAAAATCTCATGTTTTTCTTTTTAAATTGTGTGAAAGGGCAAGCTTTAAGTGTGCAAGTAATTCCTCCCAAAATTAAATTTCCATTAAGTGTTAATAAATGACACCTGACCCAAATAAGCAGGACTAAAGGGTGATTCCCCTTTCCCATCCTTGGGAATGCAGTGATGTTTTTGAGTGCCAAATCAGGAAAGGCTAATTTACTTGGACATAGACTCAAGCGTACTTGGTTGAGTACCTGATACCAGCTCCTTTTTTGACACTTGAATTTTTAAGGGAGCTAAAATTTTTATGGTACGTCTGCTCGTGCCCACGATTCCATAGCCCTTCAAAACAATTTATTGCTTCAGAACAAATGATGGAGATCGTGTTTTACCCCGATATTCCACACAATGGATCTTGAGATCATGGTGCACTTATCAAACGGTCGATTTTTTATTCCATGTCTCACAAATCCCCAACCAATGGCCTTAAAATCTCCTTTAAAAGTGATGTGTATCATATGATTGAAGAGCCTTTTCTTTGGGATCTGTGACACATGAAATCAGAAACTAACTGTTTGATAGGTGTGTCATGATCTCAAGATCCGTTGTGAGGAATATCTGGATGAAACGCGATCTCCATCATCTAATCCGAAGCAATCATCATCTAATCCGAAGCAATCATCTGTCAACGCGTGGGCGCAAATAGAGGTACCCAAATTTTTAAGGGAGCTAAAACTTTCACACCAGATTTGTACCATGACACATGATTAAAAACAAAGACTGTTATTTTTGGGATCTGCACCACGTGGAGCACCCTTCTAAGCCACCTGATTTGAAGACCATGATGTAAAGATCATTAAAGCCAAAGATCGGCCCGAAACATGATCTCTATCATTTGATTCAATACAATCAAATACCATCACTTGATTCATTAGTTGACTCTGACAATTCAGCTAATAGAGATCATGTTTCCTGTCAAATTTTGGCCTCAAAAGATCTTTACATCATGATTTTCAATTCAAGCTGCTTAGATGATGTTCCATGCAGCACGATTCCCAAAAATAACATGATCTTTATTTTTAACCTTGTGCCACAATACAAAACTGGTGTGCAATTTTTAGCTCCCATATTTTAGTCGGAAGTCGATCAGTAATTTGTTCAAAAAAAATTAAAATGACAATTATTTGTTAATGATATGTCGAAGGTTTGTTTAAAACTTAGTTAAAGAATTTTTTTAGCTGAAAGATCCCAACATTTTACTTATTTACTTAATAGGGTCCTACCGTCTCTTTATAGCTGAGATGGTCTCAACCGTTAACCATTTTAATAAAAATTTACATGTAGACTTCGTCCAATTTTAGCGGGTGAAAAAACCCTATAACTAATAAAACATGAACATTTTAAAACGCCCACATTTTTTCAGGTGAGATTGATTAGTCCGACAGATTGTTCTCATACCAGACAGATAGGTCTCCCTTAAAAAAGTATATGTGCTTTCAGTTAAAAGGCAGATTTTTGGTTGACAAAGCACACGTGCAAGTTTCTATTTTAAAAAGGTAAAGAATCACTACCCTCTCAAGTAAATAGTCACTTGAGAGTAGAACATTTTGACCCATTTTGTAACGCAACCCAAAATTAAGTCCCTGGATAACCATAAGTATTACTGCAGCCATGTGGCCTATTGTCATTGGAGTAAGTGAGGATTTGCAGGAAGTAATTAGCAAACTCAGTTCCCTTCATTGACAAAGAGCAAAGAGAATAAAATTTTAATTTCTTTATTTTTTGTGTAAATAAGGGTTGCAATTCCCAATAGTTTGGTAAGAGAGTATAGCGCAACACACCATCTCAAGTCTTAACTTAGGCATTATACCCTTAGGCCGTGTTTTACAACTTGAAATTCAATTCTTGGAAGTAAATTAGTAATTCCACGCTAACTTCTTAATAATTAAATTCACCTGAAAATTAACATTTCAATATTGTCAAAGAAATAACTTCCTTGAAATTACAATTTCACTGTTTTATTAATGTATCTGATAAATAAATACTTGTGGAATTGAAAAATGGTATTTTTGACCAAATAAAAAATTACAGAAAACATAAGTGAGTCCATGTGATTTCAAATACACAAGTTAAAATATCAAATGACAAAATTACCTCATGGATTTACCATTTCAAAGGTTGTGCATGAATTTCCAAATAGCCCATGAGCCCCACCGCAATTTAATTCCACCCCCTTATTTCCCAATGAAACAAAATACATAGGAATAAAACTCAGTTGCACTACGAATTGCAACTTCCACGAAACTAAAGAAATGTTGAAAAAAGGCTATCAGCAGCAAAATGTCAAATAATGTTATGGCGTGAATAATACTACTAAACCACAAACTCATCGAAGGGCTGTTCGTTAATATTTCAAAGGGTAGCTCTATGGTTACCATTATTTACTCCCCATCAAACTTAATCGCACCAATTAGTAAAAACACCAACTAATTTAAGCAGTAATTAAAAGTCACCCATTTAAGTTTCTCATTTTTGGAAGTTTTTTTTTTTTTTGAAGCAAGTGCACCCTACCCTTCTTCTCTAACCATCAACCCTCTGGAGAGCAAAACCAGTGCCACAAAAACCCGAATTCTAATTTTCAGGCTATTGAACAATAAGTGGTTAGGGTTTGGAAACCGGGTTTTGGTATTCCGTTTTCTATTTGTTGTTGCTTTAACAGGAAGAGGGAGAGGAAAAGGCAGTCCTATCTCTCTTCTTGTTTTTCAGACTTCTCTTCTAATAAAAGTACAAAAAGTGATGATAGCCATGGTGCTGGGTGCACAATTCTATTGTTGTTGTTTGTTGTCCAGAAAGGGGAAATTGAACTTGTTTGTGCTGCTGTTATGAAAGAGATAATGAAGAGATGAGGGAAGTATTGATGCGGCTGCTGCTGCTACGTTGATGTTACTATACACCATGAGGCTAGTTGATGGGCATTGCGGTTGAAGGGAGAAGGCGCTGACGTTGGCAAGCAAAGCCATGCAAAAGCAACCGACGATTGCCGATTAACTCTGAAAATGGCGAGGAAGAAATTTGGTTGTAGGATAGGATAAACCGTGAAATGAAGATGGGTGCAAGCTTTCAAGGTGCACTACAACTCCAATGGGGTGTGCACCTCATAATATATAGAGTTAGTCTATAATGGGTGTCCGCCCATCATGAGCGGTAAAGCGGTAAAGCAGTCCACACATTTATGTGACTTTGTGACATGCACGAACTTCCTTGGAAGTCCGTACATGTCGGACAGTCACACCCATGATGGATGGACACCCATTGTAGGCTTAACTAATAAATATAAGTAAAAATATCATCACACGTTAACTGTGAGGTTACAAATCAACAGGAGTAAATAATGGTAATCATCACTCTATTTGCACCCATCAAAACACTAAAGGCACCCACCTGCCCCATGTCTTAGTTGGCTGACTTTGGAATTTTGGTTTTCCTCAAGCAGGCACCCTATTTGAATACCTCATGATGAAAGACAATTGCATAGAAAAATGATGAGATGACAATCCTGAGAGGCATGATATGGTCATGAATCTGGCTTACACGGATTTCAATGCCCTGCTATTTGTGACTTTCGTAAGTAATGATGCCTATGATGCCACACTAATCCAAACATAATATGCTCTCATAAAACATAACAGCCAAACACGTTACATAATGCCACAGATTGTTCTATAAACGTTTTGTTATAAACATGAATTAAGGATTAAACATTAATACCAAAGGAGACATAGGCTTGAAAACTGCAGGACAGAGAAATGTCGCTTTTCTGAAGGTCTCATTCCCAAAGAACAAGTTTCAAAAGTTTTGATTGTCTTTAGAGTTTTGTAATAAAACAATACTGAACAGAAACGATACAAAGC
This sequence comes from Chloranthus sessilifolius, assembly GCA_021018995.1. Classification (NCBI taxonomy): domain Eukaryota; kingdom Viridiplantae; phylum Streptophyta; class Magnoliopsida; order Chloranthales; family Chloranthaceae; genus Chloranthus; species Chloranthus sessilifolius. Next base: position 40,964,873 of record CM037589.1, on the reverse strand, counting down.
AATTTTTCTACCCATTCAAAGACATCCGAGTAAACAGCAAAACATGTCACATTAAGTTTACAATATAATTACTGCTCAAAAAAAAGTTCACACTGTATACATTGCATGAAGCAAAATGCTAAATACACAGCAATATATTAATAAATTAATGGAATGTCACCGGCATCATAAGATTTTCTAGCTAATGAAGACTCTTTTCCCCATCAAGCCTAGCAACCCTATTAAAAGCTGAATTTCACAGCTACCAAGGCCCTGAAAATCCGTGAACAAGTTTTGATAGGATACAGAAGCATATAGGCCATTCGTAAGCTTGATAATATTAGGATGTCAGCGAAGAGAGTCCATCCCTATGCTAAACAAATAAAAATATGGAGCTTACAAATACATGCAAAACAAGAACACATATGGCATCAGAGTCATAGCGAAACTGTAGAGCAAAGAAAAGTTGCAACCGCAATAGATGGGAATTACCTTGACGAAGTACTCAGAAACCAGTGGAATCAACTAACGAGGAGTAGGACAGGTTTTCGTCGGCTTCAACACTCTTCCTATCAACCTTGTCCCGTAATTCTCTATTGCTGACCTTAAGAATTCCTCCAGTTTCCAAACCCACAATTTCATATAAGTCTAGCCTCCCAAGCTTTGCTTCATTCACATCACCTTCCCAACATGTCTCAGCTACGATTTCAAGTGCCTTGTCCAATTTGTTCTCCTCCACAAGATTGCCATTTTGTAAGAGGACAAGATAAACCTGTTCAGCAGAAGCCTTCCTTATCTGAAGGGAAACATCACTAAAAAGTTAATCTCTATCCAAAGCTTAGTCATACCGAAGCCACTACAGAGATCTCTTAGTAAGTCAATCCAATGGCAGGAAGCCAATATTTAGTTTCAAGCTTTAACGGCTACATACCTTTATCCAAGTCAAAAAAGGAATTTGCATGGAAGTGAAATAAAATCCAATTCACCTTTAGCGTGCTATATACCTTTGGGTAACGGTGGCCAAGGAAAGACAAAAGCTGACAAAAGGCCTGGAAGTTGATAGGTTCCAAGAGTGAAGAAATGTATCCAAGAACGGATATACCCGTACATAGCTTAGAAAAATCCTTTGACCCCTTTAACTCAACTGCCAGTGAATCCAAAATACCAATACAGAAGTCTCGAGTGTGTGCCTAGTTGTCATGATTCACAACAAAACCATCAGTGCAAATTTTTTTTTCTTTTTTGATCGACAAAACCATCAGTGCAAATTATAAAATCTCAAACTAAAGACGTGCCATATAAACAAAAAGGAAAATTTTGTTGCAAATATCTGGAGGCGCACTTATAACCAACTGCAGTTGTCACCAAGGATCAAAATACTGGTTTCAGTCCCAACCGAAACCGAAATTTTGGGATTTCGGCCGAAATCTTGTGGGCCAGGCCGAAATTTCGGTGGCCAAATACATATATATATATATATATATATATATATTAGAAACCCAAAATCATTGGCCTTCAAATTATCGGCCGAAAATTTGAAGGCTGTGATTTTTTGACCAAAATTTTCGGGATTTCGTTTCGGTGGTCCAAAACCGATGGGATTCGGCCGAAATTTTGGGAATTTGACCGAAATTTTGATCCATAGTTGTCACCATTCCAATGAAAGGGGAATTGATTTATGCATACTGCTCACAGAATGTCGTTATTGTTGTCCTAATTTGTTTTAAAATGAACAGAACCATAAACTGTAAACAGCCAAGCAAACCTCAAATCTAATAATACTATGTGAAAGCGGTTGTTATAACACGCTCCTCATCTTTATATGTTCAAGCACATAATTCAATCCTGTTAGGCCGGTTCAGTTTTCTAAATACCAAGGTTAAATTGGTATCATTAAGATTATGCCAAGTCAGTGAAAAAATTCTCTAAACAGGTTCTGAACCAATTTTGATTTTTTAAAGCATGGACAATAGCACGTATTGCAATGTAAGCGTGCAACATTTCAACAAAGCACCACATCAGCCGTAGCTAAAATGTAAATATAAAAAATTGAGTAACTAGTCACCCCATAAGAAAATATTAACCATATAACTGAGTAGATGTGGCGCAAAGTGTAGTACCTCCATATTTAAAAAGACCTTTTTGCTGATGAGAATCTCGATGGTCTGAAAAGAAGAAAAAACATTGCAACAGTCAAGTTTCAAGTGCAATACTAAATAACAGGGCAAACTGATGCCATAAAATAGCATAACTATCTTTGTACAGAATTAGAAAGAAAGAAAAAAGAGGTAAAGATCATAAAATGCAGAACTTATAAATTTTACTCAGTTTGCAGAAAAGAGTTACAAATGAAAATATTAAATGATAGAATCCAGTGTAACTGATAGTAAACATGAGATATAGTGTCTTTTTATATTTTATACATGTAAGGAATATAGGGTCTTTTCTGCATTTCAGATATAGCTTGAATTTTTGAAACTATAAGGGGTTAAGGTAATTCAATGAATAAAATGATAGTTTGGGTACATAAGTGATGAGAAGGTGTGTTGCTGAAACATTACTGATTTTAGATATAAACTCATATTATAATCTTTTTCAGGAAGTTCCGATAGATATTGAAAGAGTCAGCGTGAATGTGAGAAAGGGTGAGCGTGAGATACAAAGAGAGAGGGACAACAAGAGTAAGAGAGGGTCATCAAGACAGAGAGAGACATGTAAAGGGAGCGGGAGCAGAAAAGGAGGACCCTAAAACCTAATCTTTGAGGCAAGTAATTTGTACTAGCAGGTTTGATTAAACCCTAATCTGTATCTGAAATCTGAAGTATGTATAGTATGCTTTTAACCTGAAATTTTAGACGTTATTTGTAATTTGAGGTCTCAGTTGCCGCCCTTTATTTTTAATAAAGTGTCTAAATCTTTTAAAGATCAGAAAAAACAATATGATTTTCTGCACAACTTGTGAGTCAGCTATATTGTTATATGACTACAAATTTAATAGCTAAATCCTAGTATATATAATTATATATATCTGACAGCTCCTATAACTATTTTCTAACTGTTGTACATAATTTAGCTACAGTTGTATTTGATTTGACAGACCATTATGTTTGATTTAACAGCTCATATGCTACATGTATAATTTTAGGGATAATGGCTCCTGACCATGGATCAAAATTTCGGCCGAAATGTTTCGGTTACGGTCATGCCCGAAATGAAACCGAAATCCAAGTCCAGATTTGTATGGACTCCAAAATTTCGGCCGAAATTCATATTTTCGGTCAAAATTTCAGATTTCTGTCATGCCTGAAACCGAAATCCAACCCGAAATTTTGATCCTTGCTCCTAACCGACATTTAAACACCAAATGGTGTTTAAATGATCTTCCACCATTAAAATGTCACTTTTATCTCAAGCCATTGAAGTGTGATTTATCGTTATGCCATGTGGCACATATCTATTATCAATCTAAATTGTCCAAGTGGCAATCCATCGTTGGAACATGTCCCTGCCAAAGGATCATGCTTATAAATGGATGTAAACCATCTGATCGGTGTACTTTAATATCAGCCATCAAAATTAAGAACAACCGTTAATATTAGAGTGCACAGATCGGATGGTTTGAATCTCCCAAAAATGTGATTTTTTAACCCATAGCCTGTCAATTGATGATATATCACTTTGACAGTATGGATTTCCAAGATCATAAGCCAATAAAGGGTGTCAGATCGTTTAAACATCATTTGGTGCTTAAATGACGATCAGGAGAGTCGGGGTCCCATCATTTTAATGTGAACAGCTGATTTTTCAGCATTTTATATAGTTATTATATGAATTTGTATTTGGACTAGTTAGCTACAGTTGCCTCATGCCACCATGTTATATTTTGAAAATATTTTAGTGACAATGTCTTCTTGTCACATACCATTAGCTATAAATGCATGAGTTTTCAGGTAGAAGACCGTTAACCCATGTTGCAAAATCGCATACAAATTTGAATGTTAAAATGGAAGAAAATTTACAGAGCACAACAAAATGTGTACCTTCAAAGTGGGTACTATAACTCTATCACATTTCTTATACTGTTGCAGTACCCAAAGGATGTCAGTACTTAGCATATACTCCCTGGAACTTCTGTTCTCAAATTTGTCTGTTTCTGAAACTTTAAGATATTCTAGCAAAGCTGCAATTGATGCCTTTCGCAAAGAATCTAGCAGGTCACCAATGGAGACAACTAGCCCAGAAAGTACCAGTCTGCTATAAAAACTAAACTGAAGAAGCTGCACAAAACGTGGAAACGAGAAACCAGGTACCTGCGGAAGGTGAAGTATAAGATGTCCATGTAATGTGGGTTTTCTAGGAATTAATGGCTTCTCACAAGCTCTTGCAACATATCCTCCTAACAAGTCCACCATTAAGCCACATGGCATAAGTGTTTGAGCAATCCAAGTCACCGAAGTGACAGAGCATAGTCTGATACGAAGTGAGCCCAAAATCCACTCATTGGAGGAATTGAGCCATCCGATCAATGCACTTTAATAAGGACCATTGTTCATTTTTTTTAAGTGGTCCATAATAACGTGTTATAATTTTATGGCTTAAATCTTTTGATTTGGTAATTTGTGCATTGAGTGTAGTACAATGGCCATCCACATGGCATACTTGGGTTGATCTATGCCACATGGCACCACATGGGTTAATAGTGGCTTGTGAGGATGATATCTTACAAGGGTTTGTGTCGAGAGTCGGTCAATTTTTTTGGTCAGCAGATTCACTTGCTCGAAACAGTTATCTACAGTTGTACACAAAAAAGGATTGTTAAAAATATAAAGAGGCTCACTAGCACTGATTGAATGCCCCCGGGTGAAGAAATAAGCCACAAACCTCTTATACTTTGGTATTTATTAGAACAATCATATGATACCGTATTTCTTTAAGAACAGAGACCAAATTGGTAAGTGTGACAAATTCAGTTTTTATGCACAAACAGAACAAAAATGTTCAAACGATAAGCCTATAGAAAACTATGTAATGTTCACTCTTGAATCCAGTTTAGAAAACAAGAAACAATAAAGTGAATACATTGCTTGTCAGAATGTTTTCTTCCACAGAAAGAACATGAACAAGATACCCCATATCCTTGGGGAGTCCAGTTCTTCAAATTGTAATTCTGAACTAAAGAAGTGTCAAGAAATTTGGCAAATTGCTTCCAATCAGCCAAAAGAAAAGTAAATGCATGGTAGAAACTAGATACTATTAATGTTGAGGTGCATAATGGAGAAGCTTGGAATAGCATCAAAATCTGAAGTTTCATTGATGCATTTATAAGTGAACTTGGGGGAAAATTTATGTTGGAGAAATAGAGGCTCATACATTACTGAATACTAAGTCATAGGACTTACTAAGTAATATGGAAATTAGACCAGATTGGTAGTGTTCCGCATTTCATAACCATGTCAGCATTGTGGTTAAAGTCTTACAATTTAATATTTGATCTTACAACTAGAGTCGAATTCCACTGCTTGCAATTCAAATCTTACACTTAAATCCTTTGAAATCTTACAATTTGTGGATGTATCCTAGGATCTAGATTGGAATCATACAGTGCCAACCAAATCTCCCCTAAAACTTGATCCTTTTTTTCTTTTCGTTTTCAGAATTTATGGAGGCTTAAAACCCAAATGGCAGATCCCTTCCCATTATTTAACCATTTGGATAGAAATATTGGAGTTAAAGGTTGTTTCAAAACTCTAAATGCTCGAAGAAAGAAATTGCAGGAGCTGTACTTAGCTACTGAATGAATTTTAGGTATCTGTCAACACATTTTCACATTGAAGGAGGAATCTGTCGTTATATCTTTTGGGAGGTTTATTGGCAACTAGGCCAATACGTGCGAAGTCCCTAGAAGCCTAAATCCTTCATCTTGTTTTATGTTTTCTTTTCCCACTATTTAAATACAAAAAGGGAATTATTATTATACGAAAATGTTGCACCATTATGCATTCAAATGATTAATTCAAATTAAAGTGCAATTATTGAGAGAATTTGTATGATGGTATTGAATTTCAAAACAAAATCCAAAGGCAAAATATTAATTCAATTTAAGGAGACTTTAGGGGATTAAAATAAAACAAAATGATATAAGTATTGAGATTTTAGGGGATTACAAAGAAGAAAAACAATATACATATGAGATTCTTGGGGAATTACAATGATATAAGAAAGAGTAATTAAACAAACTTTAATGCCCTTATGTTTGTTTAAGATTAGTTTATTATGTTAATTATAAAATTATGGGTACTTTTATCATTATAGAGAAAATTAATACTTGGTGATTAAAGATAGGTAATCTACTAATATATGATCTGATTTACGATTCAAAAACTATCACAATGCAATGCATGATCCAGCTTTAATTTCCAGAGGATTGTGCATTGAAATAAAGTGATAAGACTTACACTCCACTTTAGACTGGGGTCATTCGGAACAATATCTTCCAGAAACTCCCTATGAGGTATGGATGGGATCAAAATAGTGTCGTTGTAGAGAATCCTTTGGAGAACCTTTGCAGCTCTCTCTCTTATTTTATCCATCTTCTCAACAGCTTGCTTCACGATGCCTCCAACCAAATTTGTTGCAAGACTTTCATCAAATAGTGTCTGATCGTTTACAGCTGAATCACCGCCAGGCACTTCCGATAAGATTTCCACCCCAGGTGTCTTCCTAGTGAAACCCATAGATTCTCTCTCACAGAGGATATATGTTAATCTTTCAAGACCGTCCATCGCAGCCTCACGGACCCAAGAGCCTACATCACCTCTGTTATCTATTGAATAATCATTGAGAGCCTTTAATAAAGTCTGCATCACTTCATTCTTGATCAACAGAAAAAGTGATATGTCTTCTTCCACGTTAAGAAAAACAGAATGTTTCCTCGCTCTGGTTAATGTTTCAGACACAAAAACTACTCCTCGAATTGCATTTACACGTGCTTCGGCATCCTGAAAATCAGGGTTATCCTGCATATAGAAGCAATCAATTTTGTAGGTCAACCATTTAGATACCAATTGAGTAGTAGAAATACTTTACTAGTAGCATATATTACCTGGATCAAACAAGAGATACAAAGTTTTGTTAACACAACCCTCCATCTTGTAGCTAAAAATTCAAAAGGCAAGAAACCTAATGCCAATGCTGAACCTCGTCTTGCAGCCACATTAGGATCATCCAAGAGGTCCAGGTATTTCAGTGTTATATCATTGGCAAGTCCATCATCTTTGGCAATAAAATATGCCGGAACAAAGTGCTTTAATGCTTCAACAGCAGCTCCCTTCACAAATCATAGGAAATAGATTTTTGAACTAGCAAAAGTGGCATGAGAAGTTAACATGAAATCAATTTTTTTTGTTTATTCTTTTGATAGGTAAGCTAGCTCAAACCTGCGACCTTGAGGTTGCAAGTTCAAGCCAGCTTACCTATATATATAAATATAGCATTTAAAATCCTGCACTTGACACATGATAGTAGAACAAAGTTCAAAGTAGAACAAAATTGAGCCCAAATTAGGATCATACACACCATTGTACCTGTATCTGAGCATTGGGGTGCTTCAAATTCTCATTAAGAGTATCTAGTAAACTTCGTTTTATCTTCTCTGGTAAGAATACCTGGGCAACAGAGATGCACTCAATAAACCGGGAAACAGAAGAACGCATGATCTCTCCACCTTTCCCACGATAAAGTCGTGCTTTCTCAATGGCAGGAACTACTCCTGCAATAGATTTCTGCTTGTCTGCACGTAAGAAAAAACTGTTAAAACACATGTACGAAAAGATTGGTTCCCCCATGCTCAATGGAAAATAAAATCAACGGCACACTTATCTCTGAGAAGGAGCTACCATGAACAAAATAAAACAAAGTTAGCTTGGTTATTAGAAAGTAAATTAACAAGGTTCTGCTTAGAGGTTGTGAGTTCAGTATATCGGAGCCAAATATCCAGAAATGGATAATCAGGAAATATTAGGATTTCACCAACTGTTTGTACTTTGTAGTCAGAATCAAAATGAAAGAAATTCCGAGCCCATAAACATGGTTAGCAAAGGATAGAGAAAAAAAATTCATCCCATATATAAACTGCAATGAGGATACTGTAACATATGTGTGCATAAGATAATATCAAATACCTAAACACAAGCGCATTCTAATTTCAGAAAAGAGAAAAAAATCGAATAAAGCTCAGATACTGTGGGATTTACATGTCCACAACACAGAAAACCAAGCATAGATATAAGATACTGACAAGGAAGATACAACTAGAGATTTACAGCGATGTATGTAAACACTGATGATTTTACAAAGGGCAAAGCGAAAAAAAAAAGGAACTATATGGGCGACAAAAATTCTCATAAAAATTTTTAAGTATAAAGCCTGAAATAATAACTCATGCAAATACGTGAAATATAAATGTGTTCATAGTAAAAAATAGCACTGCACTAAAAAACCAAATAAATAGACCGAAAATCGAATTTGTTAGAAAACATGAAACTGGCGGCAGTTTCCGGTGTGACTCATGAGACTTATTGAGGGAAAATAAACGAGCAGCATTTGATGAAAAAAATGACGGCTTGACACTTGACTCCATTTAAAAAAATTGGGCTTCTTGGAAATTTAAAGTGCACCATTTTCTTAAGGACCTGACTCTCCTGACCGTCATTTAAACACCATCATGGTGTTTAAATGATCTTACACCATTAATGGTTTAAGACATGGATGATGTGCACTGTCAAAGTGATAGATCATAGATTGAAATGCAACAGGCACAAAAATGGTGTTTTAGGGAGATTTAACCCGTCAGATCTGTTGACTATAATATCAATCGTTGATTATAGTTTACAGACTGATATTAAAGTTCTTCGGTCAGATGGTACATATCCACTTATAGGCATACGATTCTTTGGGCTAAGATATGTTCCAATGATGGATTGTCACTTGGACAATTCAGATTGTACAAATGTGCGTCACATGGCATAATGATGTATCACACTTTAATGAAGTGAGATAAAAAGTTAATTTTAATGGTGTAAGATCATTTAAACACGATTTTGGTGTTTAAATGTTGGTCAGGAGCCATTATCTCCTTTCTTAATGCTAGATGTCCCAGGAATCGCTTATGATAATTGCTTTAGACTCAAGAGTGCTATGAGTTAGTTAAACAACTCTTATATAACAGAGATAAAAAGATGATACTCAGAATATAAATGAGCATAAGGTACAGTTTCCCATAAGACAACCCCATGAAATATGAACTGATTTTGCAAACTAATTACTCAACTGTTTAAGGCTAAAGTTCGTTGAGAAGGTGCCGAGTTGCAAATCGCATGGATCAATCTGCCAAGAATCAAATATGTTGGTGGGTATTATAAATATGTAGTGGGCTGGGCCGGGGTGTAGATGTACATTTCCTCATATGGTTTATAGTTTACACTAAGCCTAAATATGAACTGATTTAACAAACTAATTACTCTCTCTCTCCCTACTCAAATTTATTAACTTGGTATCAGATCCACACCCCTTCAAATACCTATTCTTGGCTGTCAAATCACCTCCCTATTACTGACATCAGCATGAGAAGAGTTGATCTTGAATGTGACAAAAAAGCAGGTTTTGATCAAAACCTTGAGATAAGTAGGTAGTTCTTTAGTTTTTGATATATAGATTGGGATTGAACTTGTGACCTAGAGGTGAGATATGTATTTTTAATACAGATTTTTCTGTAATTTGAAGAGTTTTTTATGATCATGTCCCAATTAGTCATACGCTTATATAATCTTCTTCTCTTAAACCATATATCTCTGATTTAAGTCCATTATTGCTGAATTTCCATATTTTTTCAACTTAATATAATTAACCAGGTATTTATCACCCCTTTTCGCACACATAGGTCAATAAGGCTGGGCAGACCTAGACCCTTTTGGTGGGTCTAATCTGAGTTATGTGACCCTATTAAGGCCTGCTATCATCGCATTATAGAACATATTCTATCCAGTGTTGTCTGGAATTGTCAAAACTATTTTTCCCTAACAGGAAGGTGGTATAATTTAAACTTTTACTAGTCCCCACTAGGGAAAGGGGCTAAACCAGAATCAATAGACAATTTCCAAATCAACCTCTTATTGATAAGTTAGGGTTAGTAACCATAATCAATATTTTTTAGTCTATTCAGGGTGTACTTTGACATGAGTATCCTTGTCTGGGTTGATTGGATTGCTTAACCCTTATTTAGGTTAACTACCCTAGGTACATCATTCTATGATGTGTTAAAGACTGTACTTTTTCCATTGTGTGGTGCTGCCAAATGATAATTTCGAAGGGTATTTTCTGTTGCTACACTGTAGCATACATGGACAGCAGCTCTTGCTGATTTTTGCAGTATTTGTCGTGAGGCTGTAGTGCCTGATTGGTGACCTAAGGGGGTTGTGGAACCCGTGGTTGTGTTGTGGACTGCCGTGTGGCCGCGTTGTAGTGATTGTGTAACCACTCTCTCATATTCTTTGCGTTTGATGATGGAAGAAACAAAGGCATGGGCAGCCATACTGAAGTATCATATGGGTTGCAAATTACCACCATCAAGTTTGATGGCAAGAATTATTTGTCTTGGTCAAGGTTTGTATATATGTATTTGGGGAACAAGAAAAAGTTAGGTTACATCAATGGCACTGTTGCCATGCCAGCAGAAACTAATACCAAGTATGGAGATTGGGAATCAGAAAATTGGTATGTGATGACACTTTTATTGCATTCTATGCAACCTGAAATTAGTCAATCCTTTATGAATTTGTTTACTGCTAAAGAGTTGTGGGAAGCAGTTCGTAAATCCTATTCTCAACTGAAAATTTTGGCTAAGATGTTTCAAGCAACTGATGAGATTAAAAACCTCTACTAGGAAGAAAGATCTCTGGGGATTATTATACTCAGATGGGCCGCTGTGCGATGAGCTGGCTCAGTACCAAGAGAATGAACTGTGTAACACCTGCCCCTCTAAATTGGGTCAGTCAACCAGTTGACTCAAGCCCAACCTATGTAAGACCATCAATTAGGGCGACCCGAGACCCAAGCCCCCTCGAATAGGGACACTTACTAGTGACACCCAAAGGAAAACTTAAAATAATTTGTGCGGTGTGGTGGCATTATTAAAGCCACCCACGCCCAATCTAGAACCTTACATCTGGTACCCGGATTTGCATCCGAAATAACCACATCGATGATCTCACCAAAAATTATGACAAGCTTAAGGTGATGATCTTGAGATCATCTCCAAAGGTGGTGATCGAATCAGCTCCTACACTTTAGCTTACTAGAGCATTGGTCAAACCTAGCCCTTGACATCCTATCGCTCATAAAAGACTAACACTTACCTTAGATATATGAGTTTTATATGGCATAGTGGCAAAATAGGTAATTAAATACCAACTTAAAGGGCCTATTGAAAGATTTATTATAATTTCTAAATTAGAAATTAAGATTATAATTAATCTCTAACAAATCTTAGCCCTTGATTCCTTTGACCACATCTCACACCCTTGGATTCACCTTGGGGAAATCTAGGGTGAGAGATGAGGCTACTTACCATGCACCACAAGATCACTTGGAGGATGAGGCTATCACATAAATTGAGGACCTAAAAGACAAGGGGATTCAAAGAGGACCAAATTGGAGGGTGGAGAGTGGAGTCTCATGGGCCACACTTAGGGCTCTCAATGGGCTGGGCCAGATTTTGGCCCGCACTCGGCCAGGAAAAAGTGGTACTTTCTATCAAGCAAACCCGGCCCGGTATCCAAACCAGGCTAAACATGTTGCGGATCAATCCAGGCAGGGCTTGGGTTGAGTGTTCCAACACTCGACCCGGATATATATATATATATATATATATATATATATATATATATATATATATATATATATATCCTTTTAAAGTTACAAAAAAAAATCCCTTAATTAAATATAATTTACTTAAATGCCCTGAGATTAACCATTGCTAGTAATAACCATTGTCAGTTATAACCATTGTGCAACAATTGTCCTTCCAAGCAACCATTGTCCATTATAACCATTGTGCAATAAACTAAAATGAAATATTTGAATAAAAGCATGTACCTGAGCCTCTATAACGTTAATATAAATATTTAATTAAATTTTTAACTTCAAACTTTTATTAGAAAAAAAAAACAGCCCAAGCCCAACCAAATTTTATTAGAAATAATAGCCCAACCAAATTTTATTAGAAAAAACAGCCGAATAAAGTCCGAAAAAACGAGTACATCGCCATTATTTCTAATAAAATTTTGGGAACCCGGCCCGGGTAGGTTAGGGCCGGGTTGAACCCCCAGTCCAGCCCTAATTCGGCCCATTGAGAGCCTTAGCCCCACTATCACATGCACATGGGAGAAGAGAGAGAGAGGAGAGAGAAGTAGAGGAGGCTAGCGAAGAGAGAGAGTGCCACTTGGCACTCTTGTCTCTCAAGCATGGCGTTAACCCCCCAATATGCAAAAATCGAATTCATCTCCCTCCCTCTCTATCTTCAACCTTTAGAGCTTTCTCCATTGGAGCACCTTGAAGCTACCTGACGCAGGACGGTACCCTAAACTACATGAATGATATGATTGATTTTGCCGAAATTAATTTAGAATTAAATTAAACAATAAAACTTGCAAAATATAACGAATACCTCAGGTTTTCGTAGTATTCCTTGGGAGAATCACGCATAATTCAGGCAGGGTTCAGTCCGAGCACTAGATCCGTTAGGTTGCAGCGCATATCGATCCTAGAGATAGAACTCTAGGTTTTTCCATATTAGGGCGCTCACGATTCAATGATGGGATCACTGATTTTCTCTGAATATCAGGTGCGGAAGGTTTAATAACTCTGCTGGGCTCTACGGTTGTTGAATCGGATCGATTCAAGGATTTAGAGAAATTTAGGGTTTAGGATTTCGCAAGAAGATAGTCGATTTAGGGTTGTAGAATCACGCAATCAAAGATAAAAGAGATAGATAGATAGAATTGTAGGCTTTACACCCTTGGCTTCGCACCAAACCCTTCTCGGGAAGAAGATTCACTCTTCGTAGAGGCTCATCTCAAGCACACATAAGCAAAAGCTCTTTTCATTCATAATCAATAATCAATCTTCAATAGAGTGTTTACAATGCCTTTATATAGTAGGCTAAGAAAACCCTAAACGATATAAAACTCGCAATTAAAAAAATCTTAAAATAATAAAAGACTAAAAAGAAAACGAAAAACGAAAATTTTCCATCACTGTAGCTCGCTCGAGCGAGGATTATAACTGCTCGAGCGAGCTTAAGTGGTCGCTCGAGCAAGGATTTTAACCGCTCTAGCGAGGGCTCACTCGACACTGTTCTCCTCGCGGTTTGTATCCGTTTCTCCTCTAAGGCTATGGTTCTCGGGCCTCCTCTACATTTCCAGAGCTCCCCTTTCGCCTAGTTTTGATTTCTATTCCGCTTCTTCCGACGCCCATACACGCAAAAAGGGCCATATCCGATGTCTACGATGTCGGTACCCCCGTCAATTCTCCCCGACTGAAAATGTTTCATCACCGATGAACCACACATGAATGAATCCTGACACTCGGTGACGTATGAGCATCATCTCGATCTATAGTAGAGGGACGTACCCAGTAAACCTCTCCTTGACGAGCCCAATGACTCAGCTCGCCAAGCCACTCTACCAAATACTTTTGAAGTTTCGCATCGACTCTCTCGGACCCGAAGGAGTTCGTCCCCGATGAAGGGTGATCGTGATATCGACCGGGAATACGAAAACTCAAGCGACGAACTCTCTCAAGATTTGCCCATGCACTCTCGGTAGTCGACTCGCCAACCCTCTGTATCTCGTAAACCAGAAATTTTCTGCCGCAGTTGAAGGCCACAAGACTATCCCAAATTTCCTCAATTATCTCTTTTCTCAGCTTGCTTAGGTAGGGAAGTGGTATTGGCTGTAAAGTTGGGATGGGGTTGTAACTGGGGGTTGTTTGGAACGGGTTGCAAGGAGGTAATGAGCTCAAAGAAGGAACTAGGTCCTCCACATTGAACGTAGAGTTGACCCCGATATCTGGAGGAAGCTCAAGATTGTACGCACTAGGACCATTCCTTGCCACAATTCCAAAAGGTCTAGCGCCGTGGGCCTAAAGATCCTTTACGACTCCCGATGGGAATCGTTCAGGCCTGACCCGAACCATTGCATGATCATTCAATTGAAATTCCATAAAAGCCTTAGGTAACTGCATCGATATTTTGAGAGTTTCATTGCATAAATTAATTTCAAGCTTAATTTCGGCATGCAATGCGGAATGAGACTCAAAAGATGACTTACAATAAGACTTGGAATGTATAGAAGTATGCAACTTGAGACTATGATGTGCATGCGTGTCTATGGACTCGATACTCTCATGTGCATGCGACGCGAATGACTCACATGCAACCGACTCAAGTACTCTTGACTCTACCACCAATAAGGACTTGTGCACAACAGGCTCTACGGGCACTAACAAATCGTGTGTAGGTGACTCGGTCGAATCGTGCGTGGGTGACTCAATTGACTCACGTGTGGGCGACTCAATATCACTACTCACAAAGGAAATGGTAGTCTCTTTGACACAAGTTAGGCTCTCATCAGCTTCGTCCATCTCCTCTTCACTCATCACAGTACGGGGGTCATACACCTCTTCTACTCTCAAAATTTTCTGCTCCTTAGAACTCTCCCTTTTAATCAATAAATTCGGAGTGGAAAGTTCTGTGGAGCATTGGTAAGCAAAGTGTCCAAATCCGTGACACTTGGAGCAATCAGGACACTTGTCTGTCTTTGATTTTAAAAATCGTAAAAGATGACGGTGTGTGAGAGGAACATAATTCTCGATAAGTCGCTCCCTCATGTCTTCCCATTGTGTGATAGGCTTACGATTAGCTAAGTCGCGTAGAAGCTCAACATTAGTCCAATAGGTTTTGGTACTACCCTCCAACTTTGTTTTCACTAACCCGACTTTGTACTCATTTAGTACTCCATACCAATCAAAATAGTCTTCCACACTAGACAACTACTCCACAAAGGTTTTAGGATTTGCCATACCCTCAAAATTTGGAACCTCATTCCGAATAGATTTTAGAAACCTCTTGGCAGGGTCATACTTAGGTTCTCAATGGTAAAGGTATCCCCTAACTCTAGTCTCGTCACAACTTTTGAGATTTTGCCCATAATTTGATGTGTAGCGGCCCCTATTGAGAATGCTAAATGTCATGCAAACATGAACCACAATGAATGAGGAATTTTGTCAAACAGTAGACGTGTATACTTTTGAATACAAATGAGATAAAATGCAATGAAAATTAAAATGACACACAATATTCCCTAACCTAGAACTTAGGGCTCTGATACCAAACTGACGCAGGACAGTACCCTAAACTACGTGAATGATATGATTGATTTTGCCGAAATTAAATTTGAATTAAATTAAACAATAAAACTTGCAAAATATAACGAATACCTCAAGCTTTCGTAGTATTCCTTGGAAGAATCACACATAATTCAGGCAGGGTTCAGTCCGAGCGCTAGATCCGTTAGGTTGCAACGCAGATCGATCCTAGAGATAGAACTCTAGGTTTTTCCAGATTAGGGCGCTCACGATTCAATGATGGGATCACTGATTTTCTCTGAATATCAAGCGCGGAAGGTTTAATAACTCTGCTGGGCTCTACGGTTGTTGAATCAGATCGATTCAAGGATTTAGAGAAATTTAGAGTTTAGGATTTCACAAGAAGATGGTCGATTTAGGGTTGTAGAATCACGCAATCAAAGATAAAAGAGATAGATAAATAGAATTGTAGGCTTCACACCCTCGGCTTCACACCAAACCCTTCTCGGGAAAAAGATTCACTCTTCGTAGAGGCTCATCTCAAGCACACATAAACAAAAGTTCTTTTCATTCATAATCAATAATCAATCTTCAATAGTGTTTACAATGCCTTTATATAGGCTAAGAAAATCCTAAACAATATAAAACTCGCAATTAAAACAGTCCTAAAATAATAAAAGACTAAAAAGAAAACAAAAAACGAAAATTTTCCGTCACTGTAGCTCGCTAGAGCGAGGATTATAATTGCTTGAGCGAGCTTAAGTGATCGCTCGAGCGAGGGCCCACTCAAGTGAGAATTTTAACCGCTCGAGTGAGGGCTCACTCGACACTGTTCTCCTCGCGGTTTATATCCGTTTCTCCTCTGAGGCTATGGTACTCGGGCCTCCTCTATATTTCCAGAACTCCCTTTTCGCCTAATTTTGATTTCCATTCCGCTTCTTCCGACGTCGGTACACGTGAAAAGGTCCATATCCGATGTCTACGATGTCGGCGTCCCTGTCACTACCTCCCTTTCTAACCATCCAACCCTTGATCCAATACCTCCATTCGAATCTCCACCACCTCTAGTCTCACATAGCATAGAATCAATCCCATCCACTTCCATCTCAGTCATCTTTGAGCTACAAAACAGCCACCACAATGAGCTTGCATCAAGGTAAAGTCATAGTTTTGTGGTGATGTAGAGTAGTGGGAAAGATTGTAGTGCATTTCCATATTTTTGTGTATTCGAATTTTGATTTTGAAAATGGGTTTTGGAGACCAAGATGACCTTGCATGTCAATTTTTTGTGCATGCATGATCATCACATGGTCAAAAAGATAGGGATGCCTTGGACTAGATCAAATCAAGCCTAGGAAATTTTGAAATTTTTGATTTTTGATTGGTTTTGATGGTTTTCTTATAGGCTTTGAAAAAATGGTTAGTTAACTTGATGTAGTCATGAGAGATGATCGTGTGTGTGATTAATGATCGCACAAGGTCATCTTCGATCACAAAAATTAGATCGAATGGTCTAGATAACTTGTAAGCGCGTGTTAATTCTCTAGGAGTAGAGTTGAGTGCATGTGCCATGTTGGCTTAGCATGACTCCTCTCTCTTGACCGATTGAAAGTTATCATGATTGATGTTATAAGTTTAAAGATTTCCTTATGTTTATTATGTTTATTATGCTTATAATTTTGATCATATTGAACAGTTTTGTATCAAATTTGCTTGAAAAAGGAGAAATATCGATCTGGCTTCTAGTTATGCTCAAATCTTCCATGCATGTTACATGGGTTACATTGAGTGTAGAATTTGGCTTATTTTGATTAATTTGATCATAAAAATCTGAGATTTATATGCTTATTGGTCACTGTTTTGACATAGATATTGATGGTGTAAGATGCATATGCTTAGACTGATGATAGGAGTGAAATTTGTCTTGATTATTGACATGTTGTGATAGATTTCCATAGATGATTTGAAAATTATGAAAAATGTGGACTCACTGTCATTGTTTTGTATCACTAATGTAATGAGATTTCATTGAAATCATAGTTTAATCGGATGGTGATCATGTCACCAATGTCAATGAGTTATCCAATGATCAATACAACAGATTTCAATGAACTAATGGTAAAACCTATGATTAGCCCTAGAACTTGGTTAGAAATTAAGTTTCAATGGCATGTGATCTCTGGAATACATACGATCCCGATGAGATTTGGTCAACGGATGACCAAACCGATTGGTATAAGATTTTTAATTGATGGGCACTAGGTAGTTTTATTTATAACTTATAAGGAGTTACACCCTTATTAAATGGAAGAACTAACGGAAATCACAAGATTATTTTCGAGGATGATCATGATTGATATGATCATGCTCGCTAGACACCATAAGATTAAAATGGTGATTTTCTGATAGTATTTGATGAACTATCTCCTATACCTTTTGATTTTTAAATCTGAAAATTTTGGAATTTAGAACTCAAGACCCACTGTTCTAGGCATCAAATCCATAGAAAATGATTTGCACCACCCATGGCACTACGACTCTTTTTGAAGGAAGAAGTCTAGATAGGGACTAGGCTTCACCTTTATTCCTTGATGTGGCCCAGTAAAGGTTCAAGTAATTTAAGAAAATAAAATTCAAACTCAATGTCTCAAGGATGTAGATTGTGTTGTGTCTTGGATAATGGCCCACCGGTAAATGAAAAAGATACACACTTTTGACAAATTACACTCGAATCCTCAAGATTCTTAAATAAGTGGGGATTTAACCCTATAAGATAAGATAGGATCTATTAAGTCAAAAATTGACTTGATGATTTTGGAATAAGTCCTTATGTTTTTTGTATTATCTACACCCGATAACTGTTGGCCTCCAAGAAGGCCTTAGACATGTTAATTGGGGGACGCCTCCCCATACGAATGACAATAACCATAAGTCCTCCAAGGACTCTCAACTACTACACAATTGAACTGGTTTTAATTAGTAAGATCCCTACTCTCCTTGCGAAGAGATTCGTCATGTGATGATGATATGAATTGATAATTGGTAATTTGATTTGATATGAATCATGTGAATATAGTGATTGATTTTTAAATGAAAATCTTGCTATAAATTGCACGTTGAAAAATAATTGGCGAACAAAACCCAAGTGAATATTGAACTTGGAACCTTGAATACTAAACTTTGAACTTTGAACCTTGAATATTGAACTTTGAACTTTGAATACTGAATTTTGAACTTGAATACTGAATTTTGAACTTTGGTCAGTAAATACTGAATATTGGATTTGGATCAGTAAACACTGAACATTGAATTTTGATCAGTGAATACTGAATATTTGAACTCGAACCTTGAATATGAAATATTGAACACCGAATATTAAAAATTGAGAGTAGAAAGAAGATACTGATTTTGGATATTGGAACCTCTTATGCTACCCACTGTTCTTACGAACAGGCTTGCAAGAGCAGCTCATATTCAAAGAGTTTGAAATGTTAATAGAGGATTGGGTCTCGTTAGACCAACAGGGTTACTGACCCTTGTCTTGATTGACTAAATGACGAAGAGTGTCAGCCGTTGTTTGCACCACATTGACATTTGAATTTGATTTCACACCATGGTTGGTGTTAGTATCGCACCACAATTAATAAAATTCTTAAATAAAAATCCCATAACTTCACTTTCACCCTTAAGATTTCATTAATCTTTAAAATAATGTAATCTAATAAACAAAAATAGAAACCCTTTAGAAAACTATGATTAGTAATAAATGATAAGTTCTCCTAAATTCTCACCTAACTATTAAAATCAAGCTTCCAAAGCTATTGTCGTAGCCGTAATTTAATTGATATTGCCATGCTTAGTTGTAGACTCTTAAATCTTAACTATTAGTTATGATTTAATTGATATTACTATGTTTAATTGTGAACTTTCACCTATTAGTTGTGATTTATTTGTCATTATCATTGTTGTGCCTTAATATTGTTTGTGTTATGTTAGTTATGATTTAATTGATATTACCATGTTTAATTGTGGACTTTCACCTATTAATTGTGCTTTATTTGCCATTATCATTGTTGTGCCTTAATATTATTTGTGTTCTATAGCATTGCTCTTTTGGATTTTAGATGTTCGACCCTTAATACCTAAATGTTAACTCTAAAACTAATTGTGGATCTCCTAGAACTAAAATGCATAAATTAAGGAAATACATTACAAACCTTATCAGCTATTGTGCTTCACCCTTAATTATGAATTTCTTAAGCTTCACCGCTTACGGCCGTTTCATGACCCAAAAATTCCAGAACCAGGTCAGCAGCCATCCAGCCAGGGTTAGGGAGCGGACTGTAGGAAAAGATCAAGGACAGTTTCAATCTCATTTTTCCTATAGAGCTACCAGCACACATGCACATGATCAGATCATGTGTTGTCGTTTTGGATCTTCTTTTGTTTATCAGGTTGGTTTTCAGGCCAGTTTGGTTTTAAAGTCTGAATTTTGTATTTGGACCTTCTTTAATGTGAATAGTATTTTGTGATTTACTTACTTTCTGCAATAAGCCAAAGTTATTAAAAGTTACTCAATTTCCTAAAATAGGGAACATTAGACCGACTATTTGATCAGGTAATCATGATTGGGATTCTTCCGCAAATAAATAAATTAGACTAGTAGATTTATGATTGAGTGATTTTCGACGACGTATCGCGCCAACCAGCTCACGGATCGGGACGAGCGGGCGCAATAGGAGGGCGAGGGGGGGGGGGGGGGGGTGGGGGGTGGGGGACACAGGCAGGAGTGACCTCCCATTGGAACTGTCTTTGCATTACTTCATCATGAGGAGAGTTGTAGGCAGTTTATGCATGGTGGTTCTACTAGTAGTGCTCCATAGAGGTCTGCTCTACCCTCCTTTTTGGAGATTCCTAGAGGGTTGAGAGATCTGGTGGTCGTGGAGGCAGAGGCTGTGGTGGCTTTCTAGAGAGGAGAGAGACGAGCCTAAGTGCACTCATTGTGGAAGGGAAGGGCATCTCATTAATACTTGTTGGGACCTCCATGGAAAGCCCAAGTTTCCTCCAGGTGAACGAGCTTTTCAGTCAGTCAGTGACGATGTGATGAACTCTACTGCAGCTCCACCTCCTCTAGTTCCTTCTCCTGTGGCTTCTGGTCAGATTACTCTCAGTCAGAACGAGTATCAGGATCTTTCAGAGCCTTCTTCACCGCGCTACGATCTCTCAGCCTTTCAATTCCTCTCACTTGGCTGAGTCAGGTACCTATGGATCTGCACATGTATGTTCATCATCTCGGTGTCTCTGGATCATTAGATTGGATCATTAGATTCTGGGGCTATGGATCATATGACTGTTATTTCACAAATTTTTCATTCTATCTCTAGTGTCTGAATAGTTGCCAGATTTGTGTTGCGGATGGATCACCTGTCCTTGTGAAGGGTAAAGGGATCATCTAACTTTGTAGTTTGCCTCCGGAGTCTACATGTTCTAAAGATGCCTTTAAACTTGTTGTATGTCTGTAAAATCATAGAGTCCTAACTGTTATCTAACTTTTTATCCCTCTCATTATGCCTTCCAGGACTTGACTTCAGGGTGGACGTTTGGTCATGGCCGTGAGGAGCATGGGCTCAACATGTTTGAGATTCCAGAGCTAGTACTGGTTCGCAGGAGCTTCAGTTGTGGCATGCCCATTGTGGACATATACATATTTCCCCTTTACATTTACTGTTTCCAGGAAATTTTCAAACATGTGATGCTTCATTGTTTAAATGTGAAGTGTGTGAATTTACTAACAATGGGTGTGCTCTTGTAACATTTTACCACCGTTTACCAACTCATAATAGTTCATCAAATTCAAGTTGGTAAAAGAGCCACCTATCCTCAACACGTGAATGCAGCAGTGAATTGTTGACATCAGCATCCCTAGGGCTGATGTCAGCAATGTCTGGTCTCTACTTTAGTTTACCTAGAAAAATTATAGTTTCTGACAGCCTGATTTTTCATCCTTTGTGGCCAGTTTTCCAATATTTTTTCTCCATTGTTTATATTTTTTTCAAGCAATCTCCGAAATACCCAACTCTTGCTTAAGTTTGATATGTTCTTGATTGAAATTGACTACTTCTATAGATAAGGCAGGCATCCTTGCCTCACTATTATAGCACATAGGGCTTGGGCGCTACTACAACTCTTCACTAACTCCTCACTATGAGAAACAAGCCTCGCTAACGCGTTGTGTTATCAGTGTTGCAACTGACGCTTCATTCTAAAAGTGCTCTGCACCAACGCTTCTTCTTAAGTGCTTTGCTACCGAGGCTGAACATAAAATCCTCTCCGCCTTATATAGCGCTTTGTTCCTCTTCGTTCTGCTTTGCTAACACTCAGCTAATTCTTGAACCGTCGCGCTGACCCTTCGCTTTCACAGAAGCGAAAGCCCTTCTCTTTGTCCCTTAAGAAAAGAACAAGAAAAAGATTATTGGTTTTTCTTGCTTCCTTATATAGCACTTTGTTCCTCTTCGTTCCGCTTTGCTAACACTCAGCTAATTCTTGAACCGTCGCGCTGACCCTTCGCTTTCTCAGGAGCGAAAGCCCTACTCTTTGCCCCTTAAGAGAAGAACAAGAAAAAGATTATTGGTTTTTCTTGCTTCCGCTTTCTCATCTGCACTCGTCAAGCCAACTTTGAGTTTTGGGAGGTGAAACAGCAATCAAAGCGTACATTTCAAAATGACAACATCGAAAATATATAGATATACACGGTCACGATTATCCCAGACTGCATTCAGGAAAAAAAATGGCCTACTTGAAAGAAAGGGTGGGCACTCTCAGCTTGGAGGTAGGCTCTCTCGCGTCTCAACCCCACTATTCTTGGATAGTTTGGGGCACTGTGTACTTACAGCCTCTATGATAAGCAAGTGAAAGGGGCTGGTAGGTGGCGAACGGAATGGTTCATCAAGCCATTTCTCGCCTGGTTCTGCTTTCATGAAGAATGAGGCTGGTTTAGGGAAAATACAGTGAGTATGCTATGCATTTTTATTGACCATGTACCTATACAGAGAATGGAACTTCTCTTTCAGCTACTACTGTTGTTCAGTAGCATATTTTATAAAACTATATGACCGGAATCTTCTTGAGCATTGTATGGATGCGGTTTTCGTGGTTCTGAATCTTACCTAAGGCTCCAATCGTCCAATCTCATCGGTTGTGCATCATGTATTGAATTTTCTGCTTACTTATCACAAAGGTAGGAATGATTTGGTACAGTTTATGCAACTCATGTATTGGAAAAGCCCATAAGGTGGCTGAGAGAAAGAAAGTGTTTGATTGATTTGCTAAGGGAAGTGAACCCCGAGTATGAAGGCATCAGGGCTAATATCCTAGGCAAAGAGGAGTGACCTCCCATTGGAACTGTCTTTGCATTACTTCATCACGAGGAGAGTTGTAGGCAGTTTATGCATGGTGGTTCTACTAGTAGTGCTCCATAGAGGTCTGCTCTACCCTCCTTTTTGGAGATTCCTAGAGGGTTGAGAGATCTGGTGGTCGTGGAGGCAGAGGCTGTGGTGGCTTTCTAGAGAGGAGAGAGACGAGCCTAAGTGCACTCATTGTGGAAGGGAAGGGCATCTCATTAATACTTGTTGGGACCTCCATGGAAAGCCCAAGTTTCCTCCAGGTGAACGAGCTTCAGTCAGTCAGTGACGATGTGATGAACTCTACTGCAGCTCCACCTCCCCTAGTTCCTTCTCCTGTGGCTTCTGGTCAGATTACTCTCAGTCAGAACGAGTATCAGGATCTTTCAGAGCCTTCTTCACCGCGCTACGATCTCTCAGCCTTTCAATTCCTCTCACTTGGCTGAGTCAGGTACCTATGGATCTGCACATGTCTATTCATCATCTCTGTGTCTCTGAATCATTAGATTCTTGGGCTACGGATCATATGATTGCTATGTCACAAATTTTTCATTCTATCTCTAGTGTCTGAATAGTTGTCAGATTCGTGTTGCGGATGGATCACCTGTCCTTGTGAAGGGTAAAGGGATCATCTAACTTTGTAGTTTGCCTCTGGAGTCTACATTACTTGTTCTAAAGATGCCTTTAAACTTGTTATCTCTGTAAAATCACAAAGAGACTTAACTGTTGTGTAACTTTTTATCCCTCTCATTATGCCTTCCAGGACTTGATTTCAGGGTGGACGTTTGGTCATGGCCGTGAGGAGCATGGGCTCAACATGTTTGAGATTCCAGAGCTACAGAGTATTCAGAGACCTAATCCTGGTAGTACTGGTTTGCAGGAGCTTCAGTTGTGGCATGCCCGTTGTGGACATATACATATTCCCCTTTACATTTACTGTTTCCAGGAAAATTTCAGACATGTGATGCTTCATTGTTTAAATGTAAATTGTGTGAATTTGCTAACAATGGGTGTGCTCTTGTAACATTTTACCATCATTTACCAACTCATAATAGTTCATCAAATTCTAGTTGGTAACAGAGCCACCTATCCTCAACATGTGCATGCAACAGTGAATTGTTGACATCAGCATCTCTAGGGATGATGTCAGCAATGTCTGATCTCTCCATTGTATATATATTTTTTTCAAGCAATCTCCGAAATACCCAACTCTTGTTTAAATCTGATATGGTGTTGATTGAAATTGACTACTTCTATAGACAAGGCGGGCATCCTTGGGTCACTATTATAGCACATAGGGCTTGGGAGCTACTACAACGCTTCACTAACTCCTCACTATGAGAATCTAGCCTTGCTAACACGTTGTGTTGTCAGCGTTGCAACTGACGCTTCATTCTAAAAGTGCACTGCACCAACACTTCTTCTTAAGTGCTTCGCTACTGAAGCTGAACATAAAATCCACTCCGCCTTATATAGCGCTTTGTTCCTCTTCGTTCTGCTTCGCTAACACTCAGCTAATTCTTGAACCATCACGCTGACCCTTCGCTTTCTCAGAAGCGAAAGCCCTACTCTTTGCCCCTTAAGAGAAGAACAAGAAAAAGATTATTGGTTTTTCTTGCTTCCGTTTTCTCATCTGCACTCGTCAAGCCAACTTTGAGTTTTGGGAGGCGAAACAGCAATCAAAGCATACATTTCAAAATGACAACATCGAAGATATATAGATATACATGGTCACGATTATCCCAGACTGCATTCAGGAAAAAAAAAATGGCCTACTTGAAAGAAAGGGTGAGCACTCTCAGCTCAGAGGTAGGCTCTCTCGTGTCTCAACCCCACTATTCTTGGATAGTTTGGGGCACTGTGTACTTACAGCCTCTATGATAAGCAAGTGAAAGGGGCTGGTAGGTGGCGAACGGAATGGTTCATCAAGCCATTTCCCTCCTGGTTATCCTTTCATGAAGAATGAGGCTGGTTTAGGGAAAATACAGTGAGTATGCTATGCATTTTTATTGACCATGTACCTATACAGAGAATGGAACTTCTCTTTCAGCTATTACTGTGGTTCAGTAGCATATTTTATACAACTATATGACCGAAATCTTCTTCAGCATTGTATGGATGTAGTTTTCGTGGTTCTGAATCTTAACTAAGGCTCCAATCGTCCAACCTCATCCGCTATGCATCATGTATTCAATTTTCTGCTTACTTATCACAAAGGTAGGAATGATTTGCTACAGTTTATGCTGGATGTTGATACAGCAGACCTCTAAATAGATTGTCTTCCTGGGTTTTCAGCCTTTACGTATGTTCATTCTTCGTTTGGCTGTGATGTGCAAAGTCTGGGAGTGTAACTGCCAAATAGGACTGCTGATTTCTTAGAATTGTAATAGACATCTTAGACTAAGCAGGCCTCGAGAAACTTTTTCTTTTCTTTTTCTTTTGTTATGATTGGACTGGTGATTTTAAATTTGGGAAACTAGGTTGCAAAGTGGAGTTAACTATATTTTTGGTGTAACTGATCTAGGTGAAGCTTATCTTAAAATATTCTATGGATCTAAGAATACGGCGGACTTGGCTTCCCTCAAAGCAGTCTCTGTAGAGACCTCTGGTATATCTGCTTCTGCCTTCCTTACATCCTCATCATCCTCTACTTCTAGCTAGATCATCAAATCAAGTGCTTCCGACCATATAATGGTAATGCCTCTACGTTGTATTCATTGTTATCCGTCTTACAACCACTGCAAATGTCCGTCTGGCAAATGGTGTTCCCTATTCTCTACTCTCTACAGTGTTCTACATGATAAACAAAACCAGTAATTGGTGGTGTATTATGGTTTAGAAATCAGACTTCGAGTTGATTGGTCAGACTTCGAATTGATTGGTTTATGAGTTTAATGGTGTTCTCTATTATCTAATCTCTACAGTGTTCTACATGATAAACAAAACCGGAAATTGGTGAATTATTGTTTAGGAATTAGGTTTAGAAATCACACTTCAAGTTGATTGGTTTATGAGTTTATCATTCCATTTGATGCAAGAGAATAAAATCGCACACATCACAAACAAATCAGTTTTAAATGAGAATCGATAGTTATTTCGATATTAGCTGACTTGATCAATGACTGTAATGGATCAGCGATCACACACAGAAGTTAGCAGAGGATAGGTATGGCCCCCACCCCTCCCCCCCGAAATTATCGTAATCAGTGATCATAGCATTACTTATTTCTATTTTTTTATTTGCTTTTATGAGTAAGCTAGGGTTGAACAAACCAAATGAAAACTGAAACGAGAATAATAGTCACTAGATTAAGTCATAAATGTAATCAATGATTCAAAGTACAAAACTAATGGAGGAAAAAGAACAAAAGTGCACACTACAAGAATCCATAGAATAATCAATAATCAATGTATGCCACTGCACAACACTGTTTCAGAAGTGATAAATAAAATACTACAAAGAATAACTATATGCCAGAACACAATATCCATGACAGCGCACAGTGTGCAACATTAAGGACATTGATGATTCGATGAACTCAGCCAAATAAGGTAAAAAAGAAACAAAATAAAACGTATCAAATTATATGCCACAAAGTGCCACGTGGCAAGCATTTTGGACAAATCCAAGTCATCAAAATTGCAGACCATCGTTAAGCTCAACTCAACCAAAAAAAAAAACACATCTAATAGAGGATCTTGACCACCCAATTTGAGCACATCAATGGCTTGGATTGGTCCAAAAAGTTCGCAATATTGTATAATAAGGGATCGACTCTCCTCACCTTCCACCTAACATAAAATCCCCACCTGTTCACTTTCAACTTTTAAGCCATATGGTGCCAGTGGCACAAAATTTTACTTATTCCAGTTATCCGAGTGGCAGAACATCTTATGACCTTTTGTCCTGCCCAAAAAATGTGTTTTAGAGAAATATTTCTTTGGCTAGGTTGATATTCATACGATGTTAACCAACTTAGACAATTTGGATTTGCCAAAAAAAGTTTGCCATGTAGCTGAGAAGTGGGACGATGATGGCTTTATCTTAGGCCTAGTTCCCATCAACCCTAAAATAAGTTACTGATGATGGTGATATCGGCCGAAGAAACCAAAGGCTTAGAGCTCAAAAATAGTCACCCCCTCCCTCTTCAAAAGAAAAAAAAAAAAGAAAAAAAAACCAAAAATAAAGGAATAAACAATAGTAATAATAATAAATTCACAGTGATGCTTCACCATGATTCATAATAAATCAGTGACGGATTACGGCTTGGACCACAAAAAAAGGGCCCTAACAGATTTGTCTTCTTCGGCTCCTCTTCTCCTTATTGTCTTCTTCTCTTTATCTTCTTCTTTAGCCTTTAGGGTTAGGGTTTCTCTCGAGGAATCATAATCAAAAGAGCGGGTTTAATCTGAGAGTTAGGGACAGGTTTTTAAGTAAGCGTCGACGAACTCGATCGATTTTCTGAGTTGACTTAGTGAGTCGACCAAGTTTCACCTTAAAAATAAATGGACGTGTATAGCCGAGTCACCTTTGAAGTTGGCCTTGTCGAATCAATTCGCCTGAGTTTTAATACCAAGATTTTAGCATCAAACTTTTTTAACATACCATGAATCCAATTTTGAAGGCTACTATAAAGGTCACCCAAAAAAAAAGGATCGAGGGAAACAAGAGAAAGACAAGAAGAGTTGAGAAGGAAGCTCAGGCCAAGTAAAAGGTTGAGGAGGAGGGATGTTGAGCAGCAAGACACGAAATTGAACAGAAGCGGTTAGTTCGCAGAGGTGAAATTAGGGTAATTACCAACAGGAAAGGTGTGAAGAAAGAAAATGGTTAGAACCTAGCTAATTAATGCAACGGAAAAAAAAAAAAACGTCATAGAATCCCAGAAGTATCAAGTACCTGCACTGATATCATATCATATCAATGATACAACACAAACATAGCATCCCAACTACAAAGAGATTGAATGAGAAATCCTTGAGGTTTCAAGAGACATAGTTCAAAGCTTTGAAAGATACAAAATACAGAAGAATAGGGATACTTGGAGCAAGCGATTCACACAAGAAACAGCATTCCCATTATTCATAGATCAAATAAATTGGAACTCCTATTTGCTAATCCCAGTTGACTTTCGAAAGAAAAATCAATGATGAAAGTTGAAACTGAAATCTCGTGGACATTACACTAATTGAGCATCTTGAAAGCAAGCAGGAATGGTAAAATGGAACACCAATGTACCCCCAAATATATAGAGTTCACAGTTCACAAAAAAAAACTAAATAAGACACCATCAAGTTATCTCAATTTTTTTTACTAAAAAACAAAAACAAAAACAAAAACCAATTGACATGGAATCAACAGCAAATACAGAGACGGTTATACCTAGCTATAATATCAAATAAACATATAAAAGTCCATGCTGCAGTAACATCCAGTGTTACCTAGGAACTTTTACTTTTTGATCTTTGCCATGCCAACGCTTGGTGGCACTTAGACACTCCTCAACACAGCACGGCACTTCTAGACATGTATGAAAATACCACATAATACCGTCAAAATATTCCTTGTTTTGACACGGTAAAATGAACTGTCGTTGTATATCTAAAAAATGCGTAAAGTTTACTAACTTATAAAATAAAAAGCTCGAAAACAATTGGTATAATATAGTATACTTTTAGTTGGATTCATGGCATGCATTATGTACCTTCTCAGTACATATCTCAATGGGCCCTCTAGGATTTCCCTTCACAGTTTTTCTATATATGTTCTATTTGTTGTTTAATGTTACTTTTCTTGAGGCCGTGCCACCATATTGGAATCTTTAGAAATTGGCATACCAAACATCTGACACCTTGACACTTGGCACCCGTGCCAGTGTCTAGGTGACATTGGTAACAACATCAATACAATTGTTAAAACAAACATTGCCATATGTTCAGCCATAGAGAACCTCTTATTGTGAGATACCCAGATCCTTCAGAAGAAGTAGAAGAACTAAGCAAGAACAGCATAAACATCTGATTCAAAACTTTCCATGCCTAACAGAAAATGACCCTAGAATGCCATTGTTCTTGATACCTAATAAAAAAGATGGACAAAAATTTGCAGTCACCATTTTCACAGAATTCCTTATATGGCCATAAAATTTTGATATCTGATCAAGATTCTTAGTGTAGTGTGAAAATCCCGAGGTAGAAGCTACAATTATGTCAAGGCGACCAATAGAACTTGCAATACATGGCTGACTATACACATTCATAAAGTTTTGGCATAACAGGTACAATACTAACCAGAGGAAAGCATAAAGCCAGCTTGTTGCAGACCCAAAACGAGTTCCCCAGCAGCTAAGGTCGCACCATGACGCATGCACAAATCAGATGAGAGAGTGCAAGGAATTAATTTCTCCATAACAAAGCTGGCAAAATAGTCAAGCTCAAATTTCACAAGAGCAGAAAGAGCCTTTGCAGCCAGCTCTCTCAATCCTTTATCCTAAAGATGTCACAATTTAAGTTAGACGTTCATTTGGAAAATGATAAGAAAATAATCTTGATTACATGACAATTTATGGCCATTTCTAATTAGTGTTAAATTCCAATATAGTAAAGCATATACATGCTATATAATTTCTAACACTAGTGAAGCAATAAGGCCCCTACTGATGTATGAGGAAGGCATTATTAGATATTACCAATCAACTTAGGAAGCATGCAAAAGGAAGACGGTAATGATAACATTATCTAAATAGAACCAGAGCACATTCAAAAAAAATTAAAATATAATGATCCTTCTAATGAACTTAATTTTTACCAATTACAAAGAGAAGAAAAGGAATATATGAAGACAGCATGAATGAATGTATTGCATAAAAAGGAAGAACCATAGCAGGTTACTGAGGCAAACATGACTTATTCAAAAAATGATACCCAAAGCTAGTAATAAAATGAGAAAGAATGTGAGTAGTAATAAAATAAATATCTAAAACATTTCTCAAAATCCACAAAAAATATCCACAAGTATGGTAAGAAAAACGACAAGAGGATAGAGTACATGTGGTTGAGATGCGTATGTGACGGGGAACGTCAAGATCGAGAGTATTGGAGTTGGGCCGCAACAGAATACCACAGCTTCAAGGGAGAAAAGTAAAAGAAGTGTTCACTATGGCTTGAAAACAACCACAGCTCGCTGTGGGTATTATGACAGCTCGCTGTCATAAGACCGCAACTCGCTGTGGACTCCACCAGCACAACAATAAAATAGTCACAGCTAACTGTGAATAGTACCACAGCGCGCTGTGAACAGTGTCACAGCTCGCCGTCGACGACTACATCTAGTGACGGGATTTCTATTTTTCGGCGGAAATTGCCTTTTTTTTTTAGTCTTTATTGTTTTAGGACTCTTTTTATTTCAAATTAATTATTGGTGGCCTATATAAAGAGGCTTATAAACACTTTTTATTTAATTTTTGAATATTTTGAATGCATTATTGCTTGAATATTCTTCTTCCTGAGATGAGTTTAGTATGAGGCAAAGGGAGTGATTCTCATATATCTTCTTGCTTATCTTTTGTCATCTATTTTCTTGATCTTTCATTATATTTGCTATTTATCGATCTCTGCTTGCTTTTCTAAATCTCAATCTATTGATTTCTCATTCCAAAACCCTAAACCTTTTTTTGAAACACTAAATCAATCAGAGCCAAAGCCTTTTTTTCTAAACCATAAACCTAAATTAAACCATAAGTCTATTACAAAACCAATTCCGCAACCCTAGTGAGAGCCCTTGAATCGACATCGGATCGAAGACGAACGCCCAAGCCTGGAAAAGCTAGAGTCCTATCTCTAGGCTCGATCCCGCCTCAAATCTAACGGAACTTGCGCATCGGATTGGCCACCCTATTCGGATCTTGCGTGATTTACCAACCGGAATTCTATGAACCCAAAGGTCTCGTGATAGTTTTGAGAATAATCTTGAATTAATTTTATTTAATTTCGGCAAATCGCATCAAAATCATATTCACGCATTTTAGGGTCCCCGTCCAGCATTAGTATGTTTAATTGGATGTGTGGAGTAACAAGAAATGGTACCATTCAGAATGAGTACAAAAGAGAAAATTTGAGAGTAGCACCTATAAAGGAAAAAATACAAAACTTGTGGCGGTTTGGACATGTTCATTGGAGGTGATGCGAAATTTAGATCTGCATGTTGGAATCGTGGTAAAGTCGAGCAGAAGAGGAGATCAAAGAAAAAGTCGACCCGTGAATGGGCTTTCAAACGGCTCGTGAAAGAGTCGTTATGCGAAGGATGTATGTGGGCTCCAGAACTGACGGGAAAAAGAAATGTGTTTCTGGAAATTAAGGCATGGACTTCCGTGCCCAAGGACGGACATCTGTGAATAGCACACAAACATCTGTGAATAAGACCAATTCTGGTCTTAAACATATCCGTCACGGACGGATGTCTGTGAAAGTCGTCTGTGAATTGACAACTATACGAATTTTAGGCAAAAACTTGTCTTTTAGAGTTTTAGTTGTTTTAAAACTTTCTTATTTCGAATTTATTGTTTAGTTAGAGTTTCTTAGCCTATATTAAGGCCTTGTAAACAAAATTTAAAGAAGTTTTATGATGGACGAAAATTAAGATTTCTTTCCGCATCTTGTCAAAGAGAATCTTTTGTTTGAAAAATTGCGATGAGTTTTCTTATTTGAAGAGTGATTCTTCAAATCCGTTGGTGCAAAGCCGACAAAGCTCTTTGGAGTGAATTTCGAAAATCTTCTATCCTTATTCTTCTTTTATTTGAAGATTGAGAATGCTAAATCCTATTGTGCAAGATTTTACGCTACTTTATGTTGAGCGTGTTTCCATCCTGCATCAATTTTGTATCAAAGTCAGGTTCAAATCTCGGTACATGGGGTGGTTCCAACATGGATAGTGAACAATTTTGTGCATTCTTACACTTTATCAGTGAGCAGTTGGACAAATTGGTGGCATCACAGAACCTAATGATTCAAGAGTTTGATAAATTGGAAGAAAGATCGTACAAGAAGTTTGGTGGATCGAGGAATCCAAAGTCATCGGAATCGAACGTTTCCCTAAACGAGCCCAAATCAACCAAAGTCTTCGGCGATCCTACATCCATTGTGAACCTTAGTAAACCCCATCACTGTTGAAGAACAAATATCGGTTGAATGTCACATACCCGTTACTAATCCCATAGTGGTTGAAGATTTCATATTGGTTGATGAAAACCCTCTAACAGTCATTATCGTTACCAATCCTGAAACCGTTGAAGATCTAGTACCCGCGATAAGCCCTACCGATCCCATAATCCACATGTCCCAAGATCGTATTGGTTGTGTGTAGATGTAGATTCAGATCGGAGTATCAAAGTCAAATCGGATCTCACTCGAGCCAAATCCGGTTTATTTGTCCAAGCAGCGTTCGATCAAGATCCCTGAAATAGTGTTCTTGACCTCCGCGTAGAAGATTAAGTTCGATCAAAGTTTGACGTCTAACTTTTTTAAGGAGGGAATGATGAGGAATTTAGATCCGCATGTTGGAATCGTGGTAAAGTCGAGCATAGGAGATTAAAGAGAACGTGGACCCATGAATGGGCTTTCAAACGGCCCTGAAAGGGTCGTCATTATGCGAAGGATGTTTGTGGGTTCCAGAACGGACAAAAAAAAAATTGTGTTTCGGGAAATTAAGGCATGGACTTCCATGCCCAAGGATGGACATCCGTGAATAGCACACGGACATCCGTGAAAATGTATTCGTCAAGGACGGATGTCTGTGGACATAGGACGGACGTCCGTCAATTTTAGGCAAAAACTTGTCATTTAGGATTTAATTGTTTTAGGACTTTCTTATTTCGAATCTATTGTTTAGTTAGAGTTTCTTAGCCTATATAAAGGCCTTGTAAACATAATTTAAAGAAGTTTTATGATGAATGAAAATTTGAGATTGCTTTCCTCATCTTGTGAAAGAGAGATTCTTTCATTTGAAAACTTGCAATGAGTTTTCTTCTTTAAAGAGTGATCCTTCAAATCTGTTGGTGCGAAACCGACAAACCTCTTTGGAGTTAATCTTAATATCTTCTATCTGTGTTCTTTTATTTTGAAGATTGAGAACTATAAGTCCTATTGTGCGGGATTTTATGCTATTTTAGGGTTAGCGTTGTGTTTCCATCCTGCATCAGGAGGCCAGAAGCAAACCCCGTACAAAGGGTTGAGATGCTATAGATACAAGAAAGTTGGAGATGAGGAAGACCTAGAGGGAAGCAATGAGAAGGAACATGAAGGAATGCGAAGTTACTGAGCTTAGAACTGATCATAAACGAGTGGAGAAATAGGACTCGCAAAGCAGACCCCAAATAAATGGGATACGGCTGTGACAATGATGATTATGTTGATGATGGTGGTGGTGACGTTGATGATGATGATTGTAATAAATAGAGAAATTACAAAAAAAAAAAAAAATGGATCCAAGAAAGGTTAAGGAAACTTAATATGTTGGGAAAATGTAAATGAAAATGCTTACTAAAAAATATAGTATCAAGCCATTTGGGACAAATTAACTATCAAAAGAAGATAATGGACTATGAAAGTCTAGATCGACCTACTAGGAATCCACAAGAAAATTGTTAAACAAAGGATGTTGTTTCAAAATTTTAGCTAATCTTTACAACATCAGCGGTAAGCCATCATTATGGTCTTGATGTTCTTTAATACGGGAAGATGAATGTGGTTTCCCAGAAATATTTAACAATGTCACGCCCCGACCGCTTGCAAAGACTTCAGGTTGTGAGTTCAGTCATATCAAAAGGACCTAGCAACATACAGGTAGAAAGCATATGGAAAAATAAATAGAATCAAACTAATTAATTGTTGTAAACAACAAATTTGCATAGTAAATAAATTCATTCACAAATATATTGCAACAAATTCCCCCTCACTATGAGAAAGTATTATTAATACTGGTGGACATTCACATCTGGGTATCGTCTTTCATTGCCCCATTAATTACATCAAAATGAGTTGATTACATCTGATTAAAAGCTATGAAAGAAAACAAAATATTAACATCTCTGAAAATAATAAAAAATCCTAGATTCTAAGCCATCATCGGCATCATCATCATCATCGCCTTCATCTCAGGCGTTAGCAGGCGAAGAGATAAAAACTCAGCATACTATCTTCGTATGAAATCCACGTAATGTGGAACAAAGGACGATGGATGTAGGAACCTCTACGTCGAATACCGGACCCGTCCGATTGATAGGCGTGGAAAAGTATGGGCGCAAGAAGCTCGTGGACGAACCTTAATACGAGCTCTTGATGTGGAGTTTCGCATACAAATTGGTCCATGATTACTCCTTTTGATAACTGACCATCAAGTTCATTAGAATTCTTAATTATACGACTGTCTGACCTTGGTCAGAATCACTGAATTCCTCATAATTTGGGCTTAGTTTTCATAATGGGCCTCGAACTGGGCCTATGCCCTTTACGAGCCAATTAGGATTCGAACCTGAGTTTGAGGATTTCTGATGAGGACATTGCACATGTACAAGCTTACAAAGTGTACTGAAGGCGGAAGAATCGCATGAAGACGCTCAGAAGCTTGTGGACAAGCGATTGAAGACCTGTGTGCATGTGTTCGCATGAATGAAGGCCCAATACATGGAAAGCACACATATGGAGAGCAAGAGAGAGGAAGAAAAGATATTGAAGAAAAAGATCGTTGTCATTGATGAACGTCCATGGCTTCAATACGGACGTCCGTAAAATGAAGAGCCTCTGGAGTACATTGGGCGGACATTCGTGCCTAGCACACGGACGTGATTTAGACCTCTTCTGGTCTTATTTATATCTGTCGAGGATGGACGTCCATGGGTGTCGTCCGCACATTGCCGGCTACACAGATTTTGGGCAAAACTTGCCATTTTTAGAGTCTGCTTAGAATAGGACTCTCTTATTTCGAATTATTAAGTTTCTTGGCCAATATAAAGGCTTGTAAAGACACTTCAAATT
The DNA here is from genome assembly GCA_021018995.1 of Chloranthus sessilifolius. Lineage (NCBI taxonomy): Eukaryota > Viridiplantae > Streptophyta > Magnoliopsida > Chloranthales > Chloranthaceae > Chloranthus > Chloranthus sessilifolius. The sequence goes on along the minus strand of CM037589.1, from coordinate 40,930,047 downwards.
TTTTAATCTATGTTTTAAAATTTTGATTGCTTTGTGCTAAATCTTGAGTTCGTTGACAATTCTTCTTCCCCAAGTTTAGGGTTTGGTATGAGGTCAATATTTTCACCGGTGAAATTTTGGCGATTGAAACTTCTATCTTCTCATTTCTAATATCCTATCTTTTTATCCTTCGTGGTAAAGGTATTTTATTATTTTGTGTTGGTATGTTTGGTTGTTGGAAATTCTTTAGAAAACCCATATAAAAAAATTATTCTCTTTGATTTTACACCATATTTCTTTGAAATCCTAGAATGGAATCGAAAGACGCCATCATGGTTAGTAGTTCAATGCCCTAGGCTAGAGGGAAGTCAAGCTCCATCTTGAGAACCCGCAATCAAATTACGCACAAACTATCGTGTCGGACTTAACACTTGATTCGGACATTACGATTCTCCTTAGTTGAATTCCGCGATTATTCTAGGCGAATCAAATATGAATTTTATTTATTATTGTTCTTTTAATTACACTTTAATTTCAACAAAATTGCATATTACGGTTTCAGAGTGGCATTAGTTTCATATGTACTTTGGTGTTATTCTGAAACAACTAGTTATGATTCGAGCCTTAAGCTTTATCATTTGGATGATTTGAGCCTTGGTCCAATATGATCCTTTAGGGACTTTGGATTTGACTTAGACCTTCGCAGATCATGATAGACCAGCACATTAATTGTGCATTCAAAATCGAATCCGAACCTTGCTTTTAAAGGAATTTCCTATCTCGAGGTCAAGGTTTGAATCCTTAATTTAAAGAATCGATGACCCAAACTGCGAGGGAAACCCCAAAAACAGTAAAATTGATCGTGTAACGAATATTTTATGCGGAATAATGATCCTTCGGTCATAATCGCATGAAGCAATAATCCTTTAGTGTCTTATATCGAATGGTGATCAATTTGATTGCCATTGCACGAAGCAATGACGATCGTGATCTTATTGAATGGCAATTGATAATCTGGATATAGACACTTGGATTATCTCGTAATCACAACCACAAATATATGAGAACTTAAACCTCAATTTGGTAATTACAACCCACATATATAATTTAGGTATGGGTGTCATGACCCACATAGCCTAAACACAACCCGAATATAAGAAGGGATTAGGCATGGTCCTTAAGACCCATATAACCTAATGCAATCGCAAATTTAAGACTTAGACATGGGCCTTAAGACCCATATAATCTAAGTGTAGCCTCCCGTGTATAAGGACCTAAAAGGCCCACATAACCTAAGTGTGACCTGAAATCTTCCCCTTAGACATGGACGAATAGCAGGCTCATATAATCTAAGTGTCGAATCGAAAGTTAAGAGAAAACAGATAAAAGAGAAGGGGTGAAGAGGGAGATACCTTGAGAAAGGTATCTCGCGCGATCTTCGTGCAAAATTTTGGAAGAGCTTCGAGATGTAATTTCGGATCTCTGAAAATGATCTGGGACCTCCTATTTATAGAGTTGCCGCAGTGGTTACTGAAAGTTACCATCCAATGGTTCACGAAACTCGAGAGCAGATCTAGGGCCAAAGAGAGGCTGCGTATGCCTCAAATATCACGCAAATCAATAGCATCAGGTGGCCGCGTAGGTGGTGAAAAATAACCACCTACATAGACTCACGCGAAAGGATCTCACGCAAGTGACCCTATGTGGGTCTGAATTGAAGAAAGAGAAAGAAAGAAAGAAAAAGAAAGAGAGTGCGAAAGATTGGGACCCACACAGGTGACCCTGCGTGACTCACACTTTGAGAGACAGAGAGAGAGAGAGAGAGAGAGAGAGAAAAGGAAAGAAGGGAGACCCACACAGGGTTCACCCTGCGTGGGTCCTAAGAAGAGAAGGAAGTAGAGAAAAAGGATAAGAGAATGAGAGTGGGACTCAAGCAAGGAATGACCCTGCGTCGGTCTCACTTTGGGGAGAAAAAGGAAAGAGAAAATAGGAAGAGAGAGAGAGAGAGAGAGAAAGACTGACCCTGCGTGGGTCTCACTTCAGGAGAAAAAGGAGAGTACGAGAGAAAATAGGGAGAGAATGGGAGTGGGACCCACGCGAAAAGGAGAGTAAGAGAGAGAAAGAAAGAAAAAGAGAGAGAGAGAGAGAGAGAGAGAGAGAGAGTGGGGCCCATGCAAGGAGTGACCCTGCGTGGGTCTCACTTTGGGGAGATTAAGGAGAGTAAGAGAGAAAATAAAGAGAAAAAGGAAGATAAAAAGGGAGAATGGGAGTGGGTTCCCTGCATGGGTCTCACTTTCCCTCACCATTATTTATTTATTATTTATGTTTATTTTATTTTATATTATATATTTTTTTAAGACAACTTTTGTGTCTACAATTGCTTACCTTAATTAATATGACTGATGCTTATACTTTTCCTTATTCTTTATTTAATATTGAAATGCACTTGCTTTCGAACCTTAATTTGTTCGGAAAAAGATTTTGTGAATGCTTGAACAACAATCCAATAAGTTTAGCTTCATTACAATCTAGAAGCAACTATAAAATCTGTATATAACAATTTCTCTGTGAACAAATCTGCGGTGGTGATAAAAGAACTACTATCTCTAACAAAATATTGTATAAATATGAGATCTGTAAATCTCTAATCAAAACTATAAACAAAAGATATTTTAGAAAAGAACCTCTAAGAATAGATTCCTAAAACTATGTAAAACCTTGAATAAATTTCTTACGTCAAATACTAGTTGGTATGGCAGTAATACGTAATATACTAGCTTTAAAATATTGAATCAAACTATAGCGATTGGGCTATCACATAGAGTTAAAGCTACTACGTAGCGACGAGCATGAATAATGCTCAAGCAACGGTAATCGGTTATCTGCTGGCCAACTCCTATCACCTACTGTGGAATATCAACGTCTTATAACTTATTGTGAGATGTCCACCCAGGTATTCCGGTTATGAGTATCGAGAAACCATATAATATTGGTTTAGCATTCATAAACAAAAATCAATTAACAAATCTCAGAGTATCTGTCATCAGTTATCGCATAAAATTAATATATTCTATTTCAATAATCGATTATCAAATATCCAATCTTTGGTAATTAAAAACATGATATCATTGTCAAGAGTCTATTCTTAAATTAGTGATTATGATTAAAATTCACATATATCTATTCTATAATCTACATTAACAAATGATTAAAATTCACATATATCTACTCTATAATCTATATTAACAAATTCATATTATGATTAACTATAATGAAATTTAACATGCCTGCTTAACTGAAAGTGAGCCTGAGCTGGACGGGATGGCACTGTGCCGTCGAGTGTGACAGTGAGAGTGAGATGGATATCTTTCCCCCAATTTATAGATTTCCCCATGGAGCATCTCTCTTCTTGGCCAATCATACGCACACATGGATACACACATGCCACACATGCATGTACACATATGTTGCACTTGCACAAGCATGCACACACATACACACCTATGGAACTCCATATGAGCCATTGAGCCACATGTTTAATATATTATATTTTAGTTCATTTATTACACCTTGCCTTCTATGTATTATTGTTGTCCTTTTTATTTCACCTCCTTTGACCAACATTTAATGTCATTTTCTTAAATAAAATGTTATGTTCTAGGATCACCATATTTAGCATCTATAAATGACCTTTTTGTCTTTTTTACTACATACTTATCTCCTAGGTAAAATTACTTTTTTGCCCCTCATATTTATGAGAATACCAATAATGTCCCTGACTGCTAAATTACGGTTTTACCCTTAACAAAATTAAAAATACCAATTCTGTCCTTTGGTCTTTTACTTAAACATTTAGGTAATATAAAGTGCTAAACAGATGAACATAATAGCTATATCAAACACCATTATTTTCATAGAATGACAACAAGTCTTTATTTTATTGATGAAGTTCTACGCTATTACAGAGATGAGCGCAGAGGAACTAGAATGAGGTTTCGTAGAGACACACATCCTAAACTCATCAAACTGTGTGACACAGAAATTTAGAAACGTATGCAATTCCCACACCCAACAATGAAAATCTAAAAATGAATATCATACCCATGGTGCACCTTTGCCATGTTCATCCTATACCTTGGTAAAACAAATAGCAGATGGCAAGTCGCTCATTTGATAAATTGGAATGCTTGGATTGATTTCTACATGACTTGAACCCACTCATTTAATGCCATTCGCTTGAATAGTTTTGAAAGTAGGGCAGAGGCAGTAGGTCGATTTGGCCTAAGAATGAAGCCTCCTAGTTATCATGAGTTGAGAGAGGCTATTGGCAAAAGAAGAAATATTTACCAAGGAGTCACTGAAGAAACAACAAAAAGATTCGGTGGAGTATGTGCAGCATTATATCAGATGGTTGGATGGCCCTGAAGCAACTGACTTTAATTGATTTTCGGGTGAATTGTCCTCCTGAGACATTTTTTTAGCATCAATTGATTCCCTGTTGATGCAAAAGATCCTAAGTTGCTTTTTGAATTGATCGATAAGTAACCAATAAGGTTGGTGAAAAAAAATGAGATGCAGGTTATGGTGGACGAAAGGTCTTCTTACATGGCTACAACAAAGGCTTTGATGACTAAATGGCCAAATCTGTATTGGACTCATGGTGTCGTTCACTATCTTAATTTGATGTTGACTAAAATAGGCAAGATGAAATGTAATAGAGTTATTTGTAATGTTAGAGCATTGACTGTTTATCTTTATAGTCATACACGTGTTGCATATGATGAGGTCTTCCACAAAAAATAGGAAACTAGTGAGAACAGCTATCACCCATTTGCAACAAGTTTCCATACATTGCAAAGTGCAAGAGAAGAAAAGTAGCTTGAGATTTATGTTCATATACGATGCTTGGATGAATACAAATGGTCAAAGCATCAGGATGTAAGAGGTGATGTGATATAGTTTTGCAAATCAATATTTTCAATTCTCTGAAAATATCTAGTCCTTCGATAGATGTGTCTGCTAGGTCGATAGTGATGTTAAGGCTGCAGTGGGCTATTTTTATGAGGCTATGGATAAGGCCAAAGAGAGGATAAGGTTTACAGTGAATGAGAATGAGAGGAGAAACAAACTTATATGGGACATTTGATAGATGATGGGATGTCCAGCTCTATCGTCCTCTATATGCAGCCAGCTTTATTTTAATCTGTTCTTTTACTGGAGCAAAAACGATATCGACTCTGACTCTGAAGTGAAGCGTGGCCTCTATGAGTGTGACGCCCCAAAACTTATACACCGGACCTATGTGCTCATCTGGAGATGCACGACTACATAACATACATAACTAGCAACAAAAGATAAAATATAATAGTAACATAATGATCCGAACTAAATCACAACAAAATATAAACAATAAAATAAATTGTCATTCATTCATAAGAAATATGAGCAATTAAAAACTGAATTGAATTAAAATTAATCAATTAACTACTCATTAATAATGAAATCAACATTCCAAACTAACTCAACTAAAAAGGTCTCAGCAATCTCAAATAAATCTCTAAATAAATCTAAAATAAAAGTCTAACTCTCAAAATAAATAAACTCCTAATGCTTAAAATCGCCTTCGTTCAAATCCTGATTTGCGTAATGGATCTCCACATCAATATCCTTGTATCATGTGATCAACTCATCTCCTGGTCATCCCATTGTAAACAATGAAGATGTGAGTCTAAAAGAACTCTGTATGGGATAGTTATAGGATCGCTAACACAAGAAATCTGGATGCAAGCCTTACACGAATAAATAATGATAAATATTAGAATGCCTATCTGGTCATCACGGCTGTAATCCCTTATCCACTAACCAACCTGGCCCTATTATTGCCCCAAATCCCACCATTACACGCCACTCTACTCGAACAAAAAATCCACCCACATATTTGCGAGATTACCATTGTGGTGTCGTAATTCCTTTGCCATCTTCAATGTCCACCTTGAAATCAGGTAGACCCTACCCCCTCAGCTCCACTCTTTGTTATGATAAACTCTTACCTTCTCATAAACTTTTTGTTGCTGCCATTTCTTCAACCACCGAATCCACTACCTTTATTGCAGCTGCAAAAGATCGACACTGGCATGAGGCGATGTCAAAAGAAATTGATGCTTTAGAAGCTAATAATACTTGGACATTACTACCTTTACCAGTCGGGAGGCTGATGGCAGTATTGAGTGTTACAAAGCTCGTCTCATTGCAAAAGGTTTCTCACAAAAAGAGGGCCTTGATTACTGTGAAACTTTTGCACTTGTCGCCTAGCTTGTCACTGTACGGTGCCTTCTTGCTGTCACGTCTATTCATGGTTGGTCCTTGCACCAGCTTGATGTTCAAAATACATTTCTACACGGTAATCTCCATGAATAGATATACATGAGCATCTCTCCTGGGTTTTCACGGAAGGGGGAGACTCGTGTTTGCAAACTAAACAAATCTCTCTATGACTTAAAGGAGGCTTCCCGCAATTGGTTTGCCAAATTCTCTAATGCACTTCATGCTGCCGGGTACCGACAATCAAGGACCGATTACTCTTTGTTTACTCACATTCAAGGTTCATCGAGCACCTTTGTCCTCATTTATGTTGACGACATCATCATTACCGGCAACGACGATGTTGCCATCTCTTCCCTTAAATCCTTCCTTCACCATAGATTCAATATAAAGGATTTGGGGCCCCTTAAATATTTCTTAGGGATTGAAGTTTCTCATTCAAAACAAGGCCTCTTCCTCTCCCAACGCAAGTATACACTCGAAATACTACAAGATAGGGGCTTACTGGGTTCACGGCTTGTTGATTTTCCCATGGAGCAAAATTTAAAGCTTACTCCTACTGATGGTTCGCTTCTCTCTGATTCAATTGCTTATCGTCGCTTAGTTGGTTGTTTGATCTATTTGACCATCACTAGACCAGAGATTGTTTTTGTTGTCCACATTTTAAGCCAGTTCATGCATCAACCATGCAAGCCGCATCTTGATGCTGCCATTTGCGTTCTACGGTACCTTAAGGGTACTCCAGGGCAAGAATTATTACTTTCTTCCACTAGCAACCTTCACGTCTCTGCCTATTGTGATTCTGATTGGGCCAGCTGCCCCATGACGAGAAGATCAGTTACTGGCTATTGTACCATGCTTGGTGATAGCCCCATTTCTTGGAAGACAAAAAAGTAAAGCACCGTTTCAAGATCTTTTGCCAAAGCTGAATATCGCTCAATGGCGGTTGCAACTTATGAATTAACTTGATTACGGTATCTCTTAGCAGATCTTGGTGTCACACACTCATCTCCAATGACGCTCTATTGTGACAATCAAGCAGCACTTGACATTGTTGCTAATCCAGTATTCCATGAACGTACCAAGCATATAGAGTTAGATTGTCACTTGGTTCGTGAAAAAATTCAGCAGGGCTTCATCCAAACTGCTCATGTTTCCACAGCCCATCAACTAACAGAAATCTTTACAAAAGCTCTGCTAAAGATCAGCTCCTTTACATTACATCCAAGTTGGGTGTTCTTAACATCCACATTCCAACTTGAGGGGCGTATTAGAATGCCTATCCGGTCATCACGGCTGTAATCGCTTACCCACAACTGGTAACACATATCGTCCATGTATTCTTTCCATTTATTTGGATTCACTTTGTATACGGTTATATATATATATATATATATATATATATATATATATATATATATATATATATATATATATATATATCCCTCCAATCAAGGGATTCTTTAGTACCCACCATTGTACATATATAGATGATAACAATAATATACGAGTTTTTATTCTCCAACTTTTCACAATAAACAATGTGGAACAAAAGCAATGGGATCATGGCATATATATGAGCAATATAAAGTAATAACTAAGAATACGCATTGATACATAACATGTGACTTGTTCATGTCTCTTCCTACTTTTCCGTGTTGTAATTTTCATTATTAGTACTAAATGCAATGCAACATGAATCTCATTCATCATGATCATTTCTTCATTTTTGGTCCATCGTCCCAATCTTCACACTTATCGTACATCAATTGGGTACGAGGCTTCTAAATGGTCTTCTCTTCTTAGACAGACATAGTCACTATCTCATATCTTAGATTACTTGCCCATTGGATCCGAGGTGGTTACGGCATGCAACAGTAATCTCTTAACATATTCATTAACGCTAGTATGCATTATGCCTTCATTAAGTCATGCTTTTCATGTCTTTTTCATCGTATCATATTATTCACTTTAACTAGGAGATGTAAACCTACTCATAACGTTCATGGTGTCTACTTCATTTATGGTATCATGGTTTAGTCTTGTGAGAATCGGGAATCTTACCACTTTCAATTGCTATGAGTTGTACAATAAATATGATGCAGAAATCTGAGGAAAAATGCCATGCAATATTCCACTTTATTACTCCATAGCATGGTCTATTATCATGGTCTCAAATTTATTAAATTCACATGTGTGGGAATCAACTAAGTAATATGAACATTAACATAACTTTCATATGAGTCACATGGCATAAGCATAATAAATAACATGTGAAATTGCTAATGAACAATGGTATAAATCATGTGATTCAATAATTGATCATTAAGGTATATCGTGATTAAATAAAATAAAATAAACATGCTCTTTCAAAAATTGAAAAGGAATTAACTTCATCCTAGCATTAAAAACCCTAGGATTTTTCCATACATTATGGTTTCTTGATTTTCTTGATCTGTATTCTCTACTTCTTAAAGGGCTTTAATGAATCTTGAAGACGCCTACTTCTTAAAGGGCTTTAATGATTTTCTTGATTTGTATTATCTACTTCTTAAAGGCCTTTTGAAAAGCCTTGGAAAAATTAGAATTAATAAAAAAACCAAAAAAAGATTCTAAAACAAAAGCCTTAAAATAAAGATTCTAAAAAAAAACATTGAAATCTTGATTCATGAAAGGATGCTAAAGTTTTGAGAAGATTATTGATAAAAGGTCTTCTTAAAATTAATAAAAAAGGTCATCTTAAAGGTATGCTAAAGTTTTGAGAAGATTATTGAGGATGTTGAAGATCCATCAAATTTTGGATAATTTAAGAAACAAAAAAAAAGTCTTTTTTTCTATTTTAAAATCGTGATTCTTGATATTTAAGAAATATAAAATTCACCGTTAATCTCTTTATCAATTTCTTTCCCTTTCTTTCTTCTTCCTCTTTCTTCTTCTTTCCTTCTTCTACAACTCACGTTCTCCCTCTAGAACTCTCTCCCTAACACTCTAGGGTTCTCAAAAGTTCTCTAAATTCTGTAAATTAAACCTAATACTTATATTTATAATACTTTAAAGATCCCTACTTTAGATCTAGCTCTAATGGATCAAAATTTCGGAAAATCGATACGTATCGTCAAAGTCCAAAACTGATACATACCGAAAGATACGTATTGGTTCCGAACGATACATTGGTATGTATCGTCCGGTATTTTGTTATTTTATATGGGAGGCACCAGTACAATACCTTGAATATACCGTACCAGTGACCTCTAAAACCGATACATATTAGTTCCGGACGAAATTTTGATCCATGCTAGCTCTATTTAGAATTTCCTACATGGGTTTTAAGTGATTCTATGGGCCTTTAAAATTACTAACGGGCCTTACTACTAGGTTATAACTATTCTAATGGGCTTTGTTAATTTACTAACATATTCTAAGGTCCATTAAACCTTACTAATGACACACCAAAGTTACTAATTATTTAAAGGCTTTCAAGGTCTATTAATTAGATTAATTAATTATCCAAGGTCATTATTAAATAAATTAAATTCATGTGTAACAAGTAATTGCATGCATCAAATCAATCAAACCAATCATAATTATAAATCTAGCAAATAATAAATGTCTAATTAAATAGGAAAGTCTTGGTCGTTACATTCTCCCCTCCTTATTGAAAATTTTGTCCTCAAAATTAATTAGTACATGGAGTAAAAAGGTGATATTCTTTCCTCATCTCATCCTCATGCTCCCATGTAGCCTCCTTTCATGAATGATACTTCCAGTTGACTAAATCAATGAAATCTTCTTATTTCATATCGTCCACTCCTTCCGATCTAGAATTGCAATCGGCTCTTCAATCATCGTCATTTCCTTCTCGATCTCCAAAGTATCTAAATCAATCACGCGCAAATGATCCTTGAAATTATGCATATATTCTTCATCACTAAGGGTTCTTAATTAAAAATCCGGCCATAAATTTAAGTTTCACTTCAAATTTTTGTATTTTAACTAATATCTCATGTTTGATTGACATCAATTATTAGTGATGAAAATAGTTTCATACATACACTATCTATCATCAAGGTTATAATTAAAAATCGTGTTTTAACCATAGTGACAAATTTCGCCGAAATTCAGTGAAATTTCGTGATATGGGGGTCAAACGAAATTTTCAGGAAAATTTCAATAATTTCGGTATTTTTCGGTAAATTTTGGTGTTATATATAGAACTTTTATTTTTTTTATTTTAAAAAATATTAAATATATTTTTTTGTATATTTTTAATCCCTGAAACTTTCCTGAAATTTTTCCGAAAGGTATCAAAATTAATCCGAAATGTACCGAAAGGACACCCCATCGAAAAATTCCTGAAAACGAAATTTGTCACTACGGTTTTAACGTAAATTCTCACTTGAAATTTTCATGTGTTTTAATTAGCGTTTCGTATTTGCGAAATTTTATTTATTGGAAGTAATTTTTCTCATATGTATAACTACATATCATCATATCAAACACAAAACATCGTCTATGCAAATCATTCCATGTGCAATAAAAGAAAATAAATATCTAAACTTGTCAACTTCAGTCCTTTCAGTCTGACTCGAAAAAGTCGCCATCTGAAATTATAAAACCCTTACATTAGTCTTTGACCTAAATATCTAAGATACATAGATATACATAGACTTCGATCTGATACCAACTGTGATGCCCCCAAACATACATACCGGATCTATGTGCTCATCTGGAGATGCCGCACTACGTAATATACCTAACTAGCGACAAAAGATCAAATATAATAGTAACATAATAATCCGAACTATAGCACAACAGAATATAAACAATAAAATAAATCATCATTCATTCATAAGTAATATCAGATATTAAAAATTGAATTGAATTAAAATTAATCAAATAACTGCTCATAAATAATGAAATCAATAATCCAAACTAACTCAACTAAAAAGGTTTCAACAATCTCAAATAAATATCTAAATAAAATCTAAAATAAAAGTCTAACTCTCAAAATAAATAAACTCCTAACGCTCAAAACAGTCTTCGTTCAAATCCCGATTTGCGTAATGGATATCCACATCAGTATCCTGGCATCCTGTGATCAACTCATCTCCTGGTTATTCCATTGTAAACAATGAAGATGTGAGTCTAAAAGAACTCCGTATGGACCAGTCATAGGATCGTTAATACCACAAATTAGTATGCAAGCCTTATAGGAATAAATAATGATAAATAGTCCAATGATAAACAATGTAGAACAAAAGCAATGAGATCATGGCATGTATATGAGCAACATAAATCAATAACTAAGAATAAGCATTGATACATAACATGGGACTTGTTCATGTCTCTTCCTAGTTTTCTGTATGATAATTTTCATTATTATTATTAAATGCAATGCAACATGAATCTCATTCATCATGATCTTTGGTTCGCCGTCCCAATCTTCACCCTTTTCGAACATCAATTGGGTACGAGGCTTCTACATGGTCTTCTCTTATTAGATACACAATCACCATCTCATATCTTAGATTACTTGCCCATTGGATCCGAGCTGGTTACGACATGCAACGGTAATCTCTTAACATATTCATTAATGCTAGTATGCATTATGTCTTCTTCATTAAGTCATGTTTTTCATCATATCATATTATTCACTTTAAGTAGTAGATGTAAATCTACTCATAACGTTCATGGGGGCTACTCCATTCATGGTATCATGGTTTAGTCTTGTGAGAATCGTGAATCTTACAACTTTCATATGCTATGAGATGTACAATAAATATGATGCAAAACTCGGTAAAAACATCATGCAATATTCCACTTTATTAGTCCATAGCATGATCTATTATCATGGTCTCAAATTTATTAAATTCACATGTGTGAGAATCAACTAAGTAATATAAACATTAACATAACTGCCATATGAGAGTGACATGGCATAAGCATAATAAATAACATGTGAAATTGCTACAAAACAATGGTATAAATCATGTGATTCAATAATTGATCATCAAGGCCTATGGTGATAAAATAAAATAAAATAAAATAAACATGTTCTTTCAAAATTTGAAAAGGAATTAACCTCTTCCTAGCATGATACCTATTCCTTGCATTAAAAACCCTATGATTTTTCATACCTTATGGTGTCTTGATTTTCTTCATTTGTATTCTCTACTTCTTAAAGGGCTTTAATGAATTTTGAAGATGCTTCCTTGATAATCCTTTTAAAAAGCCTTGGGAAAATTAGAATTATTAAAAAAACCATAAAAGATTTTTTTTAACAAGGTGGCTTAAAATAAAGATTCAAAAAAAAAAACTTGGAAATCTTGATTCATGAAAGGAATTCTTGCAAAAGGTCTTTTTTAGAAATTTTTTTCTAGGGTATTGGAAACATGGTTTTAAAACTCTGCAAGTCGACTCGGCTTGACTAAGTTCTGAGTCGACTCATCTAAGGGATCGAACAAGCTTGGGACTCGAGCGACTCGCCGATCCGACTCGGGAACTCGACGAGTTGAATTTAATGACTCTAAACTCAGGACTAACGAGGTTTTTTAATAAACTAAAAGGGCAAACTTGTAATTTCTCCCCTCTTTATATTTAAAGACCTCTTGACTTCCAACTCCCATCTCCCATCTCGACAAAAACTCTCAGCTCCTCTCTCGTGCCTTAAAATCTCGAAGACAGAAGAAAGAGAAAGAAGAAAGAAGAAAGAAAAAGACAGAAGAAGAAAAAATCGCAGGCCCCAGACCCCCTCAGCTTTAATCTCATCTCTCAACCCTAAAATCTCAATGAAGAAGAAGAAGAATCGCAGCCTTCAGCTCCTCTCATGCCCTAAAATCTAGAAGAAGAATCGCAGCCCTCAGCTGTAAGTATCTATTTTCACTTTTATAATAATTTTTTTTTTGAGTTGAGCAGTAGCCCTCAACTGCAAGTATTTATTTTCACTTTTATAATAATTTTTTTTTAGTGGAGCAACCCTGAGCCCAAGGTAAAAAAATTGCACTGCTGAATTTTACCGTGGGAATGTACCACTTGGAAATTTTTTTAGAGCAATTTTTTTGTTTGGTTCAAAATAAAGAATGTCATTTTCGGGATATGTGCCACCTGGAACACCATCTAAGCCACACGATTTGAAGACCATGATGTAAAGATCTTCAATGCCAAATATTCGCATGAAATGTCATTTGATTGAAATCAGTCAGCTCGTCTTCAAATTGTATGGCCTAGATGGTGTTCTAAGTGGCTCAGAAGTCTTCCTTTTTAAACATGTGCCACGGTACATCATAGCCTTCAAATCATATGGCTTGGATGGTGCAAAGTTTAGCACCCTTTTACTGCTTTTTTCACATATTCTGTGCAGATCATTTGGCTCATATTTTCTTTTTGCACATTTATTTTTTGTGCAAGTTTTATGCACAGTATATATATATATATATATATATATATATATATATATATATATATATATATATATATCAAGGTATCAAAATCGGTATCGGACTCGGGTATATCAAGGTGTCAAAATCGGTATCGGACTCAGGTATCGGTCCATGGAGGATCGATACGACTCGGCCGATACCGATAAGTATCAGCCTATTTTTTTATTTATAAAAAAAAAGAAAATACAGGTATCGGCCGAAACCGATATCGTATCGATCACCGAAATCTGAGCACGTCATCGACAACCGAGTGGAGATCTTGATACGTCGATACGATAAAATTGGTATCGGCCAATTTTTTATACCATGATATATATATATATATATATATCATTTTTACTTAATGCTAAATATTCGTGCATAATTTTTGTTCACTGTTGCCACATATTAGTGCACAATATCTGTAAATGTTTCCCCTTAGTACACAATTAATAACTTGTTTATTGATTTTTTTATATTTTTTTATCATGTAGTATATTAATATACAATCATAGAGATGGTACTGCTAGTGAAGCATCTAATCCTTCTTTACCATTAGAGATCAGCATCTCTCATTTATCCGACCCGGGATGGTCACATGGTACCACGGTTACCACGGACAAAAAAAAATGAGGTGTAATTATTATTCTACCGAAAGGTGGGGGGATTAATAGACTTAAGCATCATTTGGCAAAAATCAAGGGAGATGTCAAAACATGTTGGAAAGTTTCAGATCGTGTATCTGCTTCAATGAAAAAGCTTTTGATGAAGAACAAGGAAGAAAGTAAGAAGAGAAAAGAGTATATCAGTGACTTGGGGAGTTTTGGAAGTAAAACTGACATTGAAGTCGAGGATGGAGAAAATATTTCAACTAGATCAAAGAAATGTAAAGATGTTGCTAGCATGTCACAAATGAAGGTGATGAGATATATGGATGAGGCCTCCAAAAAGCGTGTATGTGAGACGATAGCTAGTTGGTTTTATCATGCCGCTATTCCATTCCATGCAGCTGACTCCATTTATTTTCTGAATGTGTGCGAGGCGATAACCTTGTATGGTCAAGGTTTTAAGGCTCCAACACCGTATGAGTTATTTGGGCCACTTTTAGAGTCGGAGGTTGAAATGGTCAAACTTTACTTAAATGAGTTCAAAACATCATGGAATGAGTGGTTGTTCAATTATGTTGGATGGGTGGAAAGATCAGAAGGGACAAAAATTAATTAATTTTTTGGCATCCTGTCCACGTGGTACAATATTTATTAGATCGGTTGATGATCTGAAATTGAACAAAATGCAAGGAATTTGTTTAATTTATTGGATAATATTGTACAAGTAGTTAGGGAAGAAAACATTATTCAAGTGATATCGGATAATGCGGCGAACCATGTTGCTGCTGGAAAGTTACTAATGGCGAAGAGAAAACATTTGTATTGGAGTTCGTGTGCAGCTCATAGCCTTGATCTCATCCTTAAGGCAATTGGGAAAATGGACTTCATATAAAAAATTATAGAAAAGTGTAAACGGGTAACAAAGTTTATTTACAACAAGGGAAGAGTGTTGGCTATAATGAGGAGATATACACGTGAAAGAGAGATCGTTAAGCCAGGGGTCACTCATTTTGGTACAAACTTTATCCTTCTTGATAGCCTCATCGAGCAGGTAATAAAGTTAGCATTTTAGTTTTTTCCTTTTTATTAAAATTTGAATTTAAATAAAGCTACTATAATATTACAATATCTAAAAATATTTTTTTTTGTATTCATCAGAGGGCTGCCCTGAAGATATTTCTTTCTGAAGAATGGGCCACCTCTAAATTTGCAAAGGTGGACGAGGGGAAGGAGGCTGAAAGTATAATAATTGATGTGAGCCTATGGAGAAAGTTGGATGAGATTCATAAGACGATTTCTCCTCCTATTAGTGTCTTAAAGTATGTAGATGGTGAAGATGGGATTCAACTCTCCACTCTCCTTTACATGTTGTTAGTTATTTTCTCAATCCACGAATTCATTTCAGGTCTGATGTTTCAAAACATCCCAAGATCCAATGTGGCTTGCAAGAAGCAATTGATTTACTTGAATGGGATCTCGATGTTGAATTCTCTGCGACAAAGCAAGTATATTAGATTAATATATTACATAAGTAAAATTTATATTTTACACCATTGATCATGTAATATGTGATATTAAAGTTTACATTTTTTTTAGATAACCTATTACAATGACGCAATGCATACATTTTGAACGGAAAAAGCCATTATCGGTAGGACTAGATTATCTCCTGGTAAGTATTATTTGTGATTTGATGTTGGTTAGTTATATTATTTCTTAAGTCAAATTTTTTTTATATATAATTATATAACAATTCTTTAAATATAATTGCAATTGCTTGGTGGCAATCTTATGGTGGTTGTGCTCCAGACCTCCAACGTATTGCGGTTCGCATCTTGAGTCATGGGTGTTCATCATCTGGTTGTGAAAGAAACTTGAGTACTTTTGACCAGATTTATACAAAAAAAGGAACCGCCTAGAGCAACGGAAGATGAATGGCATGGCTCAAATTATGATCCCATCAATCTCAACAATACTTTTGTTAACAATGAGATTGATGAGTGGATCCATGAAAATGAGTACTTGGAAGATACTGAGGCATGGATGCGACAGAGGAAGAAAATTAGGAAATGGGAGACAGAGAGTAAAGTATTTTTGTTAAAGTATTTTATGGTTGGATTGGATGAGTTTGAAGTTTTGAATAGTTGAACTTAATATTAAAATTTAGTCAGTGGTTGATCTTTAGAATGTGGTTGATTTGATAATGTAAAGTTAAACTTTTGCTTAGATGAATGGTGTTTGATGAATTTTTAATTATTAAATGGATGGGATATGGACAATAATGAATTTTTATCAATTAAATATTTAAATTATATATATAACTATATCTTAAATAACCCAAGTCGGAACCAGTCGAATCGGACCGATTTTCCACATTGACTCTACTCAGATGATTTCCGGGTTGAATCGAGTTTCCGTGTTTTAAAACTATGATTGGAATTATTGATGCTTCTCAATTCTATCTTGAATTGGAAATCTTGAGAAGTCTTCTCAAAATCTTGAAAGTCTCTTGAAAAAGCCTTATTTTAAAAAGCCTTAAAGATAAAGTTGTAAACGTTAAAATTAATAAAAAGGGTCTTCTTAAAGGTATGTTAAAGTTTTAAGAAGATTATTGAGGATGTTGAAGATCTACCAAATTTTGGATAATTTAAAAAACAAAGAAAAAATCTTTTTTTTTGTATTTTTAAAATCTTGATTCTTGATATTTAAGAAATATAAAATTTGCCCTTAATCTCTTTTTTATCAATTTCTTTCCCCTTTCTTTCTTGTTCTCTTTCTTCTTCTTCTTTCCTTCTAAAGCTCACTTTCTCTCTCTAGAACTCTATTCACTCTCTAACACTCTAGGGTTCTCAAAAGTTCTGTAAATTCTGTAAATTAAACCTAATACCTATATTTATAATACTTTAAGGTTTCCTATTTAAGATCTAACTCTATTTAGAATTTCCTACATGGGTCTTAAGTGATTCTATGGGCCTTTAAAATTACTAACGGGCCTTACTAATGGGTTATAACTATTCTAATGGGCTATGTTAATTTACTAACATATTTTAAAGTCCATTAAACATTACTAATGGCACACCAAAGTTACTAACTATTTAAGGCTTTTAAGGTCTATTAATTAGATTAATTAATTATCTAAGGTCATTATTAAATAAATTAAACATTATTTTCATATGTAACAACTAATTACATGCATCAAATCAATTACACTAATCATAATTATAAATCTAGCAAATAATTAAGGTCTAATTAAACATGAAAATATCGGTTGTTACAATAAGTGCATCAAGAGGTGGTAATTCCTTATAAGAGTATGTAAGATGAGATCAGTGTGGAGCTCTCTACTTATAAAAATGCACCATCCCTCTTTGGGTTAAGTATGTAAATTCATCAAAGGACAACATTACAACTTAGTAAATTTTTTGTGAAGAAAAAAACAGTTGTGCTGATTTTCTTCCTAAAGGAGGGCACAATATATCTACTACAGTACAATGGTCTGTCATGGATAACTTTCCTCCATCTATTTATCGTAAGAGAAAACTAGTAAGAAACCCATGCGATGCATGGTATAAATGAATAAAAAAAAAAGCCCTCCCAAAAAAAACGAAGCTAAAAAACAAAAAGTGTGCATCATGGATGGGTCCAATTGAACTATCACGCCATGTCCAAAACCCTCCCCATCTCCAACCGTAGGGACCACCTCCAAATCCTAATAGTCACTGCCAATTCGGGCTGGTATCCCAACGCCGTCCGATTCAGTTCCATGGACCTCTTATCATGACAGACCGCCGCCGTCGACCACAAATTCATCATCCATGATTGGTCTGAAATGTTAACTTCTGCCATCTCCATGCCAAAGCATGTAATGAGAGAGTTTTTTGGAAAATGTTGAGTTCTAGCGAGAGGATGTTACTTTTAAAAGACATGACTTTTGTAGAGAGGATGGTCTTTACAAAATAGATAGACGATTGGGTTGCGTGATTTGGTTGTCTCTTGGATATGAATCTTTTAAAGAAAAAATCTCTAAAAGTTTTTAGTGCTGCCACGTAAGCGCTCTGGCAGTTTACTCTAATATATATAGATTTGCATTCTATATTCTATGGCATGTAATCCTCTTGTTAATTAATACATGGGAGAGGGCCCTACAACGTTGAGCTTAATTCATCTTCATTGTCACCATTATCATCATCATCATCACAGCATTACCTAGTGTTCTTAAAGGCATTCGGGGCGGCCGGCCGGGCGGTTCGCCTCCCCGGGCGCCCTGGTTTAGACCTAAGCTTCTTCTTGGGCAAACCGGGTCTGGGGCGCCTTGTGATGGGGCCAATACTCGAGCTTGCAACATGGTGCTTGGGGCACGACATATGGTGCCAGGAGGGCACGCGACATGGGGCCAAGTGGGCCTAGCGACGTGGTCGCGCTGCAAGGACGCGACACGGTCGCATGTGTGTAAGACGCTGGAGCGACACGGACGCGACACAGTCAAGGTGGGCTAGCGATGCAGGAGGCGTTGCGGTATGTCAAACCAAGGGGTTTGAGGTCCTCCTGCCATTCGGGCTGAATGATTGTTTTACTCTTCTATGTGGGAGAGTTGGTGGAGACTGCCTCCCGCCCACACGGGGCCTTGCGTTGCCAGAGGGGGCGCAAGTGTCTCCTAGGCCTGAAAGGATGGGCCTAGGACGTCGACGCAGCGATGTCGTGTGGCACTCAAGGGAGGTTGATGTATGGCTCCGGACTACACGTCGCGGTGCATACGGCTGGGCAACCTCGCGAGAAGAATACCAGCGCTGCGTGAGACTCGGTTGAGCACGACAGCATGTGGGCCAATGATGAATGGGTGCTAGTAATTCGGAACGCACACGAAGGCCGGCTGCGTGGGACTTAGTTGAGCACACGAGCGCGAGGCACAAGGCTGTGGGCTTGGTTCGGTTTGTGAGCGAGACATGGTGGCATGGGAAGCTGCATGCCAAGACTGTTGCGAGCGAGGTACTAGTGCAGTGCACAGGGTGAAGCTTGAGCAGGTCAAGTTTAGCACAGTGGTGCAAATGGCGTGTCGTAAGGGGCACGATAAGCTGGGTGGTAGGCTACGAAACAGAGGTAACCAGGGGGAGTTCCCGTCCTCTAGGCAGGTGGTATCAGAGCTGATGTGTAGATTGGTTGGCTTTGTTGCACGCGGTAGCGAAGCACCGCACGGGTTGAAAGCGCGTCGAAGGACGCCCCGCGACAGTTGGTATCAAAAGTAGGTTGACCTAGCGCAGCGTGCGTTAGGTGCCGCACGGGACTGAGGTTGCAGAAGTGCGACCCCGTGACAGCCTGCCTGGGCGTTTTAAAGGCGGAGCGGGTCGATTTGTAAATTAACGTGTTTTTACCTAATCGGTCGAGTAATCAAACGGGCATAGGCCATTTTTTTATTGGACACCAACCAACCCGACCCATCGATGGCCCTTAAACTTTAAAGCCCTTATTGCCTAGGGATATAGTTCTTAACTGATCAAACACCAAAATGGTGTTTAAATGATCTTATACCGCCAAAAGTTAAAGACTTTTAATCTCACACTATTGAATTGTGATTATCATTATGCCACGTGGTGAACATTTGTGATCAATTTAAATTGTCCAAGTGGCAATCTATCATTAGAACATGTTTTAGCCCAAAGAAACATGCGTATAAGTGGATTTGAATCATCCGACTGATGAGCCTATAGGTGGATTTGAATGTTATATACATCTATGTTGAAATAAAGTATGTATATTACTATATGTATGTATGTATGTATGTATGCATGTATGTATATACACATATATACTTCAGGGCCGCCCAGATCTTGGGGCTCCCACGGCGACTTCCACCTGAACATCCACCCGACCGCTCGAACCCACCCAACGACTTTAAGAACATTGGCTTTACCACATCTTTTGGGGTGAGCTTGTGAGTTTTATTTTTTCCACTCGTTTCTGATCACAACCTTACCTCATCTATTTGAGATGCCCCCCTCAAATCCATCATGTGATTGTAAAGTAGAGCCTAAATAACGAAATATATGGTAATGTGGCACTGAGGATTTTCTATTTTAACTAAATCCTCCTCCACGCTATCATGTTCACTAAAGTTGCACTCCATATATTTCGTTTTCTCCTGCTAATTTTCAAAACCTCTCGACTCCAAGAACTTTCTTTAAACTCATGCTTATCATTTATTTGTTTCCTTGTTTGAGAGAATAGCAATACATCATTCGCAATAACTTGCACCAATGAATCTACCTTTTATGACCTTTATCCTCCTATAGAGTTGCCACTGGTCATTTATAATGATGTATGGAAACATGACGGGTAGTTCTGTAGTGTCGTACTAATTATGACCATATAAATGGAAATTAACATGGAAGATATCAAGGAGTTCCATTAATTTATGTTATTAACTAATAATAGATGGTGGTATTACATACTAAAATCCAAGAGATGATACACAAAAAAGGTGCAGACTCTGAGAACGTCCACCCATCATAAACATGCTACATGAAAAAAAAATCCAGTACACGAAATAGAGTTTCTAACAGTCATTCCAATTAAATAAAAAACAAGCTTCGTAACTGTAAGCAAAAGATACCAAATGCAAAAAAACATTGCATACCCAATGACAAATTTTGTTGCACAGCAATTCTTCCACAAAAGGATAGAGGTATTCTTTGTACTGGGCAATGTACACAGCAACATGGAGATAAGAGTTTACTCTCGAGGAGAGAGAAAAATAATCTGCTGCGTTCACTATGTCAATGCCATGAGGAAAATTCCCCTGCCTTCCAACATTCTCTTGAAAAGCAGCTGCAGCTGCTCTTCTACAATTGACCTAAGCATCATAATATAAAGATTTTTGGTCATATTTCCTATGATATAGTAGAAATAGTTACAATAACAAAAAGAAATCCAAAAATGGTATTTAGGGAATTAGGAAAAAATTGACCACCTCACGGTCATAACATGCGACTGTTAATAGGTGTGGAGCAAGCTGTTCCAAAATGTTTTTCATATCTGAGTGGAAGTATGCACGACCAAATGCCCAACAAACATATGCAGCAGCATCACGAACGTGAGATCCGACGCTATGTGGGCCTCTTCGTATATCAAAATGCAAAGCCTGTTAAAGACGCACTCAGTAAGAGTCAATTCTTTAAGCAATGTGTGCCACACGCACCCATATTTAATCCAGTTGGACCATTCTAACCTTAAATGGTGAATATGGATTAAACAAATGCATCATAAATTGAGCAATAACTCAAATCCCATTAAGAAGATTGTAACTTGTTCACATATTTCCATTGCGAAAAACAGTCGCAGCAAATGGCATATGAGATACAAAAACATAAACAAAGTTAAACATAAAGATAGAGACTATCCCATTTGAAAGAAAAGAATGTTTTTTGTAATATGATTAATGATACTTGTCAATAAATAATAAATTTTATTTGAAAATTAAAAACCTGATAACAAAGTAACTGGGAAGAGAAGTCCCCCAAAATGTAAAAGACAGTCTATTGACTGCCTCTTTAGTTGTTGAGTCTATGATATCATTACCTTCTCTTGATGAGTGAGAAAAAAGAGATGCCCATCTTACCTAGGCTATCTAGATTTCATTAATTATATTGGTGCCTACATGAGAAGTAGCATTGTCAAAATGCCTAAAGCTCATCTAATGATATTAAATGAATCGACTTGGATGGTCAATGAACCAAAACCCCTGATTCCCTAAAAATGCAGCCTACCCTCAGCTTCTTTGCGGTCCCTCGAAGAATACCACCCATTTTACCGATGAGCCTCAGGTTTCCCAAAGAACATCGCAAAAGATTTATATTAAGCATGCCACCTAGACACATCAGTATGCATCTTTTCTGGGTGCCATTATCAACTACGGCAATCCCATCTCTATACAAAATTTGAAACCTTACACAAAAGAACTCTTTTTTAGATACGTCAGTGGATAACGAGATTCCTGATTCAATCTAGACAAGGCAATTCTGTGCTATGTGTTTTGGGCAATCCATTGGATTTGCTAAAACCTGCATGATGTTATAAAAAATCAGAAAACCTAAATTTGAACCGATAGCAATTTTCTATAGATCAAAAAGGGTTAAAACTAATGTAAAACCCACAACTGGTTCAACTTTCAACAATTTTACTAATCGTTTTATTATGTTCCCGGGGGGGGGGGGGGGGGGAGGGGTCACACATTCAATACAGGCTTCATCATTCTCATAGGGACTGGAAACAAAAGGTACAGCATGTTGATGAAATATGTTATAAAGAATCAGAAACTCAACAATTTTACTAATCGTTTTATTATCTTTGGAGGGGGGAGGGGGGGTGTCACACATTGAAAACTGGAAACAAAAGGTGCAGCATATTCATGAAATACGTTGCAGATAATTCTTAATAAAATAGAATTAATTTCCTCAACCAGAGGTGAATAGAATCATATTGCATATAACTAGTAACAGATCAGATTGCTGGCTGATCCTGTTTATGTTCTCCAATACATCCAGCCCAAACATATCAATTTGGCCGAGTTCAGATCGAAAATCTGATTGCCATGGTGGGCGCAGTTCATACAAAGTTGACCTGAACAATGTCCTAATAATAAATAAAATACAGTAGAAGTCAGCTAAAAAACTTTTATGGATGTGATAAGATTGATGGGTTGTACTTATGGAATATGGCATGACACAATGCAGAAGTACAGGAGGAAGATTATTTCTTCAATAGCACAATTAAGGCAGCACAGAAGCAGGGGAAATAATTATATCATTTGAGGGTTGGTAAGTGGTAAAGCCTGTATTACCTTAACAATGAGTGGAACTACTTTAGGAAGACTGAGAGGTAACAGCAAGCCTCTACGAGCCAACTCAGCCAATGCTAAGCAGCCTCCATGCCATGAACCATCTCCCTATAAAACCACAAAACATTTCACTAATTCATCACCAGAGTTCCCACCAAAATGAAGAATGAGTAGAGTGCAGAAAACTATAAGTTCCAAGTTTTGCCCCTCCCTAGTATATATACTATAAGATTGGAGAAGTACAATAGCAATTGGTCAATTGAAGTGTAAAAAGACACAATGACGGTAACAGACCTCGCCTGGTGAAAAGAGCTCCAATAATGAAAATAGGACCTCCTCTGAAAGGGCAGATGTAAGACGTGCTGTTATTCTTCCGATACCTTTTGCTGCAGACCATCGCACAACTGTGTCCTACGCTATCAACAGACATATTTTAACTTTAAACATTATATCACCCATAGAAAATAATAAATAAACAAAGACCATTAAACTACAAAAAGAAACATGAGAAAAAAACCCAAAATAAGAACAAAAAAAAAACAATAAAACAAATAAGTAAACCATTTTCTTAGAAATCAACTAAGCCTTTTAATACTTATATTTTTTGTTGGGAAAATTCTTACAATAATTAACACTCAAAAGTATTTTTGTAATGTACCGAAGAAAACTCAAAAACATTTACCAAAATATGGAAGCACCTAGGCTTGTGAAACGCAATATTTTGTTGAAAATGACATGTTTATAAGTTCACATATTGAATACGGAATAGTACTTGAATAAGGACACCATGCTTTTGAGATTATTTTCATCCAAATAAATTTTTATAATATAATTGAAATTAGAAAAAATTTCTGAGCATTTTTGTTATTTTTATTTAAAAATTATGGGGAAATTAGCCATTTTTGAATATGAACAAATATATATATATATATATATATATATAGAGAGAGAGAGAGAGAGAGAGAGAGTGATAGGTTCAGTGTGCTCAGCAGCTTCTGAAGGACTTGCATTTCCAGGAATAAATAAATGGCACTTTTGGGAAGAAAACATTTGCGAAGAAACAACGAGTGTTTCAGGAAACAAAGAACTAAACTAAGACCCCTTTCCTATATATAAGAACAAACCAAAGTGTTGGGTGAAAACACCAAAAGAAACAGACACTAGAATTTTCCCCTCAATACATACCGTATCTCTCAACCCTGACAGTAAAAGTTCAATTATTTCTTCTACAATTTCCGGAACATCCATATCTTCTTCTTGCAGAACTCTTTCATTTTGCAAAGCATCAGATAGATCTTCGTCTTGACCATCTACGTGTGAATCATTTTTTTCGGTTATATTCAATGAGATATGTGCTCCTAGTGAGCTCTTTCTTCCCTGCGTAAAATCATATAGATTAGGAAAAGAATGTGATCAGGACAGAATAAATTTACTATCCTTGAATTGTTCTGCTGACTTTTAGTTCAATCCCTAAACATGTTAAATTTCAAAGGAAACTCAAACCCATTAATTGACAAGAAATTAGCAAGACACATAAATCTACGACTACGAGTCAGACAAGTAGAAATGAGGATGCCAGAGGAACAAAAATTATATCAGTTAGCAGTAGATAAAGCAGTGCATATAAATCATCCAGTGTCATCTAGAACCCAAAAATCTCAGACATCAACATGAGTACATGAAATAATAAATTTTCCAGCGTAAGTACAATTACCAATTAAGAGAAAGCATATCAAAACCACTACCCTTATCAATAATAAAGGATTGCAATTTAAAACAAAAAGAATCAGAAAATTCTATGATATTATTACCAATATATCGTTGGATTGACTCGTAAGATTATTGAACCAACTTCCTCATTAGCTTTCATGTAGCTGAGATGTGGAGGTGGAGGTGGATGCAAGGTGTAACAGGAGATGATAATAAAATTAGGGACAAATGCATAAGATGAATTAAAGCGATGGCCCCAATATACGAGATGGCTCAAGCGTTCTGCATACCACGTGTTGCTTCCGAAGACCAGCTTGCAGACATTCTCACCAAAGCAGTTGGGAGAGGGAGGAAGATTAAAAGAAATATCATCCAAGTTGGGCATGATTGATATCAATGGGCCAACTTGAGGGGGAGTGTTGTCAAGTATAGTATTCAATATATGGGTGTGACTAGATATAGTTCGTGTGTGAGTAGTGTCCTTCACTTAAGTGGCACATATATCATTGTACTTGAGATAAGTGAGATTGTAAACATACACTATAAATATTAATAATAAAAAGGGGGGAAGAATAACAAACCTAACCCTAATTCTCTCTTTTTTTCTTCCTCTTCTTCTTCTTCTTCTTCTTCTTCTTCTTCTTCTTCTTCCTTCTAACCTAACCTAACCCTAACCCTAAAACCCTAAACCTATCTTGGTATCAGAGCAGGTTTGTTCAAAAAAAACCAGCTGATTGCTGACATCATCCTCAATTGCTGACATGACCCTCAATTTCTGGCATCACGCTGATGTCAGCAGGTCAATGTTTGACCTCAAATCCGAAATCTGAGTACATGACCATGATTGAAATTTTATTTACAGCAACTTTCCTTCCTTGATCGAGTTCATTAGAGCACGTTTTGAAGGTCTTTTGACGAGGTGGCCCATTGTCTTCAACCTCCATCCAATGGAACCAGTCGACAACACAGCCCAACCAATCGAACCAGCCATCTTCCTAGTACACAAAGGCTCTTCCAAGGATCCTAATGTAAGTTCTTTCAACACTGACTTTTCAATGTTTGTATGATGGTTACCTATAGTTCACGATTCACCATGTCGGCACCCTTATCGGCCACTTGTGGAACTCATTTTTCTCCCTCCAATGCTCAAAAATGAAGTTCCCAACATTTCTGCAAGTTTTATGGTCAGTTTTTCTTGTTATTTTATTGCCTATGGATATTTTTTTGTGGATGGCTGAATGGAACTTGCTAGAAGTTATTGTTGGACGATATTGAAGAAGAAATCCAGGAGATAGCGAGTACAAGTGATCCCAAAGTTATACAATGGGATAAGTTTGGGCAAGACAAGGTGTTTGTAAGAAGGAAGAAAGGAGGCCAAAGTAGTGAAAACCCTATTGCTCATGGCATGGTTCAAAGCTCTGCACCGATGCAGGTTCTCATCCTTCTGATCTTGACCTCCCCATTGCTCTTCGGAAAGGTACAAGACATCCCATCAGTAAGTTTCTTTCCTATCATGCCCTATCATCGTGGCACTCTAGTTTTATTTTGTCCTTAGATTCCACATCTATTCCACCCTCT
Organism: Chloranthus sessilifolius; assembly: GCA_021018995.1. NCBI lineage: Eukaryota > Viridiplantae > Streptophyta > Magnoliopsida > Chloranthales > Chloranthaceae > Chloranthus > Chloranthus sessilifolius. Next base: position 40,903,603 of record CM037589.1, on the reverse strand, counting down.
GTGTCTGAAGCTTTTTTTCAGAAAAAATGGAAGGATGCAATGAAACCAGAGATGAAGATCCTTGAGCAGAATAATATGTGGGAGACAACTGAATTGTCACCTGGAAAAAAGGTTGTTGGATGCAAGTGGGAATATACAGTGAAGTATCGGTACAAGGCAAGACTAGTTGCAAAGGGGTACACCAAAACTCCTATGGTTGACTTCCAAGAGACATTTGCTCCAGTGGCAAAACTTAATTCCATTCGAGCTCTTTCTCCCAAGCAGCTCATAGAGATTGGCCTCTTTATTAGCTCAATATAAAAAATGCCTTCCTAGATGGTGATCTCAAAGAGGAAGTGTATATGGCACTGCCACCAGGGTTTCTCCTTTAGGGGGAGAAAGTGTGCCAATAAAGAAGGCTATATATGGCCTCAAGCAATCTCCGAGGGCATGGTTCAAGAAGTTCAGTGCTGCTATGATGCGATTTGGATACTAGAGTGAGTCATTATGATCATACACTCTTTGTGAAGAGGGGGGCTCGTACTGCTGCTTTACTTGTGTATGTTGACGACATCATTAATACAGGAGATGATAGTGATGAGATACTGAAATTAAAATGATATCTTGGAAAAGTGTTTCACATCAAGGATTTGGGGCCCTTGCGATACTTTCTTGGAATAAAGGTAGACAGATCAATCAAAGGCATTGTCCTATCTCAAAGAAAATGTGCTCTTGATGTGTTGAAGCAAGCCGGAATGTTAGGATGCAGGCCTATAGATACCCTTATGGATCCCAATCATAGGACAAATATAGAAAGTGGTAAATTTTTAAAAGACACTACCAGGTATCAGCGGTTGGTAGGGAAACTAGTGTATCTCACCATTACAAAGCCAGATATTGCCTACGCAGTTAGCGTAGTTTGTCAGCATATGCATGCCCCTCGTACTCCCCATCTAGATGTTGCGTACCGGATAATGAGGTATGTGAAGTCCAATCCAGGGAAAGGACTATTCTACAACAATCATGGCACTTAGATGTCGATCATACTGGATCTGTGAGTGACAGGAAGTCTACTACTGGCTATGTTACATTCTTGGGAGGTAACTTAGTCACTTGGAGAAGTAAGAAGCAGCATGTTGTTGCCAACTCCAGTGCAGAGGCAGAATACAGAGCTATGTCCCAAGGTGCCAGAGAAGGGATGTGGCTGAAGTTTATACTGAATGACTTGGGTGTAAAGTGAAGCTACCGATGACTCTCTATGGTGACAATGAAGCAGCAAAACATATAACTGAAAATTCAGTCTTTCATGAAAGACTCAAACATATAGAGGCTGATTGCCACTTCATGAGGGAAAAAGTTGTCTCAAGAGTTCTGCATGCCACGTGTTGCTTCCGAAGACCAGCTTGCAGACATTCTCACCAAAGCAGTTGGGAGAGGAAGATTAAAAGTCATATCATCCAAGTTGGGCATGATTGACATCTATGCGCCAACTTGAGGGGAGTGTTATCATGTATTTTATTCAATACATGGGTGTGACTAGATATAGTTGGTGTGTGAGTAGTGTCCTTCACTTAAGTGGCACATATATCATTGTACTTGAGATAATTGGGATTGTATACATACACTATAAATATTAATAATAGAAAGGGGGAGGAATAACAAACCTAACCCTAATTCTCTCTCTCTTTCTTCTTCTTCTTCCTTTTAACCTAACCTAACCCAAACCCTAAAACCTTAAATCTATTTCGAAAGTAGGGTGAAGGAGTTGAGATTCAAGCAATAGATTAGGGTGAGGGTTAGAGACGGGAGGAGAAGGAGAAGAAGAGATGAGGTAATTAGGTTTGAGTGTTGTAACCTCAAACCTTTTTATTATTAAATTATATACATTATACAATATCCCACGAATATCAGGACAATAGAAGCGTAAACATGTTACCTACACACCCAATGGTAACTTGCTACTCACCAGCTATTCTAACACTCCCCCTCAAGTTGGTGCATAGATGTCAATCATGCCCAACTTGGAGGTAATGTCTTTCAACCTTGCTCTTCCAACTGCCTTTGTGAGAATGTCAGCCAACTGATCCTCAGAAGCAAACATGAGGTTTACAAACTTCTGAGATTCAACTTTCTCCCTTAAAAGTTAAAATTCACCTCTATGTGTTTGGTCCCCTCACGAAACATAGGATTCTCAGCACCGTGAAGAGCTGCCTCATTATAACCATACAAATTCATACGAAGTCGAACACGTGTTCCAAGATCACTTAAAATAAATTTGAACCACATTCCCTATCCCGCTCCTGATGACATAGCCCAGTATTCATCTTCTGCACTTGAATTGGATATAGCATGTTTTTCTTTTCAATGTGATTAAATACCCTCCAAGGAACGCCACATATCCAGTAGTAGACCTCCTGTCACGGATTGACCCTACCCAGTCAGCATCAGTGAATACCTCCATGTCAAGATGTCCAGGACTACCATAACAAGCCTCTTCTTGGACTTGATTTAAGTACCTCAGAATTATGTATATGGCATTCATGTGAGTATGTGGTGTGTGCATGTGTTGGCTAACAACATTAATTGCATACGCAATATCCAGATGAGTCATTGTGAGATATATATATATATATATAAAACTTTCCCAACCAGCATTTGATACTTACATCTTTGAGTAGCTCTCCTTCTTTAGTGTTTGTCCTATGGTTTTGAACCATAGGGTATCTATTGGTTACAAAAAAAAATCCCATCTTGTTTACTTATGTTTTGTGTAGGATAGGGCAATCTCACGTTGTGACCTTGCTACTTCAATTCCGAGAAAACCATAGGGGCCTACGGTCCATAATGACTGTCAGCCGTAGTCCCTCCTTCACAAACAAGGCACGGCCATAGTGACTCCTCTGTTATCCGAAATGTGTAACGGCATCACTGAACTTTTTAAACCGAGTCCGAGGTGACTACTTTAGTCCATAGATAGGTTTCTTCAACTTACAAACACGATCTTTCTCCATCTAAAGTAACAACCCTAGAAACAGTCACATACGCATTGTTCTTTGAGACCCTCATTCAAGCTTGACCTCCAACTGGTACAATGGCCAGTCCTTGTGGGCAGCAAGTGATAGGAGAATCCTAATCGAGTTAAGTTTAGTCACCGGTGCAGACGTCCCTTGGAAGTCAGTGCGAGGAGTTGTGTAACATTTAGCTACAAGCATGGCTTTGTATCACTCAAATGACCTGTCTGGACAATACTTCATAGGAAAATGACAAAGTACAGATACAAGTTTAATCCAGTGAGCGAAAAAGTCAGTGAAAACGGCAGAATATGAAAAAGTTTGAAAAAAAAATAGTGAAGCTTAACAAGATATAAATCAGGGAAAATGGAAAGTCGAAAAAAATCGAAAAATCGAAAAATCGGAAAAAAAAAAAAAGGAAAAAGTCAGGAAATGAACGGGTTTAATAGCATATTTTCACATTTAGAACACAAAATTTGCATTTTAAATAGAAATACGCCTTTTTTAACAAAATGAGTGCAATAGAGGTTTAATATGATCTACCAATCAAGGTATCAAAATCGGTATTATGTCTCGTATCGGTTTGCCCGACGTCGACAAATTAATAAATAAATAAATAAAAATATGGCGGAACAAAGCTACCGTTTAATGTAGATTGTAGAGTTTGTAGAGTAGGAGCGTGTAGAGTCTGTAGAGTAGGAGCGTGCGCTAAGCATTTACTTGACATTTATGACCACAAGTTCCAAAAAATGGTATCATTTAAAGCTGTCTTTTCAAATTCCAGCTCTACACTTTATCTGCCTGCCTTATTTCCAATATAAAACTCTTTTGAGTCTTTTCTCCTCTTAAGATTCCATACATAGAAACCAACGCAGCCTGCCTTATTTCCATATAAAACTCTTTTAAGTCTTTTCTCCTGTAAGATTCCGTACATAGAATTATAGACACCAACGCAGGTCATAGATCTCATGCAGCACAGAGGTCTCACGGAATCAAAACCAACGCAGTTCAGATAGAGCTCCGTCTCCTCAACAGCCAACACCACCCTAAAAGGCTAAAACCTCTTTACAAAATACCAATACATATTGGTTTGGCCGAAAACCAATACGTTAAGTATCGGTATTGGCCGATTTTTTATACCATGCTACCAATAATACACGTATTAAATGCATATTTTTCAAAACAATGGAGTTTGTTGTAGCTACGCTTCACAGTATACACCCACTTGCACCCTACAACTTTCTTCCCTGCAGGAAGATTAGTAATTTTTCATGCCTTATTGTGCTCCAATGCTTTTATTTCCTGCACCATAGCCTCTTTCCACTTAGGATGTAACAAGGCTTTAAAGAAGAAGGATGGAATAGAAGTAGAATCCAATGAAGTGATAAAAGTTGAATAAGAAGCAGACAGAGCATGGTAGGACACGAACTTACTAATGGGGTGTCATGTACCTTTACGAAGAGCAATAGGAAGATCCAGATTAGAAACTGGGGAAGGTTCACTAATATGCGCTCCTGCTTAACATTTGGTTCATGTCATGAGTGAGAGAGGAATTCTTTTGTATGTATTTTCTTCCTTTTGAAGTATTTGTTTTCCCAAACCTATCCCACTTCTCGTCAACCACCTTAGGCTCATTAGCACTTGTCCATTCCTCAATATCTTCCTCAACATCAGCCTCACCTACGCATGGTAGATGTAAAGAATTCTTGGTGCTATCTTCAGTACTTGGATACTTCTCCCTGTAAAGAGGGCACTGAGAAGGAGCATAGAATTGGGTGTAGTCAAAGAAGGTGATGTCCATAATAACAAAATATTTCCCACTGGTGGAGGGAGGGAGGGAGAGAGAATTATGCATTGTAAAAGTGTCGGGTGATGTAAAAGAATTGTGCCTAAGAGTTGTGCCTAAAAGTGGTAACTCCTCTGCCAAGAGTATTGGCATGAACATGCTCATACTCTGGGCTAACACCCCTGAGAAGATCAAATATCTTCTTCCAATCCCTTTCTTCACTTGGGATCCTCAGGCATTCGGTACATTGTGTCTTGCTAGCACATGAATCACATTTTTCCCTTCCTTAGGTAGTGGCTTAACTTATAACGACATCATGCGAAACTTTTTGAATCTCGAACCGTTAAATTAGTGACTTGAGCTTGGAAGGTAATAAATCCTAAGCTTGATCGCAATTTTCTTTACAAAAACATGAACCATTTTTTTTTAACAAAATTGATCAGTAACTCGTCTATCACAAGATAAAACAAGTACCATTTCCTTCATACCCATATGCCATGCATCCATAAAATAAAGAGGATACAAATAGATCTATTTCCATAATATATCCATGAGTTGCAATCTTTTAATTTACTTTCAATGTCTTTAGGGAAATAATTCGGATCCTCCTCAAGTACTCAATCTTCTGAAAGATCAGGATCATTGAAATTCTGCAACACAAAGTGTCGGGGTGAGCATAAAATATTCACGGTGCTTAGTAGGGAGGCGTTAATTACCCTACATGCCTTGAAACATTGAACCATTAAGCATGCATATACCAAATATTATTTGACTAATATAACAACGATCTTGAGCATGGGTCAAAAATTCAGAAAATCGATATGTATCGTCCAGCTCCAAAACCGACATGTACCGGGCGATACATTGGAATGTATCGTCCAACATTTTGTTATTTTATATGAGGCACCAGCACAATACCTTGAATATACCGTACCGGCGACCACCAAAACCGATACGTATCGGTTCTGGACGATATTTTGACCCATGATCTTGAGATAGAGAATTTACAAGTAAAATATAACTATTATTGCGAAAATAGCTAATTAATGATTATGGAATAAATATTTACAATAAATTATCCTCTTAATATTCAACACATTATATTCAAAGCTTGAATATTGTATATTGGATGAAACATGCACATTAAAAGTTATCTTGTCTTGGTGTCACAAGTATTGAAATTCTTATAGGGCTTAAGTTTAACTTAAAGAAGTATCCACGAATAAATAGGTATCAGAGCTCTAATAATCATAAATACCAATGGGAATCTCGTCCATCATCGCCAATAGACAATTTTTTATATTAGTCGTAGCCCCTGCTAAGTGGGGTTGGCTCGTTCTTGGTTCGTGTCTTGCCTTGTCATGATGGGATCCTGTGAATATCATAAATCATGTCATGCATGGCACGGGGTCGCTTGCCTTGTTAGCATAAAAATAATAATAGTGTGTGTCTTGTCTTACCATAGATTCATGCCATGTTTTGTCATGTTATTTCATGTACACTTTGTCCACGACTTGAAATTTATTCGACTTATTAAATCCTTGCATGCTTCATGTCTAGCATTTCTTGTTTAATAATCATATGTGGATAGCCATGATGCAATAAGATTATCAGGAAGAAATCAGTGCTATGAGACTATCGCGAAGAGGCCGCCGCCAATGGCATCCCATACCACCAGGCTTTCACAACTCGCGATGGGCCCAAGACAAGGGTTCAATGCGATTTGCAACAATAACAAATCATGACGAAGGCATTATCTTGTCTTGTTAACAAATTTTCTTAAATTTCTTACATATATTTCAACAATCATATCATGTAATATCTCAACCAATGACGTATAAGTGTTAAGCATGCATGTCGTCTTGACATAAGTGTTAGACTTAAGGATATAGCTTGATCATTACAATATACATGTTAGGTATAAACTATACAAAATGAATATACTTGAATCGAATATATCAAAACATATACACATTTCATGCATCTAACTAAATGATTAAATGATTCAAGAACGGAAAATAATTAAAACCCCCTACCTTGGGTCCTAACGTACTATGGATTGAATTGGTGATCCAATTGACTGATTGGATGGTCCGCATTTCGTATCGACTGTCAATATCCTTCTCACGTTCACAATTACCATCGAATTCGAAATCCTCGTGATTAACCGCGCCAATAAAATATATAAAACAATGCCTACAAACCTTAGTAGATTAACTCTCACTCCAAATAACAAAACTAGAGATGACTGATTTATATACCTTACGTGAAAACCCTGAGTTTCCTTGTTGGTTCTGAAAACTAAAGACAAGAACTGGTTAAGATTGCAAGGTAACTGAGATATTGAGGTATTTAGTACAAGAAGAGAAATTAGGAGTGCATGAAATAGATTTTAGAGAAAACTTGGAGGAGAAGATCATGAGCTACGTATTTCGGTGGAGTTTTGCACAATTTTAGTAATCTACTAAGAGTGGAGAGCTTAGAGATTCACAGTTGTCTCGGAGAGAAAATAGGAGATGTTGCATTGAGGTAGGTGGGTGTTTGCAGTTTTGGGATGCTTGGTCTCAAAGAGATAAAGAAGGAGGTCGTGTGCCACATGAAGTAATGGTCTAAGCATGTGTGCCAGGTGGCCTGGGAGGCTAAGCATGAGTGCCACGTAATTTAAGGGTTTCGCATGCGTGAATGTGGATTATGAAGATTAGGAATATTTTGTACACAATGTTTTTAGGGGTTGTTTGGGTTGGGATAGCCACACAAGGGAAAGTCCAACATTGACTTGGTTATGATGGAAGGAGATTTAGAGAGAATTTGAGCTCATTTGGATTATATCTAAATTCTCTTGTTATTTTTATATTTATTTTAAATTTCATGAGAAAGTGAAGATTCTAATGAGAGATAAGATTCGGAGAGAAAATATAGGAGACCTCCTAAAATTTGTGCGCATAACATTTTTTCTCAGTTCTTTTCTTCACTTTGAGTTAAGATAGGGTGTTGGGCACAAATACTTAATTATGCTATAAAGTGTGCTAAAGAAATAAATATAAACCACTAGGCTAGCTTATCCTTTCATTTATTACTCAAAAATATAATATATACTTCTATTCAATATATAGATGAGAAATTACCTATATATAGTTTTGAACCCAAGACCTCTAGCTCGTGGTTATAGACTACCTACTATTAGGCAATTAAAGGGCTTACAGAAATTTGATGTTAAGGTCAAAATTCTTGCCACCGATAGTTGAGATTGATCTCATTGATGTTAAAGTAATGGACGTGGTCAACTTAGAGTTTCACAACTGCCAATAATTCATGGGTATCATTGATAAATAATCGTTCCCATGGTGAAAAACAAATAACCTTTCTGATTGAGTCAGTCAGAATCTACTTTTATCGGGTTAGTCACTTGTAAAATTTAGCGGTATCATATGATATATGTGATCTAATAAACTTATATTAAACAACTATAGAGTCACACAAATCATCCAGTGCCCAAGTCATACACTTCTGCCTAAATATATGTATGTAACATTTTATATATATTCACGAAAATCAAAGCGACAAAAAAATATATATATATTTATTTCACTTAAATAAATGCTGGCAAAATCAGGTTATTACATTCTCCCTTCCTTAATAAAAATTATGTCAAAATCAGGTTATTACATTCTCCCTTAATAAAAATTATGTCCTCGAAATTTGAAGTGCCTTAAGAGAAATGATTGGGTATAATCAAGAGGCAATAAAAGATTGTAAGCTTTAATTACAAAATAAGAAATACTATTGCAATCTATACTTACGTGTAATGGGAACTTAGTTTCGAAGAATCTATGAATCGAATACGCGTTAAATAATTTAGAATCTTTTTTTTTTTTTTATCAGTAAAAGGATTATATAAAAAAACCAGCAAGGCGCTGAAGCCGTATACAATCACAAAATCAAAAAGAAAAACAAACAGGCGCACACCGACAACAAACAGCAAGGGCTGCGAGAGACACTCAAAAGGTCCCGAATAGTCCCCTCATGGAGCCTTCCTTACCCAGGGTCCCACCTGAAGCAGCATCTGTTGGCCCCAATCCCTCCACTCGTACCCCATAGCGTGACAAGATCCGAAACCGCCCTGAGAATCACACGAGCAGGTTTCGATTTTCCTTCAAAAATTCTGTTATTCCGCTCACGCCATAGGCACCACAGCACTGCAAACAGAGTAGCCCTCCACGCAACCATATCCCCATGTTTCGCCACAACTGCCTCCCAGCTGATTAAGAGCGAGTGAGGAGACTGAAGCATTGTCCATGCCAAACCACAGGCTTTAAGAATGCCTCCCCACACCTCGTGAGCGACGCGGCAGTGAAGAAGCAGATGAGCCGCCGACTCCTCCTCTGAGCACATAACGCAGACCATGGAGACGTCCTTCCCCCTTCGACATAACTGATCCCTAGTAAGAATGTTCTCCTTGCAGACCGTCCACACAAAAAATCTTATCTTTAACGAGATAGATTCCTTCCACAGCCATCTCCCATCGAACCTGATGAGCGGTCGGCGCGAGTGCCATCGGTACAGATCTTTGACGCTGAACTCCCCCTTGCGATTGAAGTTCCATAACCGGAGATCGGTCCTTATACTGTTCCTCTGCACCGACAGAAGCACATTCAGCAAGCCCACATAGCTGCCCACCTCGCTATCCCTGAGACGACGTCTGACAACAACCTCCCAAACAATCCTATCATTGGTGAGGGAAACGAACTGGTCAATCCTACCCCCCTGGTTGGGGGAGAGGGCGTAGATCTGCGGAAACAGATCACGGAGCAGGCCCTTATCCAACCACGGATCTTGCCAAAACCGAATACAAGACCCGCAGCCCCAACTGAACCTAACCCCTTTAGCCATACCCTCCCAAGTACGAGATATGTCTCTCGACCACGGCAAGGTAGACCTTTGGGTCGCCAACCGAATCCCCCAGCCTTCCGATGACAAACCATATTTATCGCGCAAGACCAGCCACCACAAACTGCCCCTCTCCTCCTCCCTTCCCGCTCTCCAAATCCACTTCCCGAGCAAGGCCAAGTTGGATCGCCTGATACTTCAAATACCCAGCCCCCCATAAGCAAATGGCAGCTGGCAAGTATCCCAATTTACAAGGTGGTATCGCCTATTGTGGCCCGCCCCTTCCCACAAGAAGGATCGTTGAATCCGTTCTAATCGAGCAGTAATAGAAGCAGGACACCTGAACATCGATAAGAAAAAGATGGGGATCAGAAAATACGACTTTAATCAAACGAGCACGCCTCTTACTCAGCTACCTTTCCAAGACGCAGTCTCATCTCAAATTTACAACTGACCAATCACGGATCTTGAGCCTTCGACAAGAAGAGGCAAACCCAAGTATGTAATAAGCGGACCTTGATCGCAGCCCAACGCATCCGCCATGGAAACCAGCGGATCCTCGTCACCCGAATTCGATCGAAGCGACTTAAGGAGGTTAACCCCGAACATCGCCATAAACGGAGAGAACATCAATCATAGCACAAATCTCTGATAGCTCAGCTTTCCCAAATAATATTGTATCATCCGCATACTGAAGGTGCGTGATGCATCTCCCCTGCAGACCTACTATACCATTAATCTGACCCAACATCCTAGCACGGTCGAGTAATCCAGATAACGCTTCCCCCACAATATTAAACAGGAAGGGAGATAAAGGATCCCCCTGCCTGAGGCCCCTAGAGCTTTTAAAATACCCCGCTGCAGTCCCATTAATCAACACCGAGAACCAAGGGGAGGAATAACACCCGCGCATCCATTTCCTCCAAGTATCCCCAAACCCCAACCTTCCCATCATATAATCTAAGTTATCCCAGCTGACCCGGTCATAAGCCTTCTCCATATCCACCTTCCAGACGACGACCGGGGTACGGAGCTCATAGGCGGAATGAATGGTCTCATTTGCCACAGCGACGAGGTCCAAAAGCTGCCTCCCGCGGACAAACGCCCCTTGATTGCCCGTAATGATGGTAGCCATAACCCACTTTAACCTGTTGGCCAAGACCTTCGCAATGATCTTGTAGACGCAGTCAATGAAACTGATCGGACGGTAGTCGGAGATGTCGTCAGCCCCATGCAGCTTGGGAATGAGGGTCAGAAAGGTAGAGTTGAGTGCTCTCCCAATAAAACCCGAGGAATGGAACTCGTGGAAGACCTCGATCAGGTCCGCTTTAATAGTCTCCCAGAATACGCGGTAGAACTCCATGGTAAACCCATCCGGCCCCGGAGATTTGTTGCGACCGGCAAATCTGATCGCAGCCCACACTTCATCCTCAGTAAAGGGAGCCTCAAGCCCCCTACTAGTGTCATCCGAGATAGAAGGGAAATGCAGCTGATCCAACTCCGGTCGCAATAGACCCTCATCGGAGTATAGGCATTGGTAAAAGTTGGCGATATTGTCCTGCACATCATTGTGACCTGTGTACGCCACCCCATCAATAGTGATAGTCCCTAAAAACTTCGCTTTATTACGAGCATTCGCAATAGCGTGGAAAAACTTGGTGTTCGCGTCCCCTTCTTTGAACCAGTGAACTTTCGCTTTCTGTCTCCACATGATTTCTTCAGCCTTACAGATCTCCCTGAAGTCTACCTTTACTTGGTTGCAAGCCGCTCTCTCCTCCGCGGAGAGGTCCCTGATTTCCTCCAGCTTCTCTAAGGTTTCCATTTTAGCGAGCAACACCTCCTTTTTAGCTTGCACGTTGCCAAACTCCTCCCTGTTCCAGCTTTTGATTCTTTCCTTAGACCGGCGCAGCTTATTCAAAAACCGATATTCAGCAGTCCCATTCGACACCGGTTCTACCCACCAACCCCGAACCTTATCCCGAAATGCCTCGTCCAATAACCACATATTTTCAAACCGAAAAGGGGTCGGACCCCTACCCCTAGACTCGCACGTGATTCTTTCCTTAGAATCTAAAGATATATTAAAATATCAACATGCATTCAATACATAAAAATATTATAATGGAATAACTAAACATAAATTATAATTTTGTACGATGTTAGCTTCTCGATATGAGGCTTTCATAGATCTCTTCTCAAAGTCGATGATTTCTCAGTCCTGTCAAAGAAATGGTCATCATACTTAGACCCTCAATAGTTCTAGTTGATAACGCCTCAATCCTAATAGAGATTCATATCGAGTCTTTCATTGATAAAAATATCTCCAAAATATATACTCTGTCTCAGTTAGAAGTCATATCTACTCCATACTTAAACTAATTGATGGTCATGGATGTTCTATAACCTAATATTGTTATATCCCTTAAGTCTTTTAATAAGATTATTAATCCTTAGACTACTAAAAGTCATGAATTCTCAATCATCCATCAATAGCACTATAATCCATTTTCTTAAATCCCCAATTTCTAGTGTCTGTCATGATTCCTCCTGAATTAATATCTTCAAATCTTTATTCTCCATGTCATTTATAATACAATCTCAAGTCTACAATCTCCCACTGATCATAAGCAAATCTCTTGGCCACAAAATAAATCTAGACTATGTTACCTAGTCATCCATAATCAATGTTGAGTTCAATCTACAATGATCGTGGTTGCTTGAAATCCCTCAGTCCCATTGAGAACCTAAAGCCTTCGCTCTGATACCAACTGTAACGACCCGAAATTTCATGCGGAAAATTTTGAATCTCGAGCTATTAAATTCGTGATTGGAGCTTGCAAGGCAATAAATCCTAAGCTTGATGACAACTATCTTTAGGAAAATATGAACTATTCTTTTCTCTTTAAAACAATATTGATCAGTAACTCGTCTATCAAGAGATTAAACAAGTTCCATTTCCTTAATACCAAAAAGCCATGCATCCATAAATTAAAGAGGATACAAATAGATCCATTTAGTCTGCCATCCCATAGCATATCCATCAGTAGTAATCTTTTAATTGAGTGTCAATGTCTTTAAGAAAATAATTTGGATCCTCCTCGAGTACTTAGTCTTCCGAAAGATCAAGAACATTGAAATTATGCGAGACACAAAGGTATCGACGTAAGCACAAAATATCCACGGTGGTTAGTAATGTGGCATTAACTACCCTTCATGCCTTGAAACATTGAACCATTAAGCATGCATATAACAAATACTATTCAATCAATATAACAACGATCTTGAGATAGAGAATTTACAAGCAAAATTTAACTATTCTTGCGAAAATAGCTAATTAATGATCATGGAATAAATACTAAAGGAGAAATTATGCTCTTAATGTTCAACACATTATATTCAAAGCTTGAATCTTGTATATTCGATGAAACATGCACATGAAATGTTATCTTTTCTTGGTGTAACACGTCTTAAAATTTTTTCATGACTTAAATTTAACATAAAGTATGACATTATCTTGTCTTTATAAAAGTTCTATAAATCTCTTAAATATACTTTAATGACCATATCACATATTGCATGCAAATTTCAATCATTGTCGCATAAAAGATAGACATAAGCACATGAGTTGATCATTGCTATACAAGTTTTAACAATAAATCAACTTCGTGAATGCAGGTGATAATTATTAAAAGAATATTAGCATAATGATCATCTTGCTTATCACCGCTTAATAGTTAGACATAATTAAACTTTTTAATCGCTATTGCATAAGAAATAGACATACAATATAAATTCGCATATCAAAATATACATTACCAGGCATCAACTTGAATAATTAAATAAATCAAGAACTGAAAATAATTAAAATCCCCTACCTCGGTTCCTAATGTCACATGGTGTTGGATTGATGATTTCTCAATTGATCACCTGAAGATGGAGATGATATTGATGGGATATTTGATTCCAAGACCATGTGTTTGTTCCTTCTTTTCTACCAAGACAACCAAGAGGTATTCTAATAATATGATGTCATGTTAGTCCTTTACACTAATTAACTTTCCATGTAATATTTAAAATGATAATTTATAATAATTTTTATTGTATTGTAAAGTCTAAAACGATCATAATAATTAGAGGAAAGACAAGAAGGAAAGTGTTAACTATCACTTACTTCGTGAAGGATCGAGATCGTGGTCTTGTTGTAGCCATGCACAATAAGAGAAGGAAATGAAGGAGATCGTGAAAAAAAAAAAAAACTATGCGATCATCAAGAATTTACAAGAGTAGGGAAGAAAATCTAGGATGCATTTAAGAAAATTATAAAAAGAAGACAAAAGCTAGAATTTCTTGAAGATATGCCTAAAATATATGAGATGAGGAGTTTGTTGCATGCATGAAAAATGAAGATTTTTAGATGCCTAATATTTAGGAGTGAGTTGATCAAAAATTTAGAAGAAATTAAATTTTCTTGGTTGACCCGTTGAAAGAACTCAAAATCTTAAGGCGATGAGTGTGGTTTAGTTTGAGAGAATTTAGGAGTTGTTTTGCACATGTGTTGCATAGAGAATCCAAGAGATTAAAGTTGATCTAGGGCGCCTAAAACATAGGAGCTGATGAGAAGAGGAAATGAGAGGCGTGCATCCTAGAGATTGGAGAGAAAGGAAGTTGCATGGTTAGTTGGGGGAACTGAAATGTGTATGAAAGAATAGGAGAGAGTTGGACATCTACCTAGCATAGAATTGGAAAGGAGAAGGGATATGTGCCACGCGTGCCACATGAAATAAGGAGTGTAGCATGGGTGCCACATGAAATGAAAGGCCATGTATATGTGCCACGTAAATTAAAAGCTTTAGCATGTGTGACAGATGTATTAAGGAAGATACAAAAAAAAAAATTATTATTATTTCTTGTGCGCAAGATTTTTAGGAGGTTGTTGGGCGTGGGTTTGTTACAAGAGAGAAAATCCAATGTGGATTTGGTTATGAATGAAAGGAGATTTGAGTCCAATTTCACTCATGTCTATTTTCTCAATTTATTTCTATTTTGTCTCAATTTCCCATGAGACATAATGAGTTGTTTGGCTAAACATGAAGAGCGAGAGAAATTAGGAGAGAAAAAGTAGGAAGCTCCTACCATTTTTGCGCATGATTTTTTTTTCTCAATCTTTTCTTCTCTCTATAAGTTCACCTAGGTGTTAAGCGCATATATTTAAGTAGGTTGTATAGTTTCTAGAAGAGTTAATGTAAAAATTTAGATGTTTTGAGTTTGTAAAGGTTTGATCTCTAAACTTCTTCAAGAACTTCAAGAGCACCTACCATTACACCAACACATGATTTTTGAATAATTTATCATAAATTAAAATATATTAATAATATTATATTATCTTTGCTACTAAAGAATGTAATAATATTTCCTCATAAGTGTAATCTAATAAGTCCATAATAAATAACGACATCGAGAACGTGGAAGCTAAATAATAAATGATATATAGCGATTAGAGTCCTTACATTCTCCCCTCCTTAAAAAAAATTTGCCCTCGAAATTCACGCAGCTTATTCAAAGAGATGTGGATAATTTAGTACCTTATTTATGTGTGGAGACTGCTTTAATTTAAATTTAAGTCATGCAAGAATTTCAAGACATGTGACATTAAGACAAGATAGCTTTTCATGTGCTTGTTTAATTAATATACAAGATTTAAACCTCAAATATAATGCGTTGAACATTAATAGCATAATTTTTCATAAGTATTTATTCCATGATCATTAATTGGCTATTTTCGCAATAATAGTTATATTTTGTTTGCAAATTCTTTATCTCAAGATTGTTGTTATATTAGTTGAGTAATAATTGTTATATGCATACTTAATGGTTAAATGTTTCAAGGCATGGAAGGTAATTAACGCCCCCTATTAAGCATCGTGGATATTTTGTGTTTACCCCGATACTTTATGTCGCAACACATATTGATCCTTTCCGGAGAACGAGGAAGCCAAGGAAGAGGATTTTGAATATTTTCCTAAAGAAGCAGAAGCCCAACCAGAAGATATCTATCCATGGGATTCATGTTTTTCTTATGAGTATTTGGGGACACTATTTTGATGGCATCGGTTACTGTCTTTTTGTTATGGATGAGTGATCCTAGGGTCACGAGACACATGATAATACTTTGTTGTAAATAGACAAGACAATATGTGTAAATGGTAAAGTGGATAGTTAGATGTTTATCTCCTACTCTATGGGATAATGAATATTACTCCTATGAAAGAGGCATCCTTTTGATATCTTTATTTTCATATGAGCTACTGATCAATGTTTAAAAACAAAAGAGAGCGAGAGAGAGACTCGTATTTTATAAAAGATGTGACCATCAAACACAGGATTAGATGTCTTACAAGCTCAAGTCACAAATTTAACAGCACAAATTCCAATTTCACTCACAAGGATTTTCGGGTTGTTACACAACTCCTCTCACATACCTCTCAATTAGGTATAATAATCAACAATTGACCTATCCCCCAACGGGTCTCGGGCCTGAATAATCTTGCCAATAAGGCTAAATACCTTTGCATAATCAAGTCTGTTGAATATGCTTCACTAATAGCAATCAACAACTCTCTAGCTGAATGGGGCATGCATAAAAGAGCTGCCAATAGACAGTTGCATAGAGTGAAACAAACCATCTCATCACTTGCATGTTATTGCACCTCCAATCAACATACTTCTCGTCTGTAGGAGGAGGTTCCGGGATGGTACCATCCACATATCCAAGTTCTCACTAAAAGCCAAGAAACAATTCGGCTGATCGTGACCATGCCAAATAATTCATCCCATCAAACTGGACAGACATAATTTGCAGCCCATGAGAACCCTTGCCGCCATTGCAACATGAACTTTCACTTCTTCCATTTCTACGAGCAGATTTTACAGAAAATTTAGGACCCACAGAAAATACAGACTACACAATCTATAAGCAGCCACACTGGCAACACCTACCAGCAAATACACTGCTCAACGTTACCGGAAGAACACCACACACACATTTGGTCATACAACCATTTACCACGGGAGAAAATTCACAGCCGAGACCAAAAACGAGACAGAGAAGGCATCGAATCGTCCATATAGAGGTTGAGATAGCATGAAATAGCTTTTCAACCATTGGGAATACAAAACCAATCCAAAGCAAGGACATCTCGACAGCACAGAGGTCACAGGCTCCAATTTTCATGAAACAACACCAAAAATGACAATTCTGTAAAATCACGATAACTTCTTCCACAGAGATTCATTCAGCAAACCACCACTACCAAATAACTCCTAAGATCATTCTGATTCAAACCTTATCCATTCGATAACCTTTTTTATCTCACAGGGTCAAGGAGTCCCAAAAATTGTGAAACTCTGTTTCTTTAAGAAACCCTTTCAAAAATGGTAAAAGATTCTAGAAGGAAAAAAGCAATCCGAGGTCAACAGTTTGATTGGGATGACATCAGCAGTAAAACCTTGATTCTTGAAGCCCTGCTTTGATGCCAAGTTGAGGTTCCAACAATAGATTAGGGCTAGGGTTAGAAAAGGAAGAAGGAGAAGAAAAGATGAGGTAAATTGGGGTTGAGGTGTTGTAACCTCAAACCCTTCTATTATGAGATTATATACACTATACAATATCCCATGTATATTGGAAAATAGAGGAAAAGGCAAAACAGTACAACTTAAACATGTTACCTACACACCTAATGTAACTAGTTACACACCAGCTATTCTAACAGAAAGGCATGAAGGATTGGGGAGTAATAGAAAGTTTAGCCTCAAACGGAAATGAGTGGAGAAATAGGACTCACAAAGCTGACCCGAAATAGATGGGGCATGGTAAGGATGATGATCATCTCAATTGAGGTTGCTTCCCTATAGATGCAAACCAGCTTACGTTACGACTTGTCCCAGATCCCCATCATGTCACAGGTGAACTCCAAGAACCTTTGGTTCAACTCTATAGCTGAACTTGATGCATTAATTGATGCAGATCATTCGAGAGTCGAAATATTAAACCATGTCTGCCACATTGGAGAAGCATCACCTATTATTGTACCTCCCAAAGTATTCCTTCAGGAAATCAGTGGTTGAACTTGCATGAGACCCCACTGCCTAGTAAAGTGATGAGCCATAACTTCTCACTCCTTACATTGTGAGATTGAAGCCTCGGCCCTGTTGTTGGAGTTTTCTTTAACATAAGAAAATCGGCTGCAGATATATTTATCTTCATTTTAAGCCCTTTATGGATCAATTAGCAATTCTCTACTTGCCATGGAAGTAAAGGGGCCTTATTTTGATGTGATTAGTATTACTCCCAGGAAAGGGAAAAAAATGTCTCCTAAAATTTGTCATATTTCCCTCATTTAAACTTATCGGCTACAGCCTAACATACAATGTCTAAAGATCCTATGCTGTGAAACCCGATACTTCTTTCTAAATGCTCAGCTTGTTGGCATCAACACACTACAACACTGGTGCCAGAATTTCATGCTTCTAGGATACTTGTAGGATGCAATTTTAATAATATCCTCGCATCCTATTGTATTAGGTATTTATATTTTAACTTCTTTTTTTGTCAATAAAAAAATACAAATGACATGTTCTAAAGAACAAAATATAAAGGTTGTCAAATTGTTATCCAATATGTATAATATCATATCAGAATGTCAAGAGTTCCTGGGCACTTTGGATCCTAAAATATCTTATTTTCTTCTTTTTTGTAGCTGCAGCGCATTCCTACTTCCTGTAACTTCAAATAATCAATTTTTCCATAAAGGGCATCCAACTTTAACTGATTTTCTTCTTTATTTAGTTATTATTTAGTTATCCCACAGAAACTAATCTCAACTTCCAGATATTATTCATGGTGTGCACTGAGAATAGCAAAACCAGAAATGCTGTTAGCAGACAAAACTGGGCATAGTAGTTATCGAAAGTCAAACTAACCAGTAATGGGCATAATGACATAAAGCGTACAATAACTTCGCACAACGGTATATAAAAGCTAATTGTGGCCATGACACGTAACAAATTCCATATAAGGACAACAACAAAACATATCACTTAAACATGATCTGTATAATACTCCCTGTAAAGCTGGCTCCATCGTATCAATGGATGATAGTTTATAATAAGGAATGCTGGAACTCTTCGATCAAGACATAGACCTGCTCTTGATTTGCAACATTAGAAATGATATATTTTACCTTAGGTAGGTGAGCAAAGATTGAGAACCCAAACTCCATGCTGTCTTGAAGTTATCACACTTGACTAAGAGGAGAAACTTTTGATACTCTCTTTGTGAAGTTGGAGAGATTATTTTATTCCAAACAAGAACAAAAACTGAGTACAAAGGGGATCAAAACTTGCTTGAAAAGCCCAAATACATAAACAAAAAGAATTCTCATGGGGATCTCAGGCAGAGACAAAGCAAATCCGTTTCCTGCCACCTTAATTCTCTTGCATAAACCCCTTCAATTACTATTTTTTCTCCTAAAAGGTTTGGTAACGAATGCATCTGTGGACTGGTTTGGGCCTAATTTGGCAGATGGTCCGGATTCGGTCTATGGCAGTGGAAGGATATGATGTATACTGATGCTTACTATTTTATCTGTGAAGTTTTCTTTGGCGCTGGCCCGGAGCCCATGTCTGTTTTTGGCGTCATTTTCTTCTTTTTTTTGTCTTTGGTCTGTTGCCCCTTTTGTGGTCTAGCTTCTCGCTAAATCACTGGTATGTACCGTATTCTCCTTCCTTCTTTAATGAATTCTCATACTGGTAGAAAAATATCGAAAAAACGCTAAATTATCTAGACTTGAATTGTTGTCTTGGTCGTCAGAAAATTTCTTGACCTCCACCTCCTGGAGAGCGTGATCTCTCACTCTAAATGATGCTGCATGTTACGACAGCAAGGTGGCTCAGAAGCCAATCAAAAGGAGGTTCAGCAGCCAACAGATGCTTTAGCCACGGATTGTTCGCAGACATTGTGACAATCAACTTCGATGCACATTCATTTATATTGAAAAAAAAAAGGGTTAAAAGTAACCTGAACGGAGCTGGGAGGAAGTTGCTAAGTCTTAAGTTGAAGAAAGTATCCTGCTGGAGCAGGCCACTGTGATGTGGGCTCGCAGCGTGGCCATCTAGGCCAGCCGCCGGGCCACTTGTGTCACTAGTGTTGGAGCATTGGTGGATTGAAGTTGAGGCATCGTAGGCAGGTCACCAAGCTATGGGGGCTTCGCAATAGGTACTCCGAGAGCTTCGGTAATGGGCCACAAGGGCACGCGACAGGGTGGCATATTGAGTTCGTGACATAGTGCCAACAGGACACACGATGCGGTCGCGACACAGTCGTATGGGGGAAGATATGGGTCGTCATGGGCGTATTGGTGTAGTGGATGGGCAGTATGTCAAACCAATACATTTGAGGTCCTCCCTTATTGCGCCTAAACTGTTGTTTTTCCCTTATATATGGGGATGTGATCTTAGCAGCTACATGACGTGTCGCTAGCCTATTTGATCCCCTACCGAACACGTACGATAGCCTTGTGGGCTTGAGTTCATGCATCCGGGCCTTGCTTGGTGCTTGGTCGCTCTAGTTATGTCGTGTGTTAGGGCCATCGTGTTTGGGATGGTTTACACCTCCACGGTGCAGGTTTAACCCCAATGCGCGGCTGCCCCTTTACTAGTCGCTACGTATCGCACTATTAATTGCATTTGGGAATTCGCATAGACTCTAACCTAATGCGTTGCCACGCAAATTTGAGACTTGAGTAGGCTGACCTAGCCCAGGGAACTAGGTGTTGCATGAGAGTTTACGTCGCAACGAGTGACTCCGTGACACCACGCCCTAATTTCCTAAAGTTAAGCAATAGTTGCTGCTCATAGTCATTGAGAAACCTGGAACCGGTAAGTTCAGGAGAGATTTGGAGAAATTTAGGGATATTGTGATTGGTACTTACTAGAGCTCTTGAAGGCTGCCGCTATGCCGAAGCAGAACTAAGGCATGCGCTTGATGTTATCGGATTTGGGAGGGATAAGAAACTGCAGAACGTCATACTAGAAGGGGATTCCAAGTGCATATAAACTTGGGCGCGAGGCTGAAGTAAAATTCCATGGAAGCTGCTACCGATTATTGACGGTAACAGAGACCTCACTGGAGGGTGGAAACTCTTGGTATCCCATTTCTCAAGGACGGCGACTATCGAAGCTGATTCACTAACTAAGGAGGGGACGCATAGTTATAGAGCTGATAACAGGGAGTTAATCGTATGTAATAGTATGTGGTATCTTGAGTTCCCCTATTTTATTTTTCCCTCTTTTTGCTTGCTCATGCACTTTGCTGAACTCTGGTATGTAATTTCAGATGCTTTTTTAATGCATACAGCCACCACTTGTTAAAAAAGTAACCTGTTTGGAACTAATTATTTCCAAGTAATGGTGTTAGGCAAGTCAATGGTACACCAGTGAGAAAGAGAGAAAGAGAGAGAGAGGGAGGGAGAAACATGAACGACGAGAGTGTTAGTTTAGGTAGTTAAAAGAGCTCAGTACTCGGTCACTAATCCAGACATAGCAACTATCTCCAGTTTCTATAATTTGCTATCTCCAGTTTCTATGAGAGAGATCCGGGAAAAAAAATTAAAAAAAAAAAAAAAGAATTGCACAGGCAGCCATCAGCATAAGAGACTACTACCCTATAAAATTTCGAGGTTTTGAGCTTAGTAGCACGAAGCGGGTGCAGTAGTTCAGCAAAGAGCCAAGTCTACAATATATATAAAAAGAGGGAAATTACATACCAGAGTTCAGCAAAGTGCCAAGTCTACCCTATAAAACCTCGAGGTTTTGAGCTTAGTAGCACGAAGTGGGAGCGGGTGCGGGAGTTCAGAAAAGTGCCAAGTCTACCCTATAAAAACCCTAACAGCTGAGGGGTGTATACTTATAAAATCCTAAGAGCAGAGGGGTATTATGTTTCTAAAACCCCTAATATCTTTAGCACGTGTCTCGATAAATAGAAAGGGGTATTCATTTTAAACCCTAACTTATAGTTGTAGGGCTTTAAAATGGAGAACCCACCCACTTCCCTATCTTATTTCGCTTCATGGTCTCTAGACTCTCTATCCAACATACTTATCCAGAGATGAAGATATCGGAAGATCGAAAAAGAGATCAGAAAGAAGCCCAAAAATTTTGGACGATGATCCATCGGACGAGCTCGACAATTAAGAGATTAAATCAAGCCCATTAAAAGTTTCAAATAAGCCCTAAATGACCAGGTATGATCAATCTTTTTTTGTTTTCTTTTTCTAGGTAACTATTTTGCTAGTAATTTTTTTTTCTTCCTAGTAATTTTTTCTTGTTCGTACTTTTTTTTTTCATTGTGACAAATTTATTTTTCAAATTTGAGAATCGTCAGAACCGCGGTTCCTATACGGTTCCGATTCCGAAATGCGGGTTCGCATTTCCAATAAGAAATGTTGAGGCTACACGGCAGTTCCTGCTACTAAGGTTTTGAATAGGTTTCAAGTCTTCACCAAGCCTATAATTCATGAATGTCACCTCATACTTGACTTGATACTGAGTAGACAACTTATCGAGTTTTCCGAGTACTTGATTGAATTTTTCAAATAAAGCTTTTAAATAAACTCGAAATTTGTTCTCCAGCCCATGACAGACTTCTTAGCCCTTTTGTAAATTTATTCCCATGCATACGATTTTATATATGGAATTCACCGAGTTGCCTTCTATCATGATATAATTATTTCTTACTGAATCATTTCTCCCGGTTTACAAGTTCTATAATTGTTCAGCATGTAAATTTTCGTTAAACGAAAAACAGCTTTACATTTTTTTGATACTGATGAAGAGAATTTTCAATTATTACTTTTTAATAGACATGTAACCTCGTCTCTACTCCAGACCCTCTTTAACATAATGCAGGAAATCTGCTTCTAGAATGTGAACTATTGGGCTCCTATATCCAGTATATGATGACCTTAGTCTTATCTGTTTGCTGGGAACGTTACGTTATTGATCATCAAATTTTGAGGCAAAGTTACTGAATTTCATCTGCCTATAGAAATAATGTTTTTTGTCACTGCAAAACCAATCCTTATTTGAAGTGCATACCAAGTAGCAAAAGATAGCCCTGCTTAGATTTTATAGAGAAATGGTTGTACCAAAAAAACCAGTCAACAAGATCCAAGCATTTTCTGTAAATGTAGATGGCTATGGCGCTTTGGAAACCATCCATCATCCAAATATTATTCAAATAATTGTTACTTGTTAGACCACAGATTCTAGAGCAATGAGCCAATAATTCACTAAAAAATATTCACAAATCTTTTAAATACTTTGGACACCAGCCACTGAATACTACATCAGTCCATAACTCCATATACAGTAAAATACAAACATCAAGAGAACACTGCCAGGTGTGATGGAGAGGTGAAATTAAAAAAAGGAGAAGATGATAAAGAAGCTCAATTTAATAGAAAGGTACAGAGGTACAATAAAAAATTTACAAATATAAACAATATATGCATAGACTAAAGCATAAAGGGGTTCATAACATTAAGGCAAAAAATATAGCAAGTCATAAGAGGTCATTCAAACAAGTCATATAGTAATGAACATATTGTCTCACCACATAGCGCCATGACGGGGAACGAGGAGGCAAGCAAGTAAGTCCAATTCGCTGAATTAATTTCACCAGAAATTTACGGAGCAAAGGACTCCGACCAGCACTGGTGGACTTGATCAAAATGGAGGTGTTGTTCCAAGCAATTGGAACCACATTGAGTAAAACTTTTCGACCACCAACCTGCATTTTAAAAATATTCAAAGAGAATGGATAGGTGTGAAAACTAAAAAGGATTATTTAATAATACCCATGTAGTAATATATGTGTGTGCATATGTATCATATATATATATATATAGGGAGCTGGTTAGGTCCTCCAATGGACGATGGTGACCGTCCTCCAAGATACACGTGGAACTCTGCGTGGCAATCAAAACACATTTTGGGAACCACATGGAGTACGGGTCCATTGTTTAGATCAATCTAAAAAATAATAATTTCAAAAAAATATTTTTAAAGCACAAGTCAAACTTGGACTAGTGTCAATGGTCCAAATTTTATTGCTAAACGGTTTTCGGCATCCAAAATCGAAACCGAACTGAACCGGAATCGATTCGGATCGGTCCAAATCGGTTTTTGGGGCGGTTCGATTTCCTTGGTTTCAGTTCAGTTTCGGGTCAAACCTTGCATCCCTAGTTGGTATAGAAAAACCTAGCAAAAAATTCTATAACTATGCCAAAACTGATGGAGACGTCAACTTAACTAACCAATGCCACGAGCTAGTTTCATCGGTGATGAAACATTTTCAATTTGGGAGAATTGACAGAGACGTCGACAACGAGGACCTAGGTTTCAGGCCGTACAAAGTGTAACGGCGGAAGAAGCGACGGAAGAACCATGAGGCACCAAGATCCACCGAGGAAAGGCCCTGTGCAATCATGAACTTTGCAGGTCCATCGCGACGATGCGCTCGTAAGAAAAATGGAGTCACCACCCGGAGCTTTTGGTGTCCCGAGATACCCAAAATCAATATTATAAGCACCGAAGTGGAAAATATGACTCCGAATCATCGGTCAACGCCAAAGCCTCTTGGGTAAGGACTTTGATCAATCGGGAAGGTGTTAGGCACTCGATCGACCCGCTCTTAAGCGGTCTCTACCATGGCCATGTCTATGTTCAGGTGTATGCATGTACGTGTATATATATAGATCGGTTGATGCGGCCTCTTTGGCTCTCCCCAGTCGGCGGCCTGGCGAGTTGTTTAGCCGCCATGGGAACCAGGAATCAGTTTTGTCGATTTCGAGTGGACCCGTGGTTCAGGAGCTTCCAATTTCATCCGGGTCTCTCGGAGTCGACCTTCCTCACAGTCGGGCGCTTGCGGTTAATCTAAGGTATTACTGGGTCGTTTTAGCGGCTAACAGTGATATTTTATCTTTATTCTCTGTACATCGGTGGGTTAATCACAGTTGGAAGATGGCTGCTAGGCCTAAGGTATCTACTATCTCTCCCTCTTCGTTCCTTTTACGTTTCGGGACGGAGGACGACATTGTGGCTTGTTGTCTCAAAAAGCGGTTATTCATTGAGGGCTACCCGGTGGTTTGCCATCGCTGGGAACCTTCGGTCGGTGCGGCTAAGGTGCTTGAGGAGGAGGGGGGAGTTTGGTTAGATATCTTCGGTCTCCCGCTCCATGCGTGGTCCCCGGAGATGTTCTGCGGGATTGGGCGCAGATGCGGTCGCTTCATCAGAGTCGATAGGCAATCGGCGGACCTCTGGATCACGTCCCACATTCGTATTCTCGTGGGAGTCGAGAGGATCGACGGAATACCTAGGCTCATTGACGTCTTGGTTGACGGCCAACGCTATCAGCTCCTCATAGAACTCGCCCGTGGGGAAGGGGTCGGGGGAAAGCATCAGCCGGTCGAAGGGTCGTCGGGGACTCTGTCCTCTCGCTTTGGCGTCATGGAGGCTCCAGAAATGGTGGTTCATGCGCTCTCGGATCCAGTCTGACATGGAGGGGCTACGTCGGATGGGATATCTACGAGTGCTCGGCCTCGGACTCTTCGAACGATTTGTGCCCACGGATCTTGTCGATTCGCGGTGGGGGTGCTCTGATCATCCGTGTCGCTCATCTGTTGTCTTGAGGAGGGATGGAGGCTGTCTTTGCTCTTCGGCGTCGGTTGATGTCTTGGGAGGAGTTTTGCGATCTCCGTACGATCGATGGCCCGGATCAACTTGCTTGACGATCCCGTGATCGTACACCTGCAGAAAATGGAAGTAGGTGAGATCAGAGGGGTGTCGGATGTGTCGGACGAGGTAGGTGGTCGTACCTGGGACCCGATGGAGCTCGAGGTGGTCAGCTCCTCTGCGTTGTCTGCTCCTCTTCGATGCAAAAAGCCGCTTAGGTTTTACTTGAGAAGGAGAAGGTTTAAGGGGGGGTATCGGGAAGTGGGACGCAGGATGGAGCTGGAGGTGACACATGGCCTGGTGTCGAAAGGCTCTGGAAGGTCTTTTTCTGCTTCGCAGGGTTTATTGGTGAGGCAAGAGGTCTTGAGGGAATTTATACATGCGACGAGGGAAGGAGCCGATGCTACCGACACGTGGCCTTCATCGCTGGCTACCGACACGTGGCCTCCTTCGATGGCTTTTGGGCCTGGGTCTTTTAAAGGGATGACTGGCTTGCGCACGTGGGACCTTAGGGGCCTTGAAAATCTTTGGGATATAAGGGGCCCCTTTGGAGCTGTGGGCCAGGATATTTCGACCGGGTCGACTACCTAATGTGGCCCCCTTTTTACGGGCTCTACTCCTTTTCTTTCTGAATCCATGGCTATTTTGGGGGATCAGCTTCCTTCCTGTCTGGTAGCTGAGGAGAATGGGTGGCTTCAAAGGATCCGTAGCAGAGAGCCGAAGAATCACATAAGGGGACGGTCTTTTCCCGGGGAGGACGAGATGGCTGAGGAGGCTGTGGGACCGCTGGGTCTGAATTGGTGCTGCATAGGGGGGTTGGACTGGATACGGCGAGTGAGGAGACGACGGGCCATTCTTCTATGCAGCTGGGGGAGGTCGCTGAGGGACTAGACTCTGGCTTAGTGGAGGATATTGATAGGTTGATCGGAGTTGGCCGTAACCTCGGGATGACGTTCAAGGGATCCTAGGTGGAGCTACGGGAGGTTTTCGGATCAATCATTATGAGCCGTCGGTCCAGTAAGCGGAAGAGGCGGGGTGAATCGCGGGAGCTGGCGCGACTACAGTGGGGATTGTCGGATGGAAGAAGGGAGGGGGGGTTGTGAAGGGTTGAGATTATGGGGGCGGGATTCATTTGGTCTGACTATGAAGATGCTATCATGGAATGTTAGAGGTCTTAATGATCGGGGGAAAAGGTCGGGGGTGCAGCAGGCGATCAAATCTTTCAAACCTATTGTGGTTACCTTACAAGAAACCAAGTGGGGAAGTTGTGATGGGAGAAAGGTGGCTTCTATCTTGGGGGGTGGTAGCTGGGACTGGATCGTTGTTGACGCCATAGGTGCATCAGGAGGATTACAGTCGCTTTGTCGCGGTTTTGTTCGATAAAATTGATGAGGAATTGGGTTCTTTTTCGGCCTCTGTGGTGCTGCGGGATAAAGCATCAAGGAGTGCTTGGAGCTTTACGGGAATTTATGGACCGGGAGAAGGGAGATTTCTGGTTTGAGTTGAACGCGTTGGTTGCTCGATGGGAGTTCCCACTTTGCTTGGTCGGGGACTTCAATACCATCCGTTGGGACTTCGAAAAGCAGGGTCGACTGGCCAACGTTCCGGCCATGCGTGATTTCAATTCCTTCATTGCGGATTGGGGATTAGTTGACATCTGGATCTTTGGGGGCGATTTCGTGGTCTAGTATCGGGACCGTGATCTCTCAAACTTGATAGATACCTTTGCACTACTGACTGGCTTGATGTTTTCCCAGGAGCTCGGGTGGAAGCACATGCTCGCGCCATCTCGGACCATCGGCCCATTTTGCTCACTTGCGAGTCCAGGGGGAGGGGCCCAGCCCCTTTCCGATTTGAAAATATGTGGCTGTTGGACGAAGGCTTTCGGGAAAACGTTCGTGGGTGGTAGGCGGAACCGGTTTCGAATGACTCGGCTGCCTTTCGTTTCATCAACAAGCTGCGTCGGACTAAGGAAAGGATTAAGGTTTGGAACGCGGAGGTGTATGGGAAAGTGCATGTCAAAAAGGGAGAATTGCTCGCTAAGATGGAAGCTCTGGATAATTTGGAGGAGACTAGGGGACTGTCCGCGGGAGAGAGGGAGGCTCGAGTGCATGCAAAGGCGGAGTTCAGGGAGCCTTGTAGGGCTGAGGAAATTATGTGGATGCAGAAAGCGAAAGCAAGGTGGCTTAAAGAAGGGGATGCCAACACGAAGTTCTTGCATGATGTTGCAAATGCCCGCAATAAATCTAATTTTTTGGGGAACATCATAGTGGATGGGGTGGAGTACTCGGGGCATGAGGAGGTGCGGGATAAGATTGTGGGGTTCTACCAACGGTTGTATACGGATGAGGGTATGCTTAGACCGGTTCTGGACAAGCTTCAATTCACACCTATTTCGGCCGGCACTAGTAGGGACTTGGAGAGTCTCTTTTCGGAGGATGAAGTGTGGACTGCCATCAGATCGGGCGGTAGAAATAAATCGCCGGGGCCGGACAGGTTTACGATGGAATTTTATCGCGTTTTTTGGGAGACTATTAAAGCTGATCTCATGGGGGTCTTCCACGAATTCTACTCTACTGGGTTTATTGGGAGAGCCCTTAACTCGACCTTCATTACCCTTATTCCCAAGTTTCATGGGGCGGTGGATATTTCAGATTACCGACTGATCAGCCTTACTAATTGCGTCTACAAAATCATTGCGAAGGTGCTGGCAAACAGGTTAAAGTGGGTCATGGACACTATCATATCTGGTAATCAGGGGGCCTTCGTTCGTGGTAGACATCTCTTAGACCTTGTGGCGGTTGCCAACGAGACTATTCACTCCGCTCATGCTCTTCGCACGCCTGCTGTGGTATGGAAGGTGGATATGGCTAAGGCTTATGATCGGGGTCAACTGGGGGAATCTAGAGTATATGTTGGGAAGGTTGGGGTTCGGCGCCACCTGGAGGAGGTGGATGAGAGGGTGTTACTCTTCTCCTTGGTTTTCGGTGCTGATTAATGGGACGGCAGAGGGGTATTTTAAAAGTTTCAGGGGCCTCAGGCAAGGTGATCCCCTCTCCCCTTTCCTTTTTAATATGGTGGGAGAGGCTCTATCCGGGCTGTTCGATCAAGCCAAGGCTGTGGGTATAATTAGTGGCATTAGAGTTGGGCATCAGGGGTGATGTATTACACATCTTCAGTATGCGGATGATACGATTTTATTTGGGAAGGCTGGGAGGTCGGAAATTTGTGCTATGGCTGATGTGCTATCGGTTTATGAGGCAGTGTCGGGCCAGCGGATTAATCTCCTCAAGTCTACGGTTTCGGGGATAAGGGTGGACCATGACTTGCTGGTGTCTTTGGCAGACTCGGCTGGGTGTCAAGTGGAGAGGCTGCCTATCAAGTACCTGGGTATGCCTCTTGGATTCCGAAGGCTCACAAGTAGGGACTGGTTACCGGTGGTGCAGAAATTTGAACAGCGGTTGTCGACTTGGAAAGCTAGGCTGCTGAGTAGCGGGGGCAGGCTGGTCTTGGTGAAAGCTGCGCTCTCGTTGATCCCCATTTTCTTTTTCTCGATGTTTAGGTGCCTCGTTAAAATCATTGATCGATTGGAACAAATCCAAAGATCGTTTCTGTGGGAGGGGGCTGGTCAGATTAGGAGGTACCATCTTGTTAACTGGGACACCTGCCAGTTGCCGATGAATGATGGGGGGCTGGGGATTTGGAGCCTCAAGCGAACTAATTGGGCGTTGCTCGGGAAGTGGATTTGGAGAGTGGGAAGGGAGGGGGAGAGGGGTTGTCTGTGGTGGCTGGTTCTGCGTGACAAATATGGTGTATCCGAGGGGAACTGGGGGATACGTCTGTCCACCCAGAGACATATCTCGCCGTGGTGGAGAGACATTTCCCGTACTTGGGAGTTTCTGGCTAAAGGTGTGGGATACAGCTGGGGATGTGGGTCGCGTATTCGCTTTTGGGAAGATCCGTGGTTGGATGAGGGTCTGCTAAGAGTTAGCTTCCCGGACATCTACACCCTCTCTCCCAATCAGAGTGACATGATCGCGGAGTTCGTTTATGTTGTCAATAGCAGGGACGTCTGGGAGGTGGAGAATTATGTAGTCTTGCTGGGTAAGCTATATGAGGCGGGGAGGAACAACTTGGGGGTTGACCAGCGGGTGTGGAACCTGAATCGTGAGGGGAAGTTCACGTATATAAATGGTATTCGCTCCGTCCTCTCATCAGGTTTGATGGTAGATGGCTGTTGAAGGAGAACATTCCTCTCAAGGTCAGGTTTTTCGCATGGACGGTGTGCAAGGACAAAATCCTTACCAGGGATCTGCTGATCCGCAGAGGAATGGACGTTCCCACGATGTGTGTTATGTGCTCGGATGGGGAGGAGTCCGCGGCACACCTCCTTCTTCATTGCTAGGTGGCCCATGAGGTGTGGGGGACTATCCTAAAAGGCTTCTGCATGTCTTGGACAATGCCACATTCCCCTCACTTGTTCTTGATCAGCTGGGAGGCGGCGATGGCTATTGAGGGGAAGAGAGGAGCCTAGAGAGCAGCGATGTTTGCGGTATGGTGGTGCCTATGGTGTGAAAAGAACCGCAGAATTTTGGAAGGCAAGTCCCAATTTGTCCGCACGATTCTTATGTCAGTCTCGAACCTCGTCATCTTATGGGAGTCGAGCGGAGGGAGTGGGGACAGCAGGACCAGTTTTCGTTGGGATCCAGGTTAAGGGGGCCGACTTGATCTGAGGAGAGTTTAGAGTGTTGTGTAGTCTTGTTATTTGGGTATTGCCCGTTGTCTGTTTTTTTTTATCTATGTCCTGGTTTGTATATGGCTTCAGCGCCTTGCTGGTTTTCTATATAATCCTTCATTACTGATCAAAAAAAAAAAAAAAATATATATATATATATATATATATATATATATATAAAGAGAGAAAAGTGAGTGGCACTTCCCTTTGCCCGAAGGCACTTCGATCCTATTGGGCTCTCCGCAAACACCGAAATTTCAGCGGTGTAATGGCCCAGATCCTAGGATATGGGAAAAGCAAAAATAAGGTAAATGAATAGAAGGGAGAGCCAGAGCTCTCGAGCCCTTGTAGCACCGTTGTCGGATCTTCAAGTGAGAGCAACACCGATGAGCTTCCGATTGCACTATGGGTTAGAGTGGGGTTCTAACTTCTAAGTTTGGGAGGCTTGGATGACTTAAAATGAGGGTATGGTGATGATCTAGGCTAGGGTTTGAAAGCTTCGAAGGTTTAAAGCTTGGAGATGGGGAGTCATTTTGCTAGAGTTTTGACTTTAGGATTTTGAAAAAGTGTCCTAAACAAGGAGGGGGTGTCTCTATTTATAGAGGTTGAGGTGATTAGTGAAGGGTTAAGTCACTAAAGGGTTCAAAAATTAGGTAATGGGCAATCTAACGTTTTGGGGTTTTCTAGAACTTGGAGAAGAGGGATTTGGGTTTAATGGTAGATGATAGAGTGGTGACTTGAATGGCATATGGGTTATAACTTAAGCTAAAAGGAGCACTAGGGTCCTAAAGAAACACACCCTAGACTTTGGGATAGTCCACAAGTCAAACCCCCAATATGAATTTCGGCCATTTTTTGATGAAAAACAATGCCCAAACTATTGGAAGTTGAAGACCCGCAGTGGCCCGGCCCGGTTTTGCAATTTCCTGCACTTCTCTGCAGTTTCATTTCGCCATAACTTTTGATGTACAACTTCAAATTAGGCGATTCTTGGCTCGTTAGAAAGCTGGGAACCTCTACTTTCCAATGGTATAGGCCTCGGCTCTTGCAGATATCTATATAAGCGTTGACACTCTTCTTTCTATCCGCTGTTTTGGTTGATTCAAATCGGACTCTATGGGTCAAGTTGGGCTTTCTATGGGTCCGGGAGGGTTTCTATGTGTCCAGGAAAATGCTTTCGAAAGCTCGAGTGTACACCTTTCACAAAGTACGTGTCGATAGTGCATTGGGCCAAATTTGGGTGTCTACAGGCCCTAAGGATCAGCCCAAAAGGAGAGTCCTTGCCCAGGTTCGCTCGAGTGAACGCTATTTTCGCTAGAGCGAGAATGCTTCAGAAACACAGGCAAACTCGGAGCCTATTGTCGTTCGAGCGAGGGAGCATCAAGATTCAAGGCGAAAACTTTCGGTCAAAAGTCGCTCGAGCAACCCCTAGTTGTCGCTAGAGCGACCTTCGTAAAGATTCCCGCTCAAGCGAGAACCATATCCGCTCGAGCGAGTCACGTGACGGGATTGACCTTTCTTTATCCTTTTTGTCCTTTTCTTTCATTTTCTTTTGGAGTCAAATGTAAGTCACCATTTTAGGGTAACATGGTACTTTTCTATTTTAGGGTTATTCTCATTTGTAATTACTATAAAGCATCTTTTTGTAAGTCATTTTTGGCACCGGTTGATTTTAATGAAAAGTGCATTGAATTTTGGGCTTGAGAGGAGCATTGAAGAGTGAATCATCTTCCCCATGTGGGTTTGAAGAGTGAGTCATCTTCCCCATGTGGGTTTGGTGTGAGGCCAAGGGTGAGATGGCCATGTTATCTTTGATCTTCTCATTACTTCTTGTTCTTGTTTAATCTTCATATTTTCTTATTAATCTCCTGCATCCCATTTTTCCCTTTCTTATTGATTGTTTCAATTCCCAAAACCCAGATCTAGAACAACCTTGATGTCCATCCTTATGGATCGAATCCGATTATAGCCCATCGATTCATGACCGTTGTTGGGCTTGAGCTTGTTCAATTTGTTTCGGTAATCGCCTCAATTCAAAAGCCCTAGCGAGGAGCCATCGATTCCACCACGAATTACAATCGAATGCCCAGACCTAGACGAAACTAGAGTTTATCTCTAGGATCTCCTCTTTTGCCTTTCCTAACGCTTCTCGCGTGTCGAATTGGACCCTAAGTGAAACAAGCATGGTCATTTAAGCGAAATCCTACAAAACCCTAAGGTATCGCTTTAATTTGTTGTTAATTGTTCAATTAATTAGTTTAATTTCAGCAAATTAGCATATCATGGGCATTCAGGTATTTTAAGGTCGTTGTCCAGCGTCAGTTTTGGTATCAAAGCTTAGGTTCTAGGTTAGGGCATATGTGTGTCATTTCGCTTTCGTTTGAATTTATTTCATTTGTGGTCACATTTGAGTGCTAACCTTGTGTTTGTTAAAATTACTCAATTACTTTTGGTTCATAGTTGTTTGTTCATTGCAGCTCCCTTGTTTAGTGTATCGTGATCACCATGGGTACGAGTGAGATTGTCGATGTTCTTAGGAGCATCCAAGCCACCATGATCGCAATGAATGAGAGGGAACTACCCAAAGAAGGAAACCGTTACACTCCTAATCCTAGGCGAAGTTCTGAAAGTCGTGATGAGATTAGACTTAGGGGACACTCCTATAATTGTGAGCCCGAATATGATCTTGATAGAAAATTTCTAAGGTTTATTCAAGTCGAAGTCCCTGATTTTAAGGGTACAGCGGACCCTAAATCCTTCGTAGAATGGTTGTCTAGCATAGAGGAGCATTTTCACTTGTGTGATGTGTTGGATGAGTGTAAGATTGAGTTCGCCAAGACGAGGTTAGTGGGCCATGCCAAAACCGATTGGGCTAATGTGAAGTTTCAACGCAAGATAGCTAATTGTAAGCCCATTACACGATGGGAGGACATGAGGGAGTGACTTATCGAGACATATGTTCCTTTCACGCACCGCTACCTTCTACGGTGCTTAAAAGCTAAGGTGGATAAGTACCATAAACACACCCAACTCGAGTCAAGGAGCACCTACACTAAGGAGAACTCTAATTTCGGGGTTCCACCATCGAAACCCGCGCATACTCCTATGAGGCCCCAAATTGATCACAGGAAAGGAATTGTCCACGAGAGATATAATTTCGGGGTTCAACCATCGAAACCTGTGATTACTCCTCCGAATCTTCAAATCAATAATGGGAAAGGAGCGATTATTGAGAGCCCCAAAACTAGTAATCGCAACAAATGTTACAAGTCTCACGGATTTGGACACTTCGCTTATCAATGCCCCACAAAATTTCCCACTCAAAATTTATTGACTAAATGAGAGAGTTCTAAGGAGCCGGAAAATATGAAAGTGGAAAAAGTGTATGACCCTCGTACCGTGATGAGTGAAGAGAAGATAGAAGAAGTTGAAGAAAGTCTAGTTTGTTTTAAAGAAACTTCTATTTCCCTGGTGAGTAGTGATGTTGAGTCGCCCACACGTGAATCAACCGAGTCACACACGCACGATTCGACCGAGTCACGTACGCACGATGTTGTGTTAGTGTCCATAGAGTCGAGTGCACTTGAGTCTTTGAAGCTGGTTGAACCGAGTACACACCAGCCAATCAAGTCACCCACCCATAAGTCATTGGAACTTGTTAAGTCGAGTCCACATGAGCCATTAGTGTCACTTGATTCGATCACACATGAGTCACTAATGTTGATAGAGTTCACTACGTGTGAGACGTTAGCGTCGAATACACATGACAGTATCGAGTCCATAGATACACATACACATCATAGTCCCGAGTTGCATACCACTTCACATTCCGAGTCTTGTTGTGAGTCAAGTTTTGAGTCTCATTCCACATTGCATGCCGAAATTACGCTTAAAATTAAATTGTGCAATGAAACTCTCAAACTATCGATGCATGTACCTAAGGATTTTATGAATTCCAATTAAATGATAATGCGATGGTTCGGATTGGATCTGAACGATTCTCATCGAGAGTTGCAAAGAAGCCCCAAGCTCGTGGCGCTGGTCCTTTTAGAATTGGGGCAAGGAGTGGTCCTAATGCGTACGTTCTTGAACTTTCCCCAAATAGAGGGATTAGCTCCACGTTTAATGTGGAAGACCTAGTTTCTCATCTAGGCTCAACCCACTGCCTATAACCCCTTTTCAAACATCCTTCCTTTATGCACCAAACCCAATCCCATAACCCCTATCTTTTCCTCCTCCGAGCAAGATGAGTAGCAAGGTCAGTGAGAAGATCTCGGATGAACTTGTGGCATTCACCTGCGGCAAAGTTTCTGGTTTATGAGATGAAGAAGGTTGGTAAGTTGATTTTCGAGAGTGCATGGGCCACTCATGAGAGAGTTTGCCGCTTGAGTTCCTATATTTCCGACCAATATCACGATCACGCTTCATCGGTGATGAAGACTTTCAGATCATGGAGAGTTGATGAGAAGCTTCAAAAGTATTTAGTAGAATGGGTTGGCAAGCGGGATTATTGGGTTCATCGAGAAGAGGTATGTCGTGTGCGCCCCGATAAAATCGACCGAGATTATGATCATACGTCACTGAGTGCCAAGATTGCTTGGGCTAGTTGTAAGGAGTTCCACCATTAGGGTTCCAATACACTTGACAAGTACTACATGTGTATTTCATTGGAGATGAAACCTTTTGGGTTCGAAAGAATTGATTAGGACGTCAACTTAACCAACCGATGCCACGAGCTAGTTTCATCGATGATGAAACATTTTCGGTCTGGGAGAATTGACGGGGACGCCAAAAACGAGGACCTAGGTTTGAGGCGGTACAAGGTGTACTGGTGGAAGAGCGACAGAAGAACCAGGGGGCGCCAAGATCCACCGAGGAAAGGCCCTAAGGATCAGCCCAAAAGGAGAGTCCCTGCCCAGGTTAACTCGAGCAAACATCATTCTCGCTCAAGCGAGAATGCTTCAGAAATATAGGCAAACTCTCTGCCTGTCGCTCGAGCGAGGGAGCATCAAGATTCAAGGCCAAAACTTTCGGCCAAAAGCCACTCGAATGACCCCAAGTTGTCACTCGAGCAACCTTTGGTTCCTGCTTAAGTGACCTTCGTAAAGATTCTCGCTACAGCGGGAACTAAATCAACTCGAGCGAGTCACATGACGGGATTGTCCTTTCTTTTCCCTTTTTGTCTTTTCTTTTATTTTCTTTTGGAGTCAAATGTAAGTCACCATTTTAAGGTAACATGGTACTTTTCTATTTTAGGGTTATTCTCATTTATAATTATTATAAAACATCTTTTTGTAAGCCATTTTTGGCACTGGTTGATTTTAATGAAAAGTGCATTGCATTTTGGGCTTGAGAGGAGCTTTGAAGAGTGAGTCTTCTTCCTCATGTGGGTTTGGTGTGAGGCCAAGGGTGAGATGCCCATGTTATCTTTGATTGTCTCATTACTTCTTGTTCTTGTTTAATCTTCATTTTTTTTATTAATCTCTTGCATCCCATTTTCCCCTTTTTATTGATTTTTCAATTCCCAAACCCTAGATCTAGAACAACCTTGATGTCCATCTTTGTGGGTCGAATCTGATCTTACTCAGTCGATCCTTGATCGTTGTTGAGCTTGAGCTTGTTCAATTTGTGTCGGTAATCATCTCAACTCAAAAGCCCTAGCAATGAACTGCCGATTCCACTGCGAATTACAATCGAACGCCCCGATCTAGACGAAGCTAGAGTTCTATCTCTAAGATCGCCTCTTCCGCCTTTCCTAACGGTTCTCGCGCATCAGATTGGACCCTACATGAATCAAGCATGGTCACTTAAGTTGAATCCTGCAAAACTCTAAGGTATCGCTTTAATTTGTGGTTAATTGTGCAATTAATTAGTTTAATTTCGGCAAATTAGCATATCATGGTGTAGATACCCAAATTTGGCCCAAGACTCGATCGACATATACTTCGATAAAAGTGTACCCCCGAGCTTTCGAAAGCACTTCCCAAACCCTTAGGAATCATCCCCAAACCCTTAGGAATCATCCCAAACCTTTAGAACCCTTCCCAAACCCTTCGGAATCAACCTTAACCTTCCCAAACCTTGAAACCCTTCCCGGACCCTTAGTTGGAAAGAGGAGTGCCAAAGTTTACATAGACCTCTGCTAGAGTTGAAACCTATACCATTGGAAAGTAGAGTTTCCCAGCTTTCAAACTAGCCAAGAATCGGCTCATTCCGATATGTAGATCAAAAGTTATGGCATTTTGAAAATTGCGGAAAGATGCAGGAATTTACACTTGCGTATATATTATATACGTAAGGCAAAATTAGCTTTTTTTGGCTTCAGAACAGGCTCTGGACTTCTCAGGGACACTGTTCCTAAGCCTAGCGTATACTTTATATACGCCTGCTTATGAACAGTATTTTTTCAGAAAATGTCCGAAAATCTTCTTTGGGGTTTGACTTTTTTACCCCCCTAAAGTCTGGGGTGGGTTTCTTTAGGACTGTTGCACCCCTACTAGCCTTATTTTTCACCCTTTTGCCATTCAAATCTCTACTCTATCATCTACCATTGAAACCCAATTCCCACCTATCTAAGCTCTCAAAATCCTAGAAAACCTTAGATATAGGATTACCTCATTTCTAACCCAATTAGGATCTTAACCCCTCACTAATCCAACCTTCCTCTATAAATAGAGAGCCACCCCCCCCCCCTCTTCTTTGTTTAAGCATCTTTTGAAATTTCTAAGAGAAGAAACTCATGCAATTTGTTTCCTCACTTGCCTAAAAAAATCTTCTTTTTTTTTTTGAAACAGTACCAAAATCATATATTAAAAACTAGAAGCACAGTACAATAAAAAGAAACCAGCGCACCTTAGCGGGTAGTAAGAGGCTACCCAATGAAAGTTGCTGGAAAGCGACAAAAAACCCCTAACGCTTACCCCCAGCCTGTTGCAAGACTGAGAATGCAATCTGAGGCCCCATCGCCCCTGAAGCAGGAAGATCAAGACTCTGCTACACAGCAATCTTCCCAAATTGCGAGGAAATGTACCAAGCCCTCATTGAAAATTGCCATCTTGCTGGCATTCCAGCTAATGACCAGCTCTCTAATGTCACTGATGATCAGTGCGAACAGTTTTGCCTTTCTCCTGAAAATCCTGTTATTTCTTTCAAGCCATATAGCCCATAAAACTGCATATATTGTTAACGGCCAAAGTTCCTTCCTCTGATCCTCAAACTTCATCTCTCTCCACATTTCCATCATCTGCCCCGGCCAGCGTGGGAGGACCCAATCTACCTTGAAAATCTCGAAAATTTGATTCCAAATGAGTCTCGCTGCAGTGCAATGCAAAAAGATGTGCTCGATTGATTCTCTCCCTCGCATACACATATTGCATCTGTTGGAAACCGGAATATTCCTGCGATTCAGCTGATCCCTAGTGAGAACCTTCCTTTTATCAACCAGCCAAGCAAAGAATCTGATCTTCGGCGGCACCTTAGCCTTCCAGAACCCACACCAATGCTTTCGCCCCTTCGTCCCTCTTTGTCGTGCCTTGAGCAAGTTGTAGAAAGACGTTATAGTGAAGTTCCTTTTCTTTGAGTGTCTCCAGAACCTCAAATCCATGTTGGCATCATTGGGCGTAATATCCCCCAATAGGTTCATCAGGTTGTGAAAATCCTCCCCCGCTCAGCCCCTCAAAAGCCGTCTACCTTGAATATTCCATTGAACATTCCTTCCGGAGATCAGCACGAAATCTCCGACCATCCCATCCTTCTGATCGGAGATATTAAAAATGGGGAAATCTCCGTGAAAGAGGTTGTTCTCCCACCTACACATCCTTCCAGAACTTAATCTTCTGTCCATTCCCCCAGCTGAAAACCGTACCATCCATAATCTCTTACGTCGAACCATGTATGGCTTTCCGCCAAGTCGACCCCCAATTGGGAAAGGAGACTTCCCTGGTACTATCCCCATATTTGGCGGTGACAATTTGATACCAAAGGTTGTTTCTTTCCTTTTCCTCTCCCAGTCACCATTTCCATTTAGCCAGAAGTGCCTTGTTCACCAATTTGAGGTTCCTAATTCCGAGCCCCCCGTATTTCTATGTCTCGCAACATTGTTCCCAATTGACCAAGTGGATCTTTTTCTGATCTCCTACCCCTTCCCACAGAAAGTCGCGAACAATTATTTCCAACTTCCTAGTGATTCCAGTCGGTGCCTTGAGAAACAACATCATGAATATCGGGATGGAGGCAAAAGTCGACTTACTGAGCGTTAGTCTTCCCCTATAACTAAGCAGCTTACTTTTCCATGTGGCCAATCTCTTTTGGAAACGCTGAATGACCGTGTCCCACATACGAATACCACTTCTTCTAATGCCCAAATGTATCCCTAAGTAAGGAATCGGAAAGTTAGCAGTTTGGCATCCCACTCTCCTTGCCACCCTTTCAGTAATCTCCCGCTGAATGTTGATTCCCGACCAACTGGATTTGTGTAAGTTGATCCTTTGCCCGAGACGGCTTCAAAAATGGTGAGGATGTCCGTAGTTGTCGTTAGTTCCCTATCTCCATTATCTCCATTGCAGAAAACCAATGTACCATCCGCATACTGTAAATGTGATACAGTCGGTCCCGAATTTGATGTGTCGAAGCCCTTTATAAAATTAATCTCTTTCACTTTCTTAAATAAATTATGTAGTGCCTCCCCCACACAATTGAAGAGCAGCAGAGAGAGCGGGTCCCCCTGATGCAGCCCTTTCTTGGTTCGGAAATATTCGTATGGGACACCATTAACCAGGATGGATAGCCGAACCGAAGCGTAGCACCCTTTCATCCAATTCTGCCATTTTCCACCAAAACTCATCCTTTGAAGCACATAATCCAAAAAGTCCCATTGAACTCTATCATATGCTTTTTTCATGTCTATCTTGAACACCCATCCTATATCTTTCTTAATTTTTGTGAAGTGAATCGTTTCAGCTGCCGCCACCACAATGTCCATCAGTTGTCTACCCTGAATGAATGCGCCTTGCACATTGGAGATAAGCTGATCCATCACTGTCTTTATACGATTGGCCAGCACCTTGGCCAAGATCTTGTATGCACATCCTATAAGGCTTATAGGACGATAGTCCGTCAAGGAAGTGGCCCCTTCCCGTTTCGGAATAAGCGCCACGAAGGAAGAGTTGATGCTCTTAGCCACTCTTCCTGTGGCATGGAACTCATGCATCATAGCCATATATTTCGTTTTGATTGTACCCCAGCAACTTCTGTAGAATTCTGCAGTAAACCAATCCGGCCCCGGCGACTTGTTGCGGCCCATGCTCTCTATAGCTATTTTCACCTCGTCTTCATCAAAATCTCTTTCCAAATTCATGGCTTGATTGTTAGTAATAGTCCGAAAAGGAATCCCATCCATTCTTGGTCTAGTGACTTCCTCGGCTCCGTAAAGTTGCTCATAGAACTGAACTATTTTGTTTGGTACCATCAACGAGTCCTCATAAACAGTTCCATCAATAGTAATGGCGTGAATGTGGTTTCTTTTTCTTCTTCCATTAGCGACTACGTGAAAGAATTTGTTGTTCCCGTCCCCCTCCTTCAGTCAATGCGCTTCGGCTTTTTGTCTCCACAACTATTCCTCTTTGAGCACTGTACGGTTGTAATTGATCTTTAAAACTGTCCTAATTTCCTTTTCAATAGCCGACAGTAGAGCCAGCTCTTCCGCCCCATCTCTATGGATGTTCTGAAGTAGTTCTGAAACCCTAAAAAATCAGATTTGCTCAAACCTTAGAAGCTTTAGCCCATCTCATACCTCTAGCATCATCATACACTCCCAAGCTCCAAGCCTTTAGCCATAGAAGTTAGAACCTTGCTCTAACCCACTTGTTTTAGGAAGCTCACCGTTGTCACTCTCGCGTAAAGATCCACAACGGTGCTACAAGGGCCCAAGAGCTCCGGCTCTCCCCTCTATTCATCTACCTTCTTTGCTTTTCCTCTATCCTAAAATTTGAATCGTTACACCGCCGAAATTACGGTGATAGCGGGGGCTCAAATAGGATTGGAGTGCCTTCGGGCAAGGGGAAGTGCCGCTCATTTTGTTTCTTTATATAAATATAAATATATATATATATATATATAAGCGGGTTGATCGAGTGCCTAACACATTCCCGATCGATAACCAAAGCCCCTACCCAACAGCCTTTGGTGTATACCGGTGAATCAAAGTCATATTTGCGCACTTCGGTGCTTATAATATCTATTTGGGTAACCCGGGACACCAAAAGCTCTGGGTGGCGACTCTAGTTTTCTTACGAGTGCATCATCGCGACAGACTCGCGAGAGCCCACGGCTGCACAGATGACAACTCTGCTGGGGATAACTTGTAGAGCTTCTCCTTAAAATTTTGGCCTTTATTTTGCATACGTGCTTTGTTTTCCTTTCTTTTTTTACTAACTTTTCATTTTTGCATACTTACCCCTACAATTCCGCACTTTTTATACTTACCCCTACGATTCAGTCATTTACCGCCTTAGCCGATTGGCAGGCCTACTTGAGCACTTTTTACTCACCCCTAAGATTCTGTTATTTGCACGCCTTAGCTGATTGGCGGGCCTACTTGAGCATTTACGATTCCGCATTTACCACCTTAGCCGTTTGGCAGGCTACTTGATAGTTTAGGATCATAAACCATCAGTGGACACCGGCCCATAGAGGCATCACGGGATTCTCACCACCAGTTTTTAAACTTAAGCAAACTCCCTTAAAATTGAACTTAAAATTGAACCAAGAAGGGGATTTAATTGAATTTTTTGTGCGAGTAGATTTTGCAAAAGGGAGAGCGGGGGGAATAGGTTACAATACACCCGTCCCGGTTCCCGGTAGAGCAGCAACCCTAGTAGTGATGATCTCGAAAGGAACCACCCCATCCAGTATCTGAGAAGGCATTCGTGTCGGAGGTATATTGGGTGGGCGACCAAACTTTTCAAAGCCTTAACACCCTTAGAGAGCGCGTTAGCGAAACCGAATCGGCCTTGTATCCCTTAGGCGCGGTAACGAGAGTCCCGAAAAAAAATAGCAGAATCCCTGGAAGCATTGCTTCCAAAAAACCCAAAAATAGCCCAACTTGGTCTGTTGCTGCTGTCAAAAAAAAAAAAAAAAAAAAAAAAAAAAAAAATATATATATATATATATATATATATATATATATATATATATATATATATAATTTTTAGCCTTGCGTATATAAAGTATACGCTAGGCCAAAATCCCCCAGAAATAGCCTTGCGTATATAGACTATACGTTAAGCTAAAAATCCGCAGTTTTTGCCTTGAGTATATAATATATACGCAAGACCAAAATTCGGAAATTTTAGCCTTGTGTATATAAAATATATGCTAGCCTATTCTGGCTGAGCAGCCCGAATTTGGAGCCTTTTTCACAGTTCCTGAACCCCCCCCCCCCCCAATGCTTAAGTGGTTGTAATACCTCCGATAAATCCCACACCAGTGGTACCCAAAACGCCCTCACCGATCAAAAGAGGTCGCCCTCTTATTGACTCTTCCAAGGGATCGGGTTGCCGCATGGATTTTCGTGCCCTTATATAGATCAAAGGACTTCCTTTGATTCTTCCAAGGTGCATCAGGGATCCCGCCGTGGGAGGCATTAGGTGTGTGAAGCCCGCCCAAAAAGGGAGTTCCAAGGCCCTGGAAAATCATCGTAACGAAGTTCAAATTTTTATTATCCAAAACCAAGAAAATCAAATATCCAAAAAAGAAAGCTTGTGGTGTCGAAACCACGGCATTGCCTTACCCTCCATCCTGTAGGGGAAGGAGAAAGAGGGTCTTTGGTCCTCACCCGAGGAATCCATACCCTACCCACCGACAAATCATGTCTTGAGCGATTGATCCGGCTTATGCTGATCCCGATTCATCCCCACCACCTCCCCCATCACATTCCCATATGGAGGAGATACTCATCTCCGATTTCCCCACCCAATCCCGATTCAACGTCACCGGACCCTTCGGTGCACCCATTTTTCCATCCACCACCACCCAAAATCCATCTCATTTTCCCTCTACATCTTTACCCCATTTTCCATCAACATCCACCTAAAATTTACCCCATTCTCCCTCCACATTAACCCAACATACACCACATTTTCCCCCATCTCCTCTGCCCAATTTTCCTACATTCACCCAAACCATGCCCAATTTTCTTTCCACACCCACTCCAAATGCACCCCATTCTCCCCCCCACAACCAATCCAAATACACTTTATTTTTCCACATCTACCAGGGTCATACCCAATTTTCCCCCCACCTTTACCCAAGTCATGCCTAATTTTCCATCCACCCAACCTACACCCCATTTCTCCACATCCACCCAACACACACCCACTCTTCCCTCCACTCAAAATACACCATCTTTTCCACCTACCCAAAATTCACCCATTTTCCCTTCCACTCAAAACACACCTACTTTTCTATTTTCCCAACACACGCCCAATTTTCCCACATCCTCTCCAAATGCCCCTCATTTCCCCCATCCACCCAGGTCATGCCCAATTTTTCCCATCCACCCCCCTCATCGGAAGGGCCTTCCACCTCCAACCCCATACCCAGCCCCGTGTCTATGATGGAGGACATGATGAGGGTCTACTTAGCATGGAAGGTTTCCCAAAGCCTTCCCAATCCACCCCAAATATCAAGCCTCCAACATATTCTCCACACCCCATTTTCCCAAAATACCAATCCTACCCAACCCCACATAGTCCACACCACCCAACCATGGGGTCATCCGAGTGGGCCTCAAAGGCCCAACACCCAATCAGAAGCCCATCAAGGCCCAAACCCGAGGGTCACATTTTCAAACCCTCCCCAATTCCCCACCTGCACCTACACCCAACAAGCCCCCATTCCCCCTCAAATGGCAAGCACTTACACCCAACAAGCCCCCATTCCCCCTCAAATGGCAAATCCGCTCCACCCAACTCCACAAACTGGCATGAGCCCCATTCATCCACATTCCTCACACCCTTCACAATATGGGAACCTATCCCAAATCATCAACCATCCCCAATTTATCCATCCACTCACTCCCCAACTAAATCCCCAAAATATCCAAAATATACAAGGGCCTCATCCGGCACCCACCCAAAATCCGCAATTCACCCATCCCTTTACTCCACAAGCCACACATCAAGGTTTCCCCCATGTACAATGGTCTCACCAGGCCAGGCACCCGTCCAACCCGTGCTAAATCAGCTGGATAATCTCATCCCTCTCCCATACGTTGATCAATAATATGAAGATGATGAAATCAGAAACAGTGGGGCGTATGCAGGGGCATTCGCCAGTTTTAATCCCCCACCACTCATACTCACCAACCAACAGGCCGCCCAAAATGAATGGAGGCAGCCTATTGAGGGACCCGCCCCAATATTACCATCCAAGGAGTCTGAGCTATTAAAAGAACAAATGGACAAGATTCAAAAGCAGTTAATGAAAATGGGAGGAACAGAGATTCATGCTACAGACTTCTCGGATTTGTGCTTATATGTTGAGGTGTCATTGCCGCCCAAATTCAAAGTACCCACATTCGATACATACAACGGCACGGGTAACCCCACTGCCCATCTAAAATCCTATTGTGGACATGTGCCGATACAGCGGAGACGAACGACTCCTCATCAAAGTGTTCCAAAAGAGTCTTACGAGTCCACCACTAAGATGGTTCACTTCCCTTGAACCATCTATGATAAAAACGTGG
This sequence comes from Chloranthus sessilifolius, assembly GCA_021018995.1. NCBI lineage: Eukaryota > Viridiplantae > Streptophyta > Magnoliopsida > Chloranthales > Chloranthaceae > Chloranthus > Chloranthus sessilifolius. The sequence goes on along the minus strand of CM037589.1, from coordinate 40,859,669 downwards.
AAAGACCTCACCCACATGTTCCAAGAATAATATCTATAACATAGACATCGAACCGCGCAAATCAGATCTAGCACTGTTGAAACAAAAACCTGGTGAAACTTTCAATGAGAATCTAGGGAGGTGGAGGACCCTAGTAGCCCAAGGAATCGCATCCCCGATGAAGAGCAAATCGAGATGATCTCGAAAACCGCCCTACCCGTTATCTCCGACTTTTTAGTCTACCGGCAGCAAGCCAGCTTCGCTAACTTGGTAAGAAATGCCAACCGCTGCGAAGACGCAGTGACAGAGGGGCAGTTGAACAAAAATACAACCAATGGGGCCGGCGGGGTCCGAAAATTTGCCGAACAAAGGACTGAGAGAACGGCAGGGGCAGAGGTCAAAGCCATAATGACCACATGCCCATCCAAAGATGGTACCATTTGAATTTGAGGACACACAAGCAAGCCCCAAATCAAAGCTCAGAGGCAGGCAATGGCCCATGGGCACCAATGACCCCCAACAGAGAAGGGCTCGATATAACCGAGTGTTCACTCCCCTAGGGCAATCCCTGAATGTCCTTTTGCCCTTACTGGTCGAAAAAAGTTTGGTCACCATACTCTAGCCGCGACCTCCGCTGAATCTGATCCCAAAGAACTATGATCCCAGCACACACTGTAATTTTCATCAGGAGCCAAGACATCCTACCGATCGTTGCTTTCCATTGAAGCATGTGATCCAAGATCTGATTGAGGCAGGGAAGCTCATTCCCCCGGCGGCTCCACAGGTAAATCCTTACATCAACATCCATTAAGCACCGTTGCCGCCACACCCACAAGGAGGAATGGGCCCAAGGGCCACCATTAACATGTTGGAGGAAGAGATGAAAGAAGGTGATCCCTCCGAATCCATCACTAAGGGAAGGAATTTCACGATACCCGGGCAGCAGTGTCATGAGAATGAAACCATAGGGGTGATCAAGCCGTTAAACTTAGCCGATTATTCTTCAAGCCCAACACCCCAAGAAGCACCGCTAGATCTGAGGCTGTATTTCCCCTCCCCGCTCCCGTTAGTTAGGTCCAACCCAGTTGGGCCCCACCTCCGCAATATCAATCATACCCAGCATCGACCCTCGTCAATTATATGATGCCCAATTTTACCTCGCCTTCTAAGTCAGCTCCCGTCAACCATATGTGGCCCCTTGTTGCCACACAATCATCAACCCATCCACCTTCACCTCCCGCACCAGCCCAATACAGCTGGCCCAGTACTGCCGTACTGCCACCAGTATATTCACCTCCAACACCAACCCAATACAGTTGGCCCAATTTTGCCACATCATCATCAGTCCAGTCGCCTCTTGTACCAATCAACCACATTTGGCCCCGCATTGCCTCACCAGCCCCAACAGTTCAATCGTACCCAGCATCTCCATCCGTCCCATTTCAAATTCCCAGACCAACATATGATCCCCATCAGGTCCACTCAACTACAACCAGACAGATGCCAATGCGGTCGACAACAGGGAAGGGGCAGTTGAGTTCATAACCCAATCAGGCAGAATCTCCAAACAACCAGAAGCACCGGTATCAGCCCAACCAAAAGAGAGAAGGGAACCGGCAGCGATGCACCCCATGGAAAAAATGAGCCGATAGCACACGTTAAAAACACAGCTTAAAAGAACGCCGGCTCACATCACCATCTGGGGCCTACTAATGACGTCTCCACTTCACTTCACTTCCAAGCTCTAACAAGAGCAATGAAAGACGCTCACGTATCAAACAAAGTATCCCCATATGAAGTGGGACAGATGATCGGGCAGGTGTTGGCTCCCAACGCCATCTCATTTTCAAACGTTGACCTCCCAGCAGGAGGGAACCACTCCAAGCCCTTCAATATCACTACAGAAACAGGGAACATGGTGATATTGTTGATACTAGTAGACAATGGTTCAGCATTAAATGTGTACCCACTGCGAACTGCAACCAAGATTGGGATCGACCCGTCAATGTTCCGACCATTCAGAACAGGAGCCCGCGGTTTCGATAACACGAGGGAAGTGATAGGAGAAGTTAATCTTGAGCTCACCATTGGGCCAATGACCTTCTCAATCCCGTTCCTAGTCATGGGCATTAAGTCCTCTTCCAACCTACTACTAGGGCGCCCATGGCTGCACGAAATCGGGGCGGTGCCCTCCACCCTACATCAACAACTCAAATTTATATATGAGCAGAAGGTTATAACTATTATGGGTGAAGGGCGAGACGAAAGAGAAAAAATTGCCCACAGCATCGAAAATCTCAAAGTGCTAGATAAACCGCATACAGCCGAAGACACAGAGTTTCATAGTTTTCAATATGATGTGTCAGAGGCAGTGGCGCCAGAATCCCCCAGAAAGGTTACCAAAAAATCGAAGGAGTAATAGTTGCAGCAGTAGCCATGCTCCAGAAGTGGGGCTACCAGAAAGGAAAGGGTTTAGGTCCTCGTCTACAAGGAAGAAGAGACCCCGTCAGAGCCAAGGGCGAACAACAAACCAAATTTGACTTAGGCTACAAGCCTACCGAATAAGAAGTCCAGGAGGCCAAGAAAAAGGTCGGAACCATTGTCGTAGCCAAATCTAGGGGGATAGACCTGGAAGATGAACCTCGGTCGCTGCCTCACATCCGAAGCACTTTCGTGAGCGCAGGGGTCATAAAAATTGACCAAAATGGGGCAACATAGTTGACCCCGCATAAACCGGTGGCTATCCATGAAACCAACCCCAAAATCATTCCCCCCGATATTGAAATAAACCTAGCCTCCCTAATCCCTGTTTGAGGAGGATGTACCCTTGCCTGTACAGCCACCTAGCTTAACCCATCCCAAGCCCGTGCTAATATTTGCAGACCAGGTGCAAGATGAACCCATAGTTAACATGATGAAGGCCAACCCTCAGAAACCATCTCAGTTCATATCTTCTATAGAACCAGGAAAAAGTGCGGCACCTCAGGTGAGGAACTGGGCTTCAATGCCCCTAACTCTGAAAGCATAAAATGGTCGTAAATAGGCACCAACTTCCCAAAGAAAAATAACCTGCAAAAAGTGAGGTGAGCCCTTGGCAAGCAATACCATGTGTGTATAAAGACACGCGTTACCAAGGGCTCGTCTCCAAAGAAAAGAAAATTCCTAAGAAAATAGAAAAAATGCAAAAAAACTCCAAAAATATTGTCTTTTAAAACTCCCGATAAAATTGAGAAAAATGATGTCTTAATTAAAAAACCTACCCGACGTGAAGCCGACCTCTTTCCTGTAGAAATGCAAGAACAGGTAGGAGTCACGGATATGGATGGCGAAGACTTAATTGAAGAGCTTCCCAATGAGCTCCTTGAATGGTATGCCGATTTTAAGCATGGCCCTATCCCGATCGTTGAAGAGACTGAAGATGTCAATCTGGGTACCGATGAGGTTCCCAGAATCACTAAGATAGGAACGTCACTGTCTCACGAGGAAAGAAAAGGCACGATTGACTTCCTTCGGCCATACCAAGACGTCTTTGCATGGTCATACGACGACAAGCCTAGTTTGAACACCGATTTGGTCGAGCATGAGTTGTCGTTGTATCCCGACGTTAAGCCAGTCAAGCAGAAGTTGAGACGTCTCCGGCCAGAATGGATGCTGAAAGTGAAGGATGAGGTCATCAAGTAGTACAATGTCGGATTTCTCATGGTCTCCAAATACCCGCAGTGGTTGGCCAACATTGTACCAGTACCAAAGAAAGACAGAAATGTTCGCATGTGCATCGACTTCAAAAATCTTAACAAGGCAAGCCCGAAAGGCGACTTCCCATTGCCACACATTGACATCTTGGTCGATAACACTGTCAGGCATGGGATGCTCTCATTTATGGACGGATTTTCCGGTTATAACCAAATCAAAATGGAACAGGCAGACCGAGAAAAGACAACGTTCATCACCCCATGGGAATGTTCTGCCACCGAGTCATGCCGTTCGGGTTAAAGAATGTCGAGGCAACATATCAAAGGGTCATGACAGCACTGTTCCATAACATGATGCACCGAGAAATTGAGGCGTATATCGATGACATAATAGCCAAGTCTCAGGAGAGAGGTGATCATCTGATAAACCTCCAAAAGTTGTTTGAAAGACTGAGGAAATACAGGTTGTGTCTGAACCCTCAGAAATGCGCGTTCGGCTCCATGTCAGGAAAGCTACTTGGCTTCATCGTCAGCAGAAGGGGCATCAAGGTCGACCCAATCAAAGTAGAGGTCATCATCGAAATGCCACCACCATCTACCGAGAAAGAAGTCAGAGGCTACCTGGGCAGATTACAATACATTAGTCAGTTCATTGCACAGCTCACGTCTATCTGCACGCAAATCTTCAAGCTACTAAGGAAATATTAGCTCATTGAATGAAACGATGATTGTCAAGTGACAGTCGATAAGATCAAGGGTTATCTCCTCAACCCTCCCGTTTTGGTACCACCAGTACCATGGAGGCCATTATTAATGTACATCTCAACGACAGAATTTTCGATGGGATGTGTCCTACGACAGCACGATGAAAAGAGCAGGCAATTTAGTACCTAGACAAAAAGTACACTTATTACAAGACGCGCTATTCTCATCTGGAGAAAGCATGCCTAGCTCTCGTATAGGCTACACAGAGGCTTCGTCACTACTTGTTATCTCAAGAAGTTCTCCTTCTGGCACGAATGGATCCCTTAAAGTACTTGTTTGAAAAGTCGGCTCTCACTGGATGAACTGCACACTGGCAACTCCTCTTATCAGAGTTCGACATCACGTATGTCACCCAAAAGTCAATCAAGGGGCAAGCACTCGTTGATCATCTTTTCGAGAATCCCTTACCTGATTACGAGCTGCTGAGGACCGAATTTCATGACGAAGACATCTCGTTCATGACAGAGGATGACACAGAAGAGACAGAGGAGTCTAGGTAATGCACTTCGACGGGGCATCAGATGTCGAAGGTCAAGGAGTCGGCATTGTTCTGATTTCGCCAAAAGGATCTCACGTACCAGTCTCTATCAAACTCAACTTCCCTTGCACCAACAACATGGCTGAATACGAAGCCTACGTAGCTGGGCTACAGGCAGCTTTGGACCTGAACATAACTCATCTCAGGGTGTTTGGCAACTCACAGCTGATCATATGCCAAACCAATGGAGACTAGAAAACCAAGGATGAGAAGCTGATCCCGTATCATGAGCACCTCGAGGATCTGATAGCATTTTTGGACGATGTTACATTCTCCTACGTACAGCGAGCAAGAAATCGTTTTGCTGATGCATTGACCACCTTGGCATCGATGGTCGAAACTCCATATGGCGTCGAAATGAAGTCGATCATGATCGAACAATGGAATGAGCTAACCTTCTGCCTCCAGATCCAAGGATCAACAAAGTTAGATGTTGAGCCTCCATGGTTCTCAGATATCAAGAATTTCCTCAAAACTCGGGCATTTCCTGAGGGCACATCCAAGATGGACAGAAGGGCCATCCAACGTTTAGCGACGAATTACATCATCTGCCTCTACAAGCGATCATATAACAATATCCTGCTTAAATGCCTAACTGAAAGCGAGGCAGCCAACATCATTAAAGAGATCCACAAGGGAGCATGCGGGGCCCACGTCAATGGGCATATGCTTGCCAAAAATATCCTATGGCAATGGTATTTCTAGGCTACCATGGAAACTGACTGTTGCAAGCACGTTCAAAAGTGCTACAAATGCCAAGAACACTCCAGTCTGATACATGCTCCTGCCATAAATCTACACAGTATGACCGCTTCATGGTCATTCGCCACGTGGGACCTCGACATCGTCGGAAAGGTCAATCCAAAGGCTTCTAACAGATATCAGTTCATCCTCGTCGCCATCGAATACTTCATCAAATGGGTAGAGGCAACATCTTACGCGAGCATCATAGTCAATCATGTTGAAAAGCTCATCAAGAACAACATCGTTTGTCGATTTGGCGTGCCCAAGGACATCATCACGGACAATGGCACCAACTTTGCGAACAAACGCATTAGAGTCATATGCGAGCATTACAAGATCAAACATCATCGCTCGTCACCATATGGGTCGCAAACTAACAAGGTCGTCGAAGCCGCCAACAAGACAGTTGTCTGCATCCTTGAAAAGATGGTTGTCACGTACCGAGACTAGAGCGAAAAGCTACCATTTGCACTATGGGCCTACCGAACGTCAATCTGTACCGCTACAGGGGCAACATCATTTTCCCTTGTGTATGGAACTGAGGTCATGCTACCAGTTAAAGTTGAAGTACTTTCGCTCCATATCCTCATCTTGTCCGATCTACCGGAAGCCGAAAGCGAAAGATCTTGCTTCGAGCACTTAACCTAATCGACGAGAAAAGGCTCCTAGCCTTGTGTCACGCCCAGGTCTATCAGAGGAGGATCGTACTAGCTTACAACAAGTGTGTTCGCACTCGAGATTTGAAAGTAGGTGACATTGTACTCAAGAAGATCTTCCCTTCTCTCCACGCTGATCCAAGAGGGAACTTCAAGCCCAGAAGGGTCTTACATCATCAGAGAAGTACTCCCTGGATACGCACTTCGCCTCGCCACCATGGGCAGATATCATTTTCTTGAGCTCATCAATTTTGGATATGTGCGCCGATTCTACACCTAGTCTCCCGCGGCAAAGTAAGTACCAATAAGATGGATACGTGACTGCTTAAGGACCTCATAAAAGAGGCCATCATTTCAAAGTCAAGTAGCTAAAAAGCGTCCCTGAATACTTATACCCTTTGCTACCCAATTCGAGCCTCTCGCCTTTCCTTCATTAACCCCTCCTAGAAAAAGGAAAAATGTGTGTATATACCAACAAAAAAAAAGAGAAAAAGAGTTATCATCAAAATTCAAAAAAATATATAAGCAAAATCTCAAAAAGAGAATGTCTGAAAAAAAAACAAAAAGAACAAAAAAAATAGATAAAAAAAAAGATAAAAAAATCATGTGGCATGTACATTAAAAATCTCCCAAGGAAGAAGTGTATTACGGCAGCTGGAACTCAATCAAAAAAAACCTTTTAAACCTAAGAATACCTTCAAAATTCCTAACCTATCTCTTTCAACCCATGACAGGGATTCATCCCTGAAGAAAGCCCTCTTTAAGGTCTACAAGCAGTCATGGTATCCGTTGAGTCAGCACGAGCCAAGCCATGACAACACAGAACTCCATCCAGCCGGCTATGACGGAATTGACGTCCATGTCGTGGCTTTTGAAATTTAAAAAAAAAAAAAAATGCAAGCTCAAAGCAAAGTGGATGTGGTGAAAACCTGGGTAAAGAGAGCCAGGGGTAAAAATGCATACTCATGGACATAGTGAAAACCCGAAAGGGCGCTACGAGTAAAAAAGACGACAATAACGAGCATGGCGAAAACCCGTCTTGGGCGCTATGCGTAAAAATGTTCAAAGAAGAGGAAAAAAAATAAAAAAAAATCACCAGTTACTCCTTTGGTCACGTACAAATTACCTAGTCGCCAACTGGGCCGCTCATGTTAGCTCAAATCGGGTCCTGACCAGGAATATCTTCATAATCGCACCGTAAAACGTATGACCCAAGGTAAGGATAAAAGGTTGATTCAACCCAAAGGGATGGACGTTTCGGCCTTGGTAAAAATTTTGAACCTCACTCAGGCCTGAATAGGTTCAACCATTCTCAAAATGGGACCCGTTACTTAGCCTCATTCTTAAGGCATCAAACAAAAAAGAAGAGAAAGAAAGAAAAAATTCAAAAAATAAAATCCAAAAAACCCAAAAAATATATACTCTTTTTATGTCCATGTACATATTTACAGCATCTTACTTCTATCTCAAAATGAAGAAAAAGAACAAAAAAATTTAAAAACAAAAATCCAAAAAATATATAAATCTTGAAAAATAAAAAAGTGTAGGCAAAAGTTTGTTTCTTCTTCTCTTATTTAGGATGCATATTTGTTACCTATATAAACAAAAAAGGGACTGACGTTTTCTTGAGAATGTGCAGGAACATCAAATGGTCCAAAGCCTCGAAGCAGGCAACCTCTCAGTGATGGACAGATCAGATGAAGCATCTCACCACCAATGTTCGATCTATTCAAAAAAAAAAAAAATCATTTTGAAAAAGAAAAAGAAATCTGTACTTTTTGACGCACAACTACGTACATGTGTGCTTCAATGCGGTAAAATGTCAATATTTTAGCGGCAACACAGTTGTGCTAAATTAATGTCCTAAATCTAATTTCCGCCTTAGATCTTTGGATCCTACTACAAAGTAAGAGCAACGGTGTCAATCCCGGTCAAAGAGTCAATGCTTCGATCGGGTTGATTCCACTGCCAAATCTTTGCGTTGGGCGCTCCGTTTTTGGATTCATGTGAACTTAAGTGTCTCAAACTTTAAACTCCGTTAGAAGAGGTCAATCGTTGGTTAACACCAACTTGTCAAAAAGGAGATTACCTATCGAACGACTATATTCAAATACGCATTCCGAAGGGCTAATTTTACGGTGCAGGGTTTGAAACCTGCATTTGTACAGTATCCTTGTAAAGTGTACGCCATGCATCTGGGTATCCGTTGGATGGTCGTTTATTCCCGTAAATAGTACCCGGACGGGATCTGGGTCAAGACTTTCATTCGCCTTTGTTTTGTTTGCCCCTGATGTGTGCATGTTTTTACATAATTGTTCGTTTGTAAGATCATCGTTGGCGGAGACCAAGATTGAGTGCCTCCTTCAGTAGACACCCAATTTTGGCCAGATCTATTCAATATTATTTGAATTTAGGCACTCTAGGTCATGATGATCTAGGGCACATTATCAAAAGTGGCACACACTCCCAAAAAGCATTGCGAATTCAATATTCGCTCCACTCGGGTAGTGTGCTAAATTAACTTGGGGATCAATGAGTTCGCTCAAAGATTTCGAACCCTACCTCGCGTAGGGGCACCCGTGGCCGATCCAGTGGGGCAATCAATGCTTCATAAGATTGGGCACAAACTATTAGATCTTCGCGTCATTGCTTTACGCCAACCTTTAAGTATAGGTCAATCACCCTCCCGCTCGCCGGGCTGTTGTATTCAGAATGAAACTTGAACATCGAACATCATCAATCATTCCACCATCTCAATTATACCCAGTAATGTCGCTAAGCGTTTGGGGACCGATAGTCTCAAGGAACGGACGTTTTTCCCATTTGAAATAGGCTTCCTCTACTCTCCATCTAGAGTGACGGACGTTTTCCTAAGTGTTAGGCTTACGTCACTCCATTTTTTTACTTTTGTTTATGTTTGAGGTTTGTTTTGAATACAGCGGACTCGATGGCATTTGCCTTGGACCTCTACGGATGTCTCTTTCTTTGGCATACGATCATTAGTTCGGATACCAAAGAAGGGCATCTATAGACACCCAAATTTGACCCAAGGCTCGATCAACACATACTTCGAGAAAGGTGTACCTCGGAGCTTCCGAAAGCATTTCCCAAACCCTTGGGAATCATCTCAAACCTTTAGAACCCTTCCCAAACCCTTAGGAATCAACATTAACCTTCCCAAACCCCTTGAAACCCTTCCCAATCGCTTAGAAAGCCCAGCCAAAACAGTGGTTGGAAAGAGGAGTGCCAAAGTTTACATAGACCTCTACTAGAGCTGAAACCTATACCATTGGAAAGTAGAGTTTCCCAGCTTTCCAACGAGCCAAGAATGGCCTCATTCCAATCTGTAGATCAAAAGTTATGGCGTTTTGAAAATTGCGAAAAGATGCAGGAGTTTACACTTGTGTATATATTATATAAGGCAAAATAAGCTTGTTTTGGCTTCAAAACAGGGTCTGGACTTCTCAGGGACACTGTTCCTAAGCCTAGCGTATATTTTATATACGCATGCTTATGAACAGTATTTTTTCATAAAATGTTTGAAAATCATCTTTGGGGTTTGACTTTTTTACCACCCCAAAGTCTAGGGTGGGTTTCTTTAGGACTGTTGCACCCCTACTAGCCCTATTTTTCACCCTTTTGCCATTTAAATCCCTACCCTATCATCTACCATTAAAATCCAATTCCTACCTATCTAAGCTCCCAAAATCCTAAAAAACCTTAGATATAGGATTACCTAATTTCTAACTCAATTAGGACCTTAACTCCTCACTAATCCAACCTTCCTCTATAAATAGATAGAGAGCCAACCCCCCCTTGTTTAAGCATCTTTTGAAATTTCTAAGAGAAGAAACTCTTGCAATTTGTTTCCTCACTTGCCTAAAAAAATCAAATTTGCTCAAACCTTAGAAGCTTTAACCCATCTCATACCTCTAGCATCATCATCCATTCCCAAGCTCCAAGCCTTTAGCCATAGAAGTTAGAACCTTCCTCTAACCCGCCCGTTTTCGGAAGCTCACCGGTGTCGCTCTTGCGTGAAGATCCACAACGGTGCTACAAGGGCCCGAGATTTCAGCTCTCCCCTCTATTCCTCTACCTTCTTTGCTTTTCCTCTATCCTAGAATTTGAGTCATTACGCCGCCAAAATTACGGTGACAGCGGGAGGCTCAAATAGGATCGGAGTGCCTTCGGACAAGGAGAAGTGCCGCTCATTTTGTTTCTTTTTTTTATGTATATATATATATATATATATATATATATATATATATATAAACCAACCAACACATAGACCTGGCCATAGTAGAGACCGCTTACGAGCAGGTTGATTGAGTGCCTAACACCTTCCCGATCGATAACTGAAGCCCCTACCCAAGAGCCTTTGGCGTATACCAGTAAATCAAAGTAATATTTTCACACTTCGGTGCTTATATTATCGATTTGGGTATCCCGGGACACCAAAAGCTCTGGGTGGGGACTCCAGTTTTCTTACGAGCGCATCGTCGCGACGGACTCGCGAGAGCCCACGGTTGCACACATGGGCATTCACGTATTTAAGGGTTGTTGTCCCGTGTCAAAGACCCATTCAGTTTTAGATTATTATTTTTATCCGTATTCTGTTTTAGATTTTTTTCCTTGAAATTATTTTGCAGAAAAATTAAAAAATGAAATTTCAAATTAGGAAAATTTGCAATCAAACTGCCAAGAACCCCTTAAATCAGAGCTTTAAAAAAAAAATTCTCTCTAGGAACAAAAATAAGATCAAAGAAATCAAAATATGATAGAGAAAGCTATTCTTCAAGTGATGAGCCCCATGATCTCTAGCAAATATAGCCCATAAGGATGGCAGGTTAAGAAAGCTAAGGCTTAAGCTGAAAACCAGGGGATCTTGAGATAGAGAAAGAAGTGCTACGGTTGTTAGCCTTTATTTGAACGTCAACCAACTTAAAAGTGGATTTAATAAAAGAATGATGGGTCCACCTTGTGCAATTGGAAGATATGGAGAGAACTTAAAAATTCCACCTAATAAGGTAGGAGACTGATTTTCTGGAAAACATAGTTTACGGACATAAAGTGGGAGATATATCTCCAGCTTCTATGCACCCAAAAAAGGTTCCCAAACACAGAAGTAAGTCCATCTTGCGAAAGATCGTTCTTCCATCCCTTGATCTTCCGCCAACCAAACAGGCTCTAAGGTTGTGGATCTATCCTCCAAGACATTTTGGTCAAGCTGAGCATGTTATAACGAGAATTGGGATTTGTTATATGTGATGTATATTTAGTAGATGTTAGCGGCCTTATTGTTATTGTTTGCTCATATTAAATACAAAGGCTAGTGGGGCCTCTTCCCCAACAAAACTTTTTTTCTCTAATTATCCTATTTTCTCTCTCTTCTCTTCTTCACATCTCAAACCTAATAACATCTCCAACCAAACCCTAAAATCTTCTAAATCCATCAAAAAAATATGTCCCAAAATGCAGTAATCGTCAAGAACATATACTGCTCTCAAGGTGGCTAGCGCCATCACTAAAAAGCTAAGAATTTTTTTTATTTTTATTTTTTAATCCGTAAATGAAAATATATTGAAAAACAGCAAGATGCTGAGGGAACAATACATGGCCATAAGGAAAAAAATGAAGAGCAACATCAAAACTACTAGGAGAAGACTCCAAAAAAACTGAAAGACCTGCCAGACTGCCCCTTCTCCTTCGTCAACCCGGGTCCCAGGGACACAACTCTTCCCTGGGCTGGTCACTATCCCTATTTACCCATAGGCCTACGAGGTCTACAATGTCTTTGACAATGACTCCCACCGGTTTAGTTTTCTAATCAAAAGCTAAGAATATTAATCGAAGGAACCAACAACTTCCTCAAATATCATCAAAGAAGGTTGCAAGGTCTCAATCAGTGCCAAAAAATGCCAAAAACATAGGCCATCTTTATCAATCTGAAGCTTACTAAAAGAGCTCAAAATATCTTTTGACTTTTATTAAGAACATGCTCAAATCATCTCCGATCATCAAAACCACCAACACAATTTCATTCACCTATAAAAAGACCAACCCTTTCTGTTTTCTCCTTCATTAGATCAGCTACTAGGTTAGGGGCCCCAAACAACAACGAAAATAATGGGTAACCTAGATCAATATATAAAAAGCCTTCAAAAAAATTATTAAAAAAAAAAGGTAATCCTCAGAAAAATTACAATTTCTCGAGTTTTTCTGTTGTAAAATGTTGATCTGGAATTAAGTTGGGGCTGACATCAGCACTGATCATGCAACAAGCATGGATCCAGCAGGTGTAGAAGGCTCTGATACTAAGTTTGATTTAATGGGTTAATAGAGTTTAGAGATGGAGTTAATGTTCTAAGTGTAGGAGGAGATAAAAAGAAAGAGGAGAAAGGAAAGAGAAGATTAGAGATGGAGAAATTAGGGTGAGAGAGTTGTTTCTTGCATTCCCATCATTAGAATATATATGACAGATATTACAATATTATAAGCATGTCATTAGTGAGATACAATGTAAAGCACTAACACCACCACACATTCTATTTTCAATATTCCATTCCTATTTAAACAATTTCGACTTTAGGCAGCTATCAATTTTCTACATGTATAAAAACAACATGCATTTCACACTGTTGTAATTATATAAAAAGTCAAAACCTTGAAAATAGCATCCATTGCTTCCACAACACCAAGTAATCGAAAGTGATCTACAACATCATCCGTAATTGAGGATAGGACTTCATGCGTCCACTCAACGAAGCTGAAGGAAAACCCAAAAAGAGCTAGCAGTCATCTTAAGCATCAAATTGAATAAGATATTTTAGGATTTGTAAATGAAATACAAGTTGTATCAGCAAATGTGTCGCAAGAGAAAAATGAACATTGTGCAACTGTGCACAGAATGGTATATCAAATGCTATCCTTTTTTAAATCACATTGTACCCATTGCAAATGCTATCCAATAATGATATATAAAAATGTTTCATAAATAAATTAAACTCCATATCAAATTAACAGATTCTAGTGTCAAAAAAAATTATTGTGGATATTACCTAAGACAAGGGATATTCCATCTATTTTGTTTTTTTTTAAAATGCTCTGCTATGTGTGTCACATGAACTGTTTTATGAACAAATATTTACAGAATAGTAAATTTTTCTACAAAGACATGCCGGCAGAGTCAACAGTCTGACACTTCGTGTCTACATCTAACACCATCACACTTTTGTGTCAAAGTTACATAATTGTGTAGCTACCTTGTATTAAGTTACACAAATTTTGGATAAGTTGCAGGGATCAGCATAATCATCACCTCGTCCCATGTATTTGGGTCAACTTTTTTACTCCAATTTCTCCACTAATTTTTGTTTGGGGCTAAGCTGTCTATCAGTCCATAATCCTTATTCCTTCATGTCACACCTTGCGAGTTTCGAGACTTTATTGGTACCTTTTTGTGCTTGTGTCTTGCAGGGCTTGCTCCAAGATGAGCATGCCCAAACCATCTCAAACAACATTTCTTTATTTTCTCGCTTACTGGAGTTACCCCAAAACTCTTTTAATAATTCTATTTTCTCCTTGTTCCTCCACACATCCACTTTAGCATACGCAACTTAGGCACATGTACTCTATATTTTTGCAACTTCTGCATAGCTTAGCACTCTTCTTGTTGCTTCTCTATTGATCGGAAAAACACACCACTCGCCTATCTACACTTTACCCACCCCGTATCAATCCTATTTGAGATGTCCTCCTCCAACCCATCATTGGTTGTATAATAGAGGTCAAATACCAATCTATCACCATGCAGTACTAAATGTTTCTATTTTGACCAAATCATCCTCCATGCTCTTGTGCTCACTAAACTTGCACTCCATATGTTTTATCTTCATTGTTCTAATTTTCAAAATTCCTCAAATTATCAAACTCCTCAAATTTAAGGCACTTTTCTGTAGTTTCAAGATATCGTTTACTTCCTTTCTTGTTAGCACATCAGCTAACAACAAACACAATGGAACCTCATCTTGTCGATTTTGCCCAAATCCTCCTCCCTGCTCTCGTGTTCGCCAAACTTTAACTCCATCTATTTTATCTTCGTTCTTCTAATTTTCAAACTCCTCAAATTAAAATCATTTCTCCATAGTTTTAAGTCACTAATTTTTTCCTTTCTTGCATGGCTAATTAGCAATACATCATCTGCAAACAACATACAACATGAAAACTCATCTTGTATTTATGATGTCAATTCATCAACAAACAATGCAAATAACTCAAAACAAACGCTTGATGCAACCCGACCTCCACAAGGAATCCAGTCTCTCTCTACATGCACTTCTTACATTAGTCATTGCCGTTATATGCCAGTAAAATTTGAACATAGTAACTTGAATAGATTTCCTCCTTACCATCCACTAAATTATCTACGTCGACACTCCATCATCGTCCTCTTTATCAATAAAGAGTCGTATGGAATTTTCTATCTTCTCTCTGAACTTTTGTATAACTTCATCAACAGGAAAATCATTTCAGTTGTTGATCACCCTAACAAAAACTGAACCAGTTGTAAGAAATATTGAATCTTGTCCTAAACAATATTTTACCTAGGGCTATCAATGGGTCGGGCTTAGCCCCATTTGGGCTTAAATAATAAACCCGAGCACAAACGTACCCAGGCCAAACCTGACCCAATTTTGTAGCCGGGCTGAGTATCTAGGGTAAAAAAGAATCTGAGTGTATCAAAATCTAGGCCCAAGCCCAGCCTGGCCAAGCCTGATTATATTAAGGAAAAAGCTCGGGCAGACCCAAACCCAACTCGGGGCGAACCCAATTCGAGCCAGGCTTGGGTTTGGGTAGCACCGCCTGACCTGATATATACCCGGGACAAGCCCAGGCCTATTTGTAATCAGGTAGAGTTTGGGCCTAGTTTTTACGTTGAAAATAATCGGGCCTATCAAAAGCTCGGCACAACCCCGACCCAGCCCAGCCCTTTGACAGCCCTAATTTTACACTCTCCCGCAAAGTTACATAGCATGATTCATAAGTTTAAGACCTCAATAGTTAGCACAATTCAAGGTATTCCCTTTATTCTCATAAAGGTGGGCAACGGTGCTATATCCACTTGGGCATTTTTGTTGCTTTAAAAATCTTATCTAACAATTGCTGATTTTATTTTTATTTTTTTAAATCTTATCTACAATATGGTCAACCAAACAATGCCCCAACTCACCAATCAATATTCTTGCCCCCATAAATATTCCATTTGGTATTTTAATGTTTTTATCAAGGATTCAACAAGATTATTAAAGTCGTATGCCTACCTGACACTAACCCTGCTTTTTCTTTTGAGCTTAGGATCAACATTTGCAGGATCCAGTTTTGGAAATCATGTGTGGTTGGAGCAAATTGTATGGTTGACTAAATTCAGCAAAAAAATTAAGATTGCAATACAAATGAAAACATTGTCTTCTGATTCAGCATCTTTCAAGTAAGAAAAATTAAATATGGTATAAAAGAAAGGAGTCCTTCAAATATCAAAGATAAGAACATCACCCAACTTCGGGCTATAGGTAGCATTAATGTTGACCGGTCAATCTATGTTGGAGAGGATGATGAAGGACTATTAAATTGAACTACTAAACCACCAGAAAAATGTCCCGGAAGTAATTAATATGAGACCTTCAGAATATTTGAAGAGCTGGTATGTATTATTGGAATGATGTAATGGTCGTATTATTGGAGACCAATATGAATTCAATTTCCAAGTCCACAACATATATGATGAAAGAACTGAGAAGCACATTATATAAAAAAATCTGGCTTGGTTGAGTCACATCTCATTGTGGAGTATCCCCCCAAGAAGTTGTAATCTCGAGTGCCCTGGTATAAATTCACAGGAACGGTCATTGTACATTAATAAGTTGGAAACATCAAGGGGTTAGACGAGCTGGCCAGGTACCTGCCTCCAAAAGCGGAGGCCTGAGTTCAAATCCCCCCCTTGAGCCCACCCTAGGGATTGATATCCCGTGCTGACCCTGCATATGCTAACTTGGGGTGTGCATGTGCCCTTGGGATTAGGCGGGTGCTCTAAGAGGCCCGGACACCCAGGTTATCAAAAAAAAAACATTAATAAGTTGGATTCAAATAAAAATCAAGTGCATGTAGAGGACATTAGAGTTCTACATCTCATTGTCTATCAACAATGTCTCACATAGGTTTGTAATCGTATCTCCTCTCATCCTCTCCGATTTAGCATTTTCTTATATTTCATAAATATAGCCTATTGTGCACATGATTCAATATCGGTCAATACTGACACGTATTGTCCGATATGAAACGATTTTCTGGGTGACCGAGTCAATGTAATCGAATGTATCGACCCGGATATGTATCGGCTGATACTATTAAATTATCATCTACAATTCTATATCATACGGTAATTTGATATTATCAAATTATCAGCCAATAATTTGATTTGTCAGCAGATAATTTAGTAGTGCTCTTTTACTGTTGCACTACTTTTAAGTTACCCAGGCCAAGAGTGACTTTTTTCTCCCTCTTTCCTCTTTCGTTTCTCAACCTCTGTTCTTCCTCTCCTACCCTTTCCCTAAACCTTAACTCCCTCATACCCAAAACCGCTCTATTAGTCGATTTAATCACCCGGAAAGTCAAAAACATGAAATATTTCACAGGTTTTCACAGTAAAGATCACAACCCATCATCATCACCACAGCCATATCCCATCTATTTGGGACTGGCTTTGTGAATCATATTTCTCCACTCGTTTTTTATCAAGGCTAAGCTCTTTGTAACTTCGCAATCCTTCATATCTTTTCTCACGGCTTCCCTCCAGTTATTTCATGGCCTTCCTCTTCTCTAACATGTGCTTGTAGCTTCTCAAACCTTCGTACAGGATCTGCTTCGTGCCTCCGAAGAACATGTTCAAATCACTGTCAGTGGCACTCCATAATTTTTTTATAGGTATCACTCTCTAAATTTCTCATATGTACTCTATCTTGATGTCAACATTCCACACCATATAATATGGCAACTCTAACAAACGTCTTATAAAAATGTCCCTTCAATGTAAGTGGAAATCTTGGGTCGCACAATACTTAGCTTTCTTGCCTCCATTTCACCGAGCTTTCATGAATTATATTTGCCACGTCCTCTTCGAATCCACCATCTAATCGCAAAGGAGAGCCTAAATAATGAAATCTACAGCAATGTGGCACTAAAAGATTTTCTATTTTAGCTACTCCTCCAGGCTATCATGTTAACTAAATTTGCACTCCATGTATTTCGTCTTTGTTCTACAAGTTTTTAAACTCCTTGACTTCAAAGCTTTTCTCCATAATTCCAGCATATCATTTATTTATTTCATTGTTTGGGCAATTAATACTATGTCATCTGCAAATAACATGCACCAAGGAATCTCTTCTTGTATATCCTTGGATAACATGTCCATGACCAAGGCAAACAAATAAAGGCTCAACACAGATCCTTGATGCAGCCCAACTCCGACAAGGAAGTCGCTCATCTCTTTACATGTTGTTCGTACTCTAGTTACCGCTCTCTCATACATGTCTTGGATAATCTAATATGTAGGTTTGGGACGCATTTCACCCTCAACGTCCACCAAATTATGTCTCAAAATTCTATCATAAACCTTCTCTAAACAATAAAGACCATATCTAAGTTTTCCTTCTTTCTCTGAGCTTCTCCACAAGTTGCTTCAATAGGAAAATAGATGTTGTTGTTGATTTTCCCAACATAAAACCAAACTGATTCTTTTATCCGTTTGATTCTTGCCTTAGTCATTATTCTACTATTCTCTCCCAACATTTCATAGTCTGGCTCATTAGTTTATTGCCTTGATAATTAACAAAGATTTAGATCTCACCTTTGTTTTTATAGATAGGGACTACAATGCCCTTCCTCCATTCCTCGAGCATTTTCTTTGAGTACTTTATTAAATAATTTAGTCAACCAATTCAGTCCATTCTCTCCCAACACAAACCAAACTTCTATAGGTATTCCATCTGGCCCTAATGTTCTTCTTTTCTTCATCTTTTCTAAGGTTGCTTTTACTTCAGCTTCCGATATTTCATTGATGTAGTGGATTTTTATGAATTTTTTTTACATGTTCTTTAGGTCATTATTACGAACTTTTTATATAATATTTCAACCATTTATATGGATTTTTGGTACAAAAATCCATGTGCCATATATCATAAAAATATTTAAAAAAAGGTTACATTTAACTTATGTACATGACACATGAGTAATTAGGGATTAAATTATAAACCCTAATTAAGGTCATAACTTCGGACTTTTGTCTCTAACGATGTGAAAAGTATAGATTAAGCTCATAACTTCGGACTTTTGTCTCTAATTATGCCTATTGATATTAATTTTTTAAAAACTAAAAATTAAACTAATTTTTAATACTTTCTATAAATATACTAATTGCTTCAATTAAGTTAGGGAGTTTTAGCCAATTAGTAGTTAAAACTCTAAAATAAATTTTATACATAGTCCATTAAGAGTAATATGAACGATTTTCAAATAACCAAAAATTGAACATTATTTTCAATATTATGATATTAAAGATTAATTCGGGTCTTTATTTTAAATTAATGGTTTGTATTAAATTAGATTAAAATATCAAATTGAGCTTAACAATAGTTAAGTATAGCTATACGTTGTGTTTTTTAAATTTTATAACCACAAATAATAGTTGTACATTTATTTATGGCTGGTATTACTACCACACCACTTTATGTTACAACCACCTCACTTAAACAAAAGAAAAATCTGGTGAGTGCTTTGAATCAAACGAAGGAGATTGTTTTTCGTCCCAATCTTCCACACAATCGATCTTGAGATCATGGGTGACGGGGACGCCGAATACATGGACATCGGTTTTGGACCACATCGGTTCTACCGGCGTCAGAAGAAACAAAGAAGAAGCTCAAGTACTACAGCTTTAAAGGAGAAAAGGAGGCACAAGCCGTCTTCAGGTGACAGACGTCCGTAGGTTCAGGACGGACATCCGCAAATTAGAGGCCTCGCTGCTTTTCTGGACTATGTAGGCTACGAACGTCCGTGACCTCCAAGACGGATGTCCGTGGAGATATCCGCCCAGCGACGGAGATTTTTAATTTTCTACGAAAGTTTACCTGTTTTAGTCTTTTATTATTTTAGGACTCTTTTAATTCGAGTTATTAGTTGGTTGCCTATTTAAAAAGGCTTGTAAACACAATTTAGTTTTTTTTTAATATATTGACTGACCTTTTGCTTGAAAAAAAAAAAAATTTTGACGGGGACCCCAAATACATGGACATCGGTTTTGGACCACATCGGTTCTACCGACGTCGGAAGAAATGAAGAGGAAGCCCAAGTACTACAGCTTCAAGGGAGAAAATGAGGCACAAGCCGTCCTCAGGTGACAGATGTCCGTAGGTTCAGGACGGCCATCCGCAAATTGGAGGCCTCGCTGTTTTTCTGGACTCTGTAGGCGATGGACTTCCGTGACCTCCAGGATGGACGTTCGTGGAGATATCCGCTCAGCGACAGAGATTTTTATTTTTCTGCGAAAATTTTTATTTTTTGGTCTTTTATTATTTTAGGACTCTTTTAATCCGTGATGGGTTTGGTGTGAGGCCAAGGGAGTGATTCCCATTAATCTTCTTCTCTATCATTTATATTTTTCTATCTGCCTATCTTTGTTCTATCTTCTAAACCTTTATCGATTTGTTCATCTATTCTGAAACCCTAATTCAACCAAAATCCTAGTTTTCGCCTAAGTCTTAAAATCTACCCAATCCCACAACCCTTATGAGAACTAGCAACTCTACATCAAATTAACAACGGACGATTAAGCCTGGAAAGCTAAAGTTCTATCTCTAGGCCCGATCTTACCGTAAAGTTAACATGACTCGCACATCGGACTGGAGCCTATCCGGATCTTGCATGATCTACCTATCAGAATTCTCAGAACCCTAAGGTATTAGGATAATTTGCGATTAAGGTTAATTAAGTCTTCTTTTAATTTCGAAAAATTCCATTAAATCATTATTCATGCATTTTAGGGTTACCATCCCACGTCAGTTTTGGTATCAGAGACCTAGGTTTCTAGGTTAGGGCATCATTACTTGTCATATTTCATTTTGTTGCATTCTTTTCTTTTGTGAGTTCATACTGCATTCCATATTAGAACCCTAATAGACATCAGTGGTCGCCATGGACTCAAGTGAGATTCTCGATACTCTCAAAAGTATGCGAGAGGAGTTTAGTGTAATTAATGAGCAACTGAATACCATAGAGCAAGCTCAGACAACCCTTGGGGCTTCTAATGGTAGGCTGTGTGATCGAATCAACCAGTTAAATGGGTTTGATGAGCACCGTGATTAACACCGAGAGCGTGAAGGTCCACACTTTGAACGCGATGGTCGCCAAGATTATCGGAATTAGAACCATAGAGATCATCGTGGAGATGACTACGATCCCGATGCGAAACTCCTCAAAAATGTCCAAGTTGAGTTTCCAAACTTCGACTGAAAAATAGACCCTGAAGTCTTCCTCGATTGGCTTTCCAACATGGACCAGCATTTTAATTGGTATGGCATGAATGACGACCGTTGTGTCAGGCTTGCTAAAATGAAATTAATTGGAAAAGCTCAACTTTTCTGGGTCAATGTCGAGCGCATAAGTGTGAATGCGGGTTGTCCTCCCATTACCTGTTGGGACGACATGAAAGAAAAACTTACTGAGAAGTATGTTCCTTTATCATGCCACCAATGCCTCCTCGACCAATGGCAAAACTTACGCCAAGGTGGTATGCCCGTGACAGAGTACATTGGCAAGTTCGAAAAGTTCATGATGAGGGCCAAGGTATCGGAAGACCCTGAAATCACTCTCTCTAGATTCTACATCGGGTTGTGACTTGATTTACAAAAAGAGTTGATTTCTCACCCCATGGAAACTCTTAAAAGATGTTACGTCGTTGTGCAAGATCTTGAACGGTACTTGAAAACCTCAGTGGTGAGGCGAATCAAGCCCCAAAACAGTGGTCATCGCTCCAGAGAGGGAAAATTTAATGTTGGAAACCCTCCTCCCAAACCTACACAATCTGTCCCTACCAATGCATGGTTTGAAAAGGGAAAAAGTGTAGTCGGGGAATCCTCTAAGGGTAGCTCTCAAGTTAAATGCTATAAGTGTCATGGGATGGGGCACTTTGCCGCCCAGTGCCCTACGAGAAACCCCCAAGGGAATCTCTTCATTGAAGGAGAGGAGGATGAAGGTGAGGTAGGGGTTGAAGAAGTTTTTGAGCCGGACGTCACACCCAGTGATGAGGGTAATTCTAGTGGCCATGCTTTAGTTGTGAAGTGTGCATTTGCACAACCTTGACGGGATGAGAAGGATGACTGGCGAAGGGAGAACATCTTCCACACATTTGCCAGATTAGGTGACAAGAGTTGTAAGGTTATCGTGGACTGCGGTAATTGCACCAATGTAGTGTCAACTCACACCATACGCCGCTTAGGGCTTACACCCGAAGACCACCCGAGGCCCTATAAAGTTGTATGGGTTGACTCTTCATCCATTCCCGTGTCGAAAAGGTGGCGTGTGTCAATTCAATTGGGTTCTTATTCGGACACCATATGGTGTGATGTGGTGTCGATCACACGAAGAACACCCGAGGCCCTATAAAGTTGCATGGGTTGACTCTTCATCCATTCCCGTGTCGAAAAGGTGTCGTGTGTCAATTCAAATGGGTTCTTATTCGAACACCATATGGTGTGATGTGGTGTCGATGGATGTGGGCCATATCATTTTGGGAAGGTCGTGGCTCTACGACATAGACGTGACCCTTTTTGGTCGATTAAACATATGCACGTTCATGTATAAAGGCAAAAAGATCACTTTACACCCTTTGCCTCCTAAAACGCCATCGACCAACAAAGTCGAGAAGAAGGGCGATACATCTAAATCCATCAATATTGTGAGCCTTCAGAGTTTGAAAAGGCTTCTTTGGATGAGAACGTGGTCTACGTTGTCATCACTATCGAGAAAGCTCTCGAGTCTATAGGCGAACACCGCAAGGAGGTTGAGCTGATTTGGAAAGAATTTACGGATGTCTTCCCCAAAGACTTACCAAATGAACTCCCTCCGATGCGTGGCATTCAACACGCTATAGACTTAGTTCCCGGATCCACCTTACCGAACTTGTCCCACTACAAGTTGAATTCGGTTGAGCATGTCGAGTTAACATGGCAAATTAATGATCTTCTTAAAAAGGGGATTCATTCAAGAAAGCATGAGCCCTTGTGTCGTACCCACGCTACTCACACCTGAGAAGGATGAAAGTTGGCGAATGTGTATAGATAGTCGGGCGATTAACAAAATTACGGTCAAGTATTGGTTTCCCATACCATGGATCGACGACATGCTAGATATGATGGTTGGTGCCACTATCTTTTCTAAGATAGACCTCAAGAGTGGCTACCATCAAGTTCAAATCTGCCCCAGTGATGAGTAGAAAACCACCTTTAAGACCAAGGATGGTCTTTATGAGTGGATGGTCATGCCTTTTAAGCTTTCTAACACCCCGAGTACTTTCATGAGACTCAAGACCCAAGTGTTGAGGCCGTTTCTAGGCAAATTCCTTATGTATTTCAATGACATCTTGATTTATAGTCACAACAAGGAACAACACTTGAACCACCTTAGGTTGGTTTACAAAACCCTAAAGGGAGAGAAGTTGTTTGCGAATTTCAAGAAGTGCACCTTCATGCAACGTTCCATTGTCTTCTTGGGATTCATTACCTCGGCCGATGGAATGATCACGAACCCCGAAAAGGTTATAGCCATTGTGGAGTGGCCCGAACCTAAGAACATACACGATGTTCGTAGCTTCCATGGCTTGGCTACTTTCTATCGTCGCTTCATCAGAAGCTTTAGCACCATCACGGCCCCAATCATTGCATGAACAATGGGGCAAAGCCGCGACGAAAGTCTTTGCCGAGATCAAACAAAGAATTAGTGCACCCGTCATATGCTTGCTGGACTTTTCCAAAGTCTTCGAAGTCGCATGTGATGCATCAGGTGTGGGTATAGGAGAAGTGCTTAGCCAAGAGGGTCATCCAGTAGCCTATTTTAGTGAAAAGCTTAATGAGGCGAGGCAAAAATACTCCACCTATGATAAGGAGTTATATACAGTCGTTCATTCCTTATGGTATTGGAAACATTACCTTAGGCCGCAGGAATTTGTGTTATTCTCCGACCATGAAGCCTTATGCTTCCTAACCTCTTAGAAGAAGCTAAATCCAAGGCACGCGAAATGGGTTGAATACCTCCAAGGGTTCACCTTTGTATTGAAGCATAGGACCGATGTTGAAAACAAGGCTGCTGATGCGTTGAGTCGTCGAGTAGAGACTTTACACTCTATGAGCACCGAGGTCGTCGAGTTCAAAAGATTAAAGGACGAGTACCCTGAGTGTCCAAATTTTGGGGTAGAGTACACTGCTCTCCTTAATGACCCGACCAGCACACACTCCACATACACCGTCCAGGATGGGTACTTGTTCAAAGGCAAACGCCTTTGTATCCCTCGCACTTCATTGCGTGACTTCCTCATTTGGGAGTTACATGCCAAAGGGATAGCCGAACATTTCGGACGTAATAAGACTATTGCGCTCATAGAAGATAGGTTCTTCTGGCCTAGCCTAATGAGAGATGTCGTCTGGGTTGTCAAACATTATCGTACTTGCCAAGTATCGAAACAGAATAAGCAAAATACCGGCTTGTACACCCCGTTATCCATACCACACACATTGTGGCAAGGCATCTCCATGGACTTCGCCCTCGGACTTCCTAAAACTCCAAGGAAGCACGATTCCATCTTTGTTGTGGTGGACCGATTTTCCAAAATGGCCCACTTCACACCTTGTTCCAAAACCTCCGATGCATCCTACATTACTAAATTGTTTTTCGCAGAGGTAGTGCGTCTTCATGGGTTACCCAAAACCATCATGTCTAATAGCGACGTCAAATTCACTAGCTATTTTTGGAAGACCCTTTGGCACATGATGGGCACAATGCTCCAATTCTCGTCAGCCTATCACCCTCAAACAGATGGCCAAACCGAGAGCACCAATAGGAGTTTAGGGAATCTCCTTCGTAGTCTTATCGGTGATCATGTTAGGACCTAGAATATAGTTTGGCCCATGGTTGAGTTTGCCTATAGTAATTCTGTCAATAGGGCCATAGGCATGAGCCCCTTTGAGGTTGTACATGGTCATAAGCCTAGGACACCTTTAAATTTTATCCCCATGTCAGTGTCACATAGAGTATCCGATGCATTTGCACAGCACATTCATAGTTTGCATGCCCGAGGCGCTGGACCTTTTAGAGTTTTGGCAAGGAGTGATCCTAATGCATACGTGCTTAAGCTTCCTCCAGGTACGGGGGTTAGTTCAACATTCAATGTGGAGGGCCTAGTTCCTTACCTAGGTTCAACCGCACCTCCTGAAAATCCTTTCCAGCCCTCTCCTAGCCCAAACCCACTCTTGCAGTCAATACCTCTCCCTTCTCCACGCAAACAGAGACCAGATATGATAGAAGAGATATTAAATGGCCATGCCGTATCCACTCATGACAGGGGATTCCAGAAACACTTAGTTAACTAGGTCGAAAAATCAGAGTTTGAAAACACATGGATTCATGAGAATGAAGTACGTCGATTAGACTTCGATCTACTCAACCGCTACCATGACCGCGTTCTATCAGTGATGAAACCTATTTGGTCCGGGGGAATTGGCGGGATCAATACATGGACATCGATTTAAGAAACGAAGAGGAAGCCCTATAATTAATAAATGCCTTCAAGGGAGAAAAAGAGTGCATAAGTCATTAATGGCCATCGTGATCTGGATGTCCGTAGGTTCAGTGGATTAACATCCACAAATTCGAGGCCTCGCTTATTTTTCTGGACTCAGAGGCGCATTTGGACGTCTGCGGACTCCTCCTGGTGATTTAACGTCTGTGGGAAATATCTACCCAGTGAAGATGATTTTTATTTTTTTGCGAAAAGTTACCTTTTTGTAGTTTTTTATTATTTTAGGACTCTTTTAATTCGAGTTATTAGTTGGTCGTCTATTTAAAGAGGCTTGTAAACACAATTTAGTTTTTTTTTATATATTGAATGAACTTTTGCTTGAATGGAGAGAGATTCTTCTTCCCCGTGATGGGTTTAGTGTGAGGTCAAGGGAGTCATTCCCATTAATCTTCTTCTCTATCATTTATATTTTTCTATCTTCTAAACCTTTATCTATTTGTTCATCTATTCTAAAACCCTAATTCAACCAAAACCCTAGTTTTCGTCCGAGCCTTAAAATCTACTCAATCCCACAACCCTAGTGAGAACTAGCAACTCTACATCGGATTAACGACGAACACTCAAGCCAGGAAAGCTAGAGTTCCATCTCTAGGCCGGATCTTGTCGTAAAGCTAAAGGGACTCGCGCATCGAACTGGACCCTATCCGGATCTCGCGTGATCTGCCTATCATAATTCTCAGAACCCTAAGGTATTGGGATAATTTTGCGATTAAGGTTCATTTAGTTTTCTTTTAATTTTGGCAAATTCCATTAAATCATTATTCACGCATTTTAGGGTTACCGTCCCGCATCAATGGGCCTATTATCGGACGGTCAAATGTTGATTCCATGAAGCACACATCCCAAAAAGTGAACCAAGTTTGTTGGTACGTTATGATCACGTTCACTTTTAGGGATGTGTGCCACGTGAAATCAGCATCTAATCGTTTGATGGTTAGCAGGCCTATAATCTCAAGATCTTGGGACGAAAAACAATCTCCATCATCTAAATCAAAACACACAACAGATTTTTCTTTTGATTAAGGTGGCTGTAACATAAAGTGGTGTGGTAGTAACACCAGCCTTCTTTATTCATATGTAAATACTTTCAATATATATATATATATATTAACAATAATATTTATTTTAAAAAGTTTAAAAATAGAGAAAAATATAGAATAATCTTCTTTAGCTATTGAGGTCTTTTATTTCGTTTATTAAGTATGCTGATGCAAAATGCCTAATATTCGTACATTTTGAAATAAAATTATTTAAATTAATGATAGTTACTCTCTAATAATCATAATTAGTTATTTAGGGAATTACGGATTCAATTTGAAGTATTATGTAATTACATAGAAAAGCAAAAAATTCGGATTTGTACGTATTAACAATGTTATTCTCATTTTCCTCATATACATCACATACGCTAATTAGCTAAATATGGTTCGTGAGCAAGATCCACCTTGGCAGCATGGCATAGCAATAGATGACAATAGGCTTAAAACAGAATACAATTTTGTCATAAGAGATTTTGATTATGGTGAGCTGAACACCACTCTTGAGCAAGGTGTCAAGGCGGGTATCGGTATCAGCTATCAGTCCTTGGAGGACTGATACGGACCGGCCGATACCGATACGTATCGGCATTTTAAAAAAACTTGACCCATTCACATGCATGACCCGATGTGTATCATTTTCCTCTCCAATGTGGTGTAACGTGTGGCCTACGGCCAGATTGATGGGACATGACACAAAGAAAAAGCAGCCACCCAAGTGTATCTATGATCCTATCTGTTGCGTGGATTAGTATAAGCTTTAGGGTACCTCCATTCGCGCCCACCTGTCTACTGAAAGCGACCATGTCCCAGACCCCTTGAAAATCATTGATTGTGTTGGATCAGATGATGGAGGTCATGTTTCATCCCTATCTTCCACACATTAGATCTTGAGATCATTGCACACCTATCAGACGGTCAATTTTTTATTCCACGTATCACAGATCCCAAAAAAATGGCCTAAAAATCATGTTTAAGTGTGTTGTGTGCCATATGATTCAAGGGCCATTTTTTGAGTTTCTGTGACACATGAAATAAAAAATGGACCGTCTGATAGGGGCGCCATGATCTCAAGATCTATTGTGTAGAATATCTGAGTGAAATATGAACTCCATCATCTGATCTGATGCAATCAACGGTTTTTCAAGGGGTGTGGGACATGGGCGCTTTCAGTAAACAGGTGGGCGCGATCAGAGGTACCGTAAACTTTATAAAGCTTTTAAATGGTTGGGCGAGAATGGGGATGTCAATACGTAAAGAAAAAGTTGCATTGACAGCAAAGAAAAAGGACTGTCAAGTGTCAACACGTGTCAAGTGTCAATCAGAAGTACACACGCGTTTTAAAATTTAAACTCCTTTTTCTTTGCTGTCAATGCAAGTTTTGTCAAGTGTCATGTGTTGGCAGCGCACGGAATCCAACTCTGTCGGTAACGTGCAGGGGACTGTCACTTTAGCCTGATACCGTTTAAAAAAAAACAAAAAATTAACCTGATACGTATCGGGGCCAATACGTATCGGTTGGCCAGAAAATGATGCGTATTGGTATTGACTGATTTTTGATTCCTTGCTCTCAAGCGAAGTACCTCCATCAAAGAACAGAGATCTTCAAAGAATGGACTACAATGTTCCAAAAAGATATTTGTTAAAAAAAATCCACAACACCGCCCTTTATGACGCTTTGACCATTAACTATTCATCCAAGCCTCTTAGTGAACATATATCTCAAAGTATTCTTTTCCTCAGGTATACTTTGCAAGTAAGGAAACTCCTTGCAAATCAAGTGATAGCGGGCCTCACTAAATCCATTTTCTTCTAAATGGTCCTCATCATATGCAACACTTGTGTATGACAGTAAACGAAAATATTCAATTTTCTTATCTTTGAAAAAAAACCCTCCACAAGCTTCATCTTTCATATATCCACAACCATCAAAATAAGACAATGAGCAGCAAGGAGTATAATACAAATTAGGCATTAGTCAACAAAAACGCTCAACATAAGTGAACTTGTTGTGCGTTGCAACCTGCATAACATTTTGTTCACCGACCATATATATCACCTTATCATCAAGTAAAACAGTATCTTAGAATTTTCATATTAGCAGTCGCATCAACTGATTCTATAATTATTGTCCAATTGGAATTCACCAAAAAATTAATCAAAATGCGCTGCTTTTGATTGACCTACCATCTAACATAATAGTACACATGTACCTCTCCAAATCTTGGTTTTACTTTTTCAATCTCCTACATAATAGCTAATTCATTTGCCTGTAAAGTCTCCCTCAGGCTTCAATTCATAAACTATGAGGCTTCATACCCAGGCTAACTTTGCCTATTCTCTCACTCATAGTCTCAAACCTATTCAAGCAAACAATATCTAATGGTATACAGCTTGATAGATTCAATAGGAATTATATCGGCACATCCTACCTCACTCATCCTTTTCGTAGCTATTTTCCATTGTTGTTTGCTTCGCTCTTCCTCTTATCTACAACCTCTTTGGGAGATGGAGTGAAAATAAATAAATAAATCAAGAAACTAAAAAATCAATAGGACAACAAGGACCCTCTACATTGACATTAAAGCCTTATCCCATTTTATACATCACTCGGAGATTTAAGACATCTGGCGGCGTTTGTACCCACTCCAGCATGATGTTGCTTATACTGGAAAATCCAGCTATAGTAATTTTCCCATGAAAGGTACATGTCACCGCATTCTTATCAATAGGGCAAGATTTACCCCCATATTACCAACCCAGATTGGCTACTGATTTCACTGAATTAGTACAAACACTTTTGTTCTTTACAAATAACAAAGAAAAAAAAAATGCTTGATGATAATCTTCACTTTCTTCAAAGTTTAAACTTTGATGATTAGATCTTCAATGATCGCTTCAAAGCTCCTAAACAAATCTCCAATATCTTCAAAGATCATACTTTGATGATTAGATCTTCAAAATGGAACCAACAGGGGAGTTGGTGCAATGGCCAGACCACGCCTCAAGGAGTGGAGTTTCTGAGTTCAAATCCCACCCCTTGTTGGCCACTCGCAGAGATTTTATCCCACCTGACTAGTACATGATGTGTTGCACGTACCCGGGGACTTAGTCGGGTGCTCTCAGCGATACCCTCGTTATCAAAAACAGATCTTCAAAGATGGCTTCAAAGCTCCTAAAGAACTCACAAAGAAGATTTGAGAAGGAAAGAAACAAAAGAAGTTGAGTTTGGTTTACATTTTGGGTGATTTGAGGACGTTTCAATCAAGGTAGTAAAGGTTGTGTGGCGAGGTCATGGCGAAGAGGCTCGCTATGCCATTGTGTAGCCATAGCAAAGCTATGGCGAGGCTATTTATTATTATAATTATTTTTTTTAATTATTTTATCTATTAATTAGTAGTATTCATTTTTTTTTTATATAAGAAAAAAAATATAGGAAGAAAAACATTCAACTACTAAAGCATCATATTTCAATTCTATTATTGAGAATTTCATGTTCTAGGAATAAACAAATATCAATAAATATAAATCAAATGTGAAAAATCAACAAATTTGCAATATGGTAAGTATAAATAAATAAATATGAAATATCAACAAATATAGAATATTAAGAAATATGAAATATCAACAAATATAGAATATTAAGAAATATGAAATATTAAGTATGCATACGGTAGTGTCACCTACACTGAGATTTGAGAGAGGGAGAGAGATAAAATTTTATAACTTATAAGTTGGGGTATTGTAACTTGTAAGTTAACTTTCGTAACTTATATATTATAAAAATGTTATAACTTATAAGTATTATACGTTATTATCCAAAAAATTAAATAGCGTGCACAGCGACACCATAATGCTATTCAGTCATGGCGAGACTATGGCATCGCTATTTAACCATCATGGCTATTTGGTTATACATGGCATTTTCCATCGCCATTCGCCATGGCGAGGCTATAGCGTGGCCTTGACAACCATAGTTTCAATCTTGCAAAAAATCCCAAAAAGTTTGGATTTCATTTGTTGAATAAAACCGTAAAAGGAGTAAAAAAATGTTAGATATACAAATCCCAAGCAACAAATGTTGCCTTGGGTTGGAAAATAACCAAGATGTCCTTGAAAAAAGGGCATCTCGGATCAGATCTTAGAGCTCAAACACAAGGTTTGCCTGGACCTAGGTGATCAGCAATGACCTCACCTATGCCTAGTGTCTAGGCAACCTAGGTGATTGCCTTTGACAACATTGATCCGTAATCAACTTTGGGATGGGCATTTTGGCTTATAGAATTCTCAGCATAGCTATCATCCATAAAAATTAAAAAAATGTTTCTTGTAGCACAAAAAACCTACTAATAAAACAACTAAAAATCGTTTTAAGAATGGATAGTTGAAAAGTACTAATATGAAACAACCCTCAAACTCTTGCCAAGGAACACCAGGAATAACATTCGTAGAAACAGTTAATGCACTAACGCGGTTGAACCTAGAGTATAGGATTTTAAGATAGAATATCTGAGAGTTGATTTGTTCTTATCCAATCATGCTATTTTGCAGCATGAAACTCTACATCATTTACGCGCAACTATTGTTTTCATACTAAGCACTGAAACAGTATATTACAATATTAGCTAGTATAAAAAATATTGATATGATAATGCTTGTTAGTGCTCCACACCTGTCAACCCATGTATCCAAAGAGATTCATAAATTTGAATAATAAAAAATAAAAATTTTACAAATATAAAGCAACTGTATGCATTTTTTAAAGATGGAACTGCAAAGTTATATATTTCGCAAAGTCATTACTAAATGTGTACCAAATTATCTTCACAAGATGTGATCCCATTAGCAAACTATCTGTCTAAATTTGGGAGGAACCTGAGATCCTGTATTGGTTTATTACCACCAACCTGTTATCTGCTAGCCGTGCTATTGCTTTGTAATTATGATTAGTTGTCATTCTCTAATCTGTATGGATGGTGATAACCCATCACACATGAGTGCATGCACACGCATCTGTATATACATAAAAACAGAAAGATAAGAGTGTGTGTGTGTGTGTGTGTGTGTGTGTGTGTGTGTGCGTGTGCGTGTATTTGTCTGCATGAATAATAGAGAAAACCTGCTGAAAGCATTTGACATGTCTGGACGTGTTAAAAGCCTTGAGAGCAACAATCCAGCGATTCTTCGCATAGGACCAGCATTTGAAAGGTAATCCTTGGAAAAGTCCAATATCCTCAATACCAATGGGGAGGGCTCAAGTGCTTCAAGATTTCTGTTTGCAATACTAGTATCCACGGAGGAAATGTCAAAAGGAATCAAAACAAGTATATAAAGCCACAGAAGTATGATGCATTTTGTCTCCATCTCGCCAGTACTTTCTTGTCGCAATGATGTCATTGCAGTTGCATCATGGCACTTCTCCAAAAGAGAGACAGCAAGTTCTAGATCAGAAACTTGATGTGGGAAGAACTTAATAACAGTCTTGTATCCACAAACTGTAACTAGTGAATAGATGATGATGCACAGAGGCTTGATAACTTCCAGAATTTCATCAGAAGCAACTCCCAGTTCAATTGTTTTAGAACGGACTATGAACATTAAAGGAGATATAATGCTCTCCAGATAAGGCTCTAGCAGTTGCCCCTGTTCTTGATATTTATCCATCTGCATAATAAAGATAAATGCATTCTGTAATAAGAAGTAGATTTTAACGCACAGTGACCCCCCATTCCCACCCACACACACACATATACAGGTGTACGTGTGTAAGTGTGGATTATCTACAACATGAAATGAACCAATGAAATGCAGGTGAGGTAACTACTCACTCAAAGAAGAGCATATGGGTCTTAAAAGGTCTAAAAAACACCTGTCGTTGCTGTCTACTGAACGTTTTTCCCACAGTATACTTTTCGAGTCAAAATACGAGAAAAGCTACCAAAATTTAGGAAATGCAAACAAACCATGCCGAAATAAGCAATGAAGATCTTTTTTACCAGTAGCGGAAGCGTCTATCTAGCAAAAAAGATATGTACACTGCTAATAAAACCACATCATAAAAGGATACAACACGACTTCCTCTTTCAACAGCAAGAAGCACAAAAATATATGCATATGAGAAATAGGAAGATGCAATCAAGTGCACCGCCTGGGCCGTGCACTCGGGTGGCAGATCACGTGCCATGTGACCCCAAGTTGGCACACGTCCTATAAGAGTTCACAATCATCATGGGTTTTAGAAAAAAAAAATGCAAAAAACATGTATATGCAGATTTCAAGGGTAAAAATGGGAGGTTTTTCTCTTCTTTTCTTTTTTGAAAAATTTCCACCATGACTTTCAAGCACCATTGACTGATTTGAACGGCAAGATGTAGTTTTTTTTAATGGTCAAAGAATGACACTAGGCATGTCCATGTGACACCCAACTGATTCGAACACACACACGCACACATATATATGTGTGTGTGTGTGTACATACATACATATATGAGAAATGGGAAGATGCATTCGAATACACGCCTGGGTCGTGCATTTGAGTGCTAGATAACGTGCTACGTCGCATGTGATTGCGAGTTGCACCACATCCTCTAAGGGTTCCCAGCCCCAATAGGTTTTAGGGGAAAAATTGGACCTCTTTACCCTTCATTTTATGGTTCAAAGATATGAGTATTCCATACAAAAATTTCACCATCGAATATTTTCATCTTTGACCACAAAATCAACGATGTAAAAACAGTTTCTTATTTAATTTTTTAGGACAGCAGTTGATCAACCATTTTTTAGGACAGCAGTCGATCAACCTTGTGCATGTGCACGTGGCACCCAACTGGTTCAAATGCATGGCCAGCTGTGCATCCGAATGCACATCCCTGGGCATATATAATATACATACATATAGAGAGGGAGAGAGAGAATGCGAGAATGGGTTCAACTGGATGGCGTGGACCGTCTGTTCGAACCCAGATCATGTGCCATGTGGCGTGTGATAGCGAGTTACACCACACCTCACCCAATTCCCTAGGTTTTTATGGGTTTTTTCGGACTGCTTTGCCGAAGAACTCACGTCAAAGTTGGGGGCTCACCGCCCAAACAAGTGCATTAAAATTTTGTAGCTTTGACCAAATATTCAATGCTGGAAAAATATCCTTTTTTATTTTTTTAAGAGATGGCACCTGATCAACCTTCTGCATGTTACCGTCGTACACTATATATATATAACACATATATAATATAGGGGTTAGTTGCTACTCGTTGTAATATCCTTAATCCCGTAAGAGGCGGTTCATCGAAATAGAATATTAAGGTTAGGAAGAATCCGTTGACCTATAAAAGGAAATAAATGAAAATTGCCTTACCTGAGTGAGAGTTCCCACAGATAATGAAGGTCTATCAGCACCTTCTTTAGCAAAAGTATCAACCATATAGCTAGCTAACTAAAATTTCCAATCCTCGGTTCTGCAGTCGCAAGTGAAACTTCTGTCACAATGAGTGTTCTAAGCAAGAGGTGGGCCCGGGACTGACCATAATTCCCTCAAAGGCATGGGACAGGATTCCACAATTAATCATTCAGAAAGGATTGAACGGAAAACAGCCTAGTACTATCATATTTCCATATCTGCCTATCCTACCAAGAAGTACACATGTACGTCGCCTCCAACATGCTTAAGAGAGCATCACATCCTTCAGCATCATCATCCCTAAGTTCCCGGAGAAGAAGAGGGTAGCAAACAATATTTTCAGTGAGGCAGCAATATTCATAGAACTAGTTGACTAGACCCTGTCATTTTCAAGATGGAAAAAAGTAAGAAATGCCTCTTTGAGAGCAGTGTCTCCGCCCCACTCATCAACCTAAAAGCTTTTTTGAGAAGGATCCAATTCTAAACCTTTTACCCCTTTGCAAAAGATTCGTTCCGGGCATACTATTGATCTCTATGCCCACTACCCTTTTGATAAGGAATCCAATACACCAACCCATCCTAATCCCAAGTATTCACTTCACATGCATAAATTCGCTAAGACCATTTTCTGCTTCACCCACTTTCCAAAGTCATTTACTAAGGAAAGCCAAATTAGCTACTATAATATCTGTTGTCCCTGTATGTCATTTTCTTTTGATTTACACGCATTCTTCCCCTTCACCAGGTGATACTTCTTTCTCCCTCTTTCAACTGCACCATGCCAAAAAGGCTTTAATACAATGCCCTCCATTCTCTTGATTAAAAGTTTTTTGGCACCAATATAATGACATTGTGTAAATTAGAATGCTTGAAAGGATAGATTTTTAAGGGTGATTCTTCCTCCTAGTCCCTAGTGAAAGAAAATGGCTTGTCCATGAGACTATTCTTCTTTCCACCTCTGTGATAAGGCCTACACTGACTTAGGTAGCATTCCAAGACATACAGAAATTCCTAACTACAATCACAGAAGTTGCCCCACCTTACAGGCCATAGTCAAAGCGAGCGCCTTGATGGATCCAATATCGCCCCCAATTCCATATACTAAGCTTGCAACATAATTAATTTTTAGGCTGGATATGGCTTTAATAGAGTGAAGTATCCTTTTCAGATTCCTTGCTTTGTTTGTCATGTCGGAAAAAATGAGGGTGTTGGAAGCACACTGAAGACGGACGATTGAAAATTCTAGGTGACCCATTTTAAAGCCTTTAACCCATACAAACGTTACAGCTTTATCAAGGATTGTAGATAGCACCTCACCAACAATAGTAAATTACTAGGAGAGCCATTATTGAGAATGGAGATAATTGAGAAGAGGCCAATTGTATCAGTAGGGTGCGCACATAGACATTATTGCATATCCATATGATATTAGTGATGTGCATGGGATCCTATTGTAAAGTGATACAAATAACAATGAGATGGGTGTGAAGTCATCTAGCTGACAACTGTAATCTTCTACAACTCTAATTTTGTATTAGAGCAGGTCTCCTCAAAATTTGTCCTTTTGCTTATATCACCATGTAGATGCTAACATTAGCATGAAATCATGCTAACATCAATCAGGTCAAATGTTTGACCTCAGACGGAGATCACCCTCGCATGATTTTGATCGATTTCCAAGACTAGTAAATTTATTAAAAGGAATTTTATATTTTGATCTGGATACAGGTGTTTCGAAGAGATTCCTATATTGTTGGGGGGAGGGGGGTGTCACGTGTTTCTAAGTCCCACATCTGTGTCATCGTGAACTTAGGGATTTGTGTTAAAATTTTGATCAGTTTTAGATAGGCTGTTGACTGGATGTGGTATCTGAGGGTTTAAAAGCTTATTGAAGTTGTTTTCACATTTTTGTTTTAAGTTAAAGGAGTTTTGGCTGCTTTCACTGTTCTTCATGCTCCCGATTTTTTAGTATTAGATGCACCAAAATTACCTAAGAATTGATTTGGAGCCGTGTTGAGCAGTTTATAATGTTTCTACTCGGTTTTGGCTATTGGTTATGAAGTGAAGCTATAGTTAATCATTTGTTTTGCCCAAGCAACACAGTATAAGTGTTGTAACTTGTTGATTAAGTGCTCACACCAGATTGACGATGGTGTTTACGTATTGTCGTATATTTATGGCGTTTCATGATTCTCATGATGTCAGATGATGTGTTCAACAACGTATGAAAGAGAACTATTTCTGTGAAGGTTTATGCTAAAATGTTGTAGGGTTCGGGGTTCAATTTCTGGTAATTGGCCTGCTGTTTGTGGTATTTACTGCAGTACTGCAATGGAAAGTTGAGGTATCTCACCTATAAAAGAGTCAAAACTTAACAGTGGTGGACCCAGTGATAGTGACCATAGACTAGAAAATACTACTGCTAAGTTTGATGGCACTTATTACTTGGAACGACCTCGATGTAATACAATGTTTTTGGGCTCTAAAAGAAAATATGGGTATGTGAATGGCACTATCTTAAACTTCCAACCACTGATCCGAAGTATGCGGATTGGGAATGTGAGAACTTACCGATTAAGACTTGATTACTCAATTTTATGGAGCCCACTATAAGTCGCTCCTCTATGTATGTTACCACAACTAGAGAGAGAGTTATGAAATGTAGTACGTGATGCCGAAACTCCAAAAACAGAATTTAGAGACTACAGTTGATTGATGAAATTAATACCACCCATCAATGAGAGGACATTGGAGAATATTATGCTCAGTTAAGGAACATGTGAGATGAGTTGAATCACAATCAGGAGGTAGACATGTGTGATAATTATGTTGGAAACCCACGATGTGCAAAATAAGTGAAAGCATAATAATGCTCCTGCAAGAAAAAATATTTGATCAGCTTAATGTGAGAATGTTCAGCTAATATCCTCGGAGAGAGGAATGTCCACCTCTGAGGACAGTTTCTACTTTACTCCCTCTTGCAGCACAAGAAGATTAGAAGGCAAGTGAGGAATGTCTCTTAAGGACTTCGAAGCACTTTGCACATCCATCCTTTACTGATTTCTGTCGTGGACTTGGTCAATCAGGTGGACAGGGAGGATGTGACATGGCGGCATGTCCCATGCAGAGGAGGAGAAACTACAGTGTTTTCATTGTGGTATTGTGGCAGAACGGGATACCTGAAGGAGACTTGTTGGAATTTGGTGGGTCACCCGAGTTTCAAGATAACCATTCATACTCTACAATGAATGATGAGAGTTCTACCGGCGTCACTCCACCACCTCCTACTGAATTGTATGTGCCTCCTTCAGTTAAAGTCGTTACTCCCACTAAGAAAGAGTATGAAATTTGATGCAGCGTTTATCATCCTCCACCACTACATCTCGATCTCATGTAGCTGATTCAGGTATTGTTGGATCTGCCCACACCTAAACATATTCTCAGCCGCCTTGGATCATTGATTCAGGCCACATGTCTACTATGCCCTCGTTGTTTTGTTCCATGTCAGCTTCTTCTAGTCCATATTGTTAGCATGGTTGGAATGGGTGTTATTAGCGTACGGAATGCATGTAGTATCTTTGGGGGTGAGTATAACTCTATCCACTGAATGCATATGCTAGTGAGGGTCTCTCTTCTCACTAAGACTTCTCATTAATATTCTATCTCTAATTTTCTCCTCTCTTTTCTCTCTCTTATCTAAACCTTAAACCTAAAACCACTAATCTAAACCCTAAACCACCTACCAGATCCACCTATGTTACGATCCTACGATTGTAGATTGTCTATATGTTTGTATGTGTATATGTGTTGTACAACTTATATTAGTTTGGTAGCTATTAAGTGGTTATGTAACTACTTGGGTAGTCATATTGTAATGGGTTGAAGGCTATAAGTATGTGGGATGTAATTAAGGAAGGAGAAGAAAGGATTATTGAAGGAAAAGGAGTTTGACCTACTCGAAAAGATCATTAGGAGTTTGATCCACTCAAAAGGATCGCAATAGTTTGATCCACTCGAAAGGATCATGGTCATTCAATCTCTTAATCAATTGTTTATTTCTTACTTTCCTATCCCTTTATTGTATTTTTTGTGAAATTCGTATTTTCATCGTTCATTATTGAGTTGCGAGCAAGCGGGATCGTAACAATAGTAACAATTTCACCTATCACAAATCCTAGAATTCATCTTGTTACCAGAGCCCCGGGACACTATTATAGCTACACATCATCTCCCATGTTGACGTCAGCATGTCACCATGCTGACATCAGTCAGGTCAACCTTTGCCCTCGAAATCCCTCAGGAACACCACGAGATGCATTGGTTTTCCATGTTGATCAAAGTTCTCTTCTGCAACTTTCTTATTTGACCTCTCTATCAATGGTTTTTGAAGCAATCTTTGAATCCTTGTTTTCTCTGCCAGATTCTGTGTTTTCTAATGGTGCAGACCTAAGCAGGATAGCAACCATGATGATAAGGTATGAAAATGCATCATTTTTTTTATCTAGAAGCACTTTGAACCACATCTTGTGAGGTATGTGTGAGATCTAAGTGGGATCCAAGTGACATCATGTCTGCTACTATGATTTCAGCTCCACGATAAGTAGTCCTCTGGCATGTTTTTGTCTTGAATCATGTTTTATCTTTGATTTGTCTATGGTCTCTGGAGATATGACCATTAAGATGTGTTGTTGTTATGCCTATGGCTGCCAATCGTGCATGACTTGATGTATTTTGCTGTTTTTAATCCTTGTTGGACCGTAAGTGACTGCTGGTATACAACAACAGCTTTCTGATGTATTTTTTGCTATTTATTTGGAAGAAGTGCTGTTGTTGAATGGAGTGATTTCTAGAGTTCTTTTTGGTTGAGGCGTTCCATCAATTGTTTGTTGAAAGGAGTTTCTTCTTCTGTGAGTCAAAATACCCAAGGGTAACAAATGTATGAGAATTGAGAAGTGATAACCTGCCCATAAGAATAACCT
The DNA here is from genome assembly GCA_021018995.1 of Chloranthus sessilifolius. Lineage (NCBI taxonomy): Eukaryota > Viridiplantae > Streptophyta > Magnoliopsida > Chloranthales > Chloranthaceae > Chloranthus > Chloranthus sessilifolius. The sequence continues at coordinate 40,820,981 of CM037589.1, read as the reverse complement.
CTGTCAAATTGAATTCCAACAAATATTTAAAGTGGAAACGGGCAACCACCCTTTATGTTCAAGGTCATATGAAGATGGGATTGCTCACCGGAACCACCCCACAGCCTAAAATGAATGTAGGTGATGCAGAAAAAGGGGATATAAAAAACGTTATTATCCCGGGCTAGCTAATTAATTCTATGGATCCCTCCATTTATAGAACATTTATGCTCTATGATAGTGTCGCTAAACTTTGGAGTAAACTTGTTGAACTTTTGCACCCGTCGGACATGATACCCACAGCACAAGCGCCGAGTTGGATTGAAGCTAGCTCACCTCTCATTGGCTCCTCTCCCCTCCCTAGTTGTTCTCACTCCTCACTGCTCATGTGTGGTACTTCAGTATTCTCTCAGGATTGCACGCGCTCAGCAGTAGAAATGAAAGATCATTCTCCAACCCCAGAATGGTCAAATAATTCGTCTAATCCGACCCTCCCTTTTATGTAACTGGTTGATCCGAAAGAAAGTGAAGTACTAGTCCACCGGAAGGAATGACTCACCTGGGAAGAAGGTTAGAGGCCCTGAAGGCGGTACCGTCCACATAACATCAGTGCATCGAGTTTCTTTACAAAGTCAGATCATCAAAGTGCAATGGGACCAAACTGATAACTGAATGCTAACAAGGAGATCTACTTATGGAGGATTATTATAGCGCCCTATGAGTATGTGGGAGGAGCTAGGTCATTATGAGTTGTTGTTTGAGTGAGCAAAGTTGGCCAAGCGCTTTGAGAGGGATCAGATCTATAAATTTCTTGAAGGCCTACGTTGTGATTATAAAAATACATGTATACAGATTCTTACTATGAGGCCTCCTCCAACCTTGAGTGTTGCTTATGATATTTTGTTTGCAGAGGAACAGCGCTGTTCAGTGATGTCACCCAGCTTGACTCCTCTCCCCACTCCGGCTTAGCAGACATCCTTTGCATCTAATACAATCCTCCTGGAGGTAAAGGCAGGGGGGGGGATAAAGGTGGTTTTCTTGGCCCTGGTGGACGTGATGGACGTAGTAGTCAATCCACCATCACTTGTTTATGTTGTGGTATATCACTGGACATGACCATTGTTATCACATGCATGACTATTCGGAGGGGTACTGTCCTCGTGCATCGTCATCTGCCCACGTAGCAGCCACAAATCCATCTATTGAGACTACTGTTGATGATATTATGAGCTACCTTTGATCCCAAGATGGCTGATGATCCGAGTTGAGCATCCCCATGCTCTATCTACTGAAATGTGTGCAAAAGATAACTACCCTCTAGCATACGTGATATAGATATATCTCTCTGAATGTTGTTATCTTCAAAGAACATGGAAGATATATTCGCCTTCTCAATTAGATCATAGTTTCTTAATCTTCATCTTATGGAAGTTTTCTGCTTTCATCATGTATGACTTGAATTTATCGAAGAACTCGTCATTTAACCTTGAGACATGCATATATGGAATTGTCATCAATAAAGTTCATGAAATACCACTATCCATTCCCAGGGACAATCAATACCTACCAAGGGGTTGTCGCTGTGGTTGAAGACTTGGTATGCTCCCCAAGGTCGTGAGTTCGAGTAGCAAATCCTCTTTTGCGATAACAGAATTCCCCATAACGTGCATAATCCGTGAAATACTTGTGGTATGGTGGGGTGAAGGCATCCCTTAGGGATTAGTCCAAGCATAAGCTTGGGATACCCTAAGTTATCAAAACAAAAAGGGAGAATCAAATTTCTCACATGTCAGTGTGGAGTAATTTTAAAATTAGATATTCTTTGTCCGCCATCTTGTGAGCTTTTCTCATTATGGAACTACTGCAAATAAACATCCATTAGTGTGATCATTACGACTTGTATGGATTAAGTCTAGGTTTTCCATTTATTTGAATGATTGAAACTAACATGACATAGTATACTATGCAAGACATTTATGAGTCTAGTGTAACTCAGGCATTGACTAATAGTGGCCCTTCCATCAACCATCTTGAACTTAATGTAGTTTCTACAATAAATAAAAAATTCATTCCTCACCTCTCCACTAGTTACATCTTACGAAGAGGATCCACAACACTTTGGCCGATTTCATCTTCTTGACATATCAATCATAAAGACAAACAATATTTTAAATAGAGAACATAAGTAATCGTCACCAATCCAGTCCAGATACTTCTCCACAAAAAAGCGCAATAGCTGTCAAAGTTAGCCTCTAGGTGACGGCAACGGAGGGCACATATCCATCAATATTATGCAATTTTTAATTGACTAAGCAGAAATTTTAGCTTCAGCTCCCAACAATTGTTGCCAATTACGTCAAAGCTATCTAGCAGCAAAAACGTCGCAGACATTGAGTGCATAAATATATAAGGAATTTTGAAGTGCCTAAGCATTCTAGTCCCTAAATCCTAAACCCTATACCAACTAAACTTTAATGCATCCTTTGATGTAAACAATAAACAACACAGAAATGTGTTCACATTTTAAAAAAATCTCGTAAAACTAACCATCGATTTCAGAATATAAACCACAAAGTTAACGAGATATAAACTTAGGATCCCAAATACGTTAGAAACTCATAAATTGTAGAGCTATTTTGACATTTAACCAAATCTCGCTATAAATATATGAATTCAATATCTCAGATAATGTAAACGATCAATCTTAAGAGCTTACGATGGATCGAATCCTGTTGACATCTGAGGGATCGGCGACGCCTCCATTGGCGACAATGCCGTCGAGTAGAGATTTCACGAGTTTCCATTCTTGTAGAAAGTATTTGAGAAGGATCCTCTCTTTGGATCCATGCTCGTCGTCTTCGTTTACTTCCTCTTTTATGGTTTCTTCCGCCATGAAAAAAATGCAGTGAGGATCCAAGCCGTCGTCTTCACTCTCGTCTTCCCGCCCCAATTTCCTATTACATTCGTATGTATAGTCAGTGGGTATTGGTGCTCGGTCCGTGTACCGGCGTACCGAACGCACTCGTGCGTCTTGCGAGGGCCATCGTGTGCGCCGTGCACGCGTATTCCAGCTGATACGACTTAGAGGATTTCAGTATGGGTGCCTCTGTTCGCTCCCACCTTATATCTGAAAGCGCCAACGGCGCATAGCCCTCCAAAACATTGATTTCTTCGGATTAGATGAAATCAAAAAATTACCTTATGATAGGTGATAAATCATCTCAAGATCTATTATATGAAAGATAAGGGTGAAATATGAACTTCATCATCTAATAAGAAATAATCAATTATTTTCAATGGCTCTACGACGTGGCCACTTTCAGATATGAGGTGGGCGCAAGCAGAAGTACCTATTCCCTATTAGGTAAGCCTTTTCCAACAGTGAACCTCTAATTTTTCCATAACCTACCAACTTGAAGCAAGGCCAAGTTCCAAAGTATTAAATACTCCCAAGTCTATAAAAGGACCCTAAACTAAGCTATTCATCTTTGAAGATTCTAAATACCTTAACATCATTAACTACTTTAAAGAGATAAGTGCCACATCACGCCCCAAAACTATTTATATTACCATTTAGGTAAAAAAAAAATTCTACTGAAAACCGCCCATACAATCTCAATACGGGAGGCGTAGAGGCGATCCCATACTTCTCAAAAACCTGAGATTACCTTTTTAACCCCTGCAAAAAAAAAGGGAAAAAAATACCCACAAGCTACCGAAATCCCTCTTCCTTCATTCCCCTTCTCACCCAAAATCGCTCTGAAGAAAAGCCTCTGTGAAAAGCAAAGTTCTTGAGGTAGGAAGCAGCCCACGAAGCAGAGATCTTGAGATTGGCAAGAGAGGGGTTACGGGGTAGTGGTTAGGGTTTTTTCGTAAGGCTTCTCTTGCACGGCTTTCGACAGGATAATCGCTCACTGTCAATGGATTGAGAGAGGGAGCTGAGGATTCGAATGGAGGTTTCAAATATTAAGGTTTCGACTTACCCTTTCGCACGAGAAGACAAGTTCGAACCAGAGCTTCGAAAGAGGCTTTTAGGCTTTATAGTAATGGCAAATCTGATATTTAAGTGACTTACGAGGGGATGTAATAAAATGGGTAAATTTGAAAAATACTCAAAGGTGGTGCGTGGGTCTAAACGGCAAGCAGGCTGTTCAATCCATGTTGGGGTGCTCGGTAGTGATAAAGAACGGTTCAAGTTTTTTTTTATTATAAAATACGGCACAAGGCGCCATTTGGTAGAAAGCCCTACTTTAAATTTGATGATGGAAATAGTTTTTCGTCCTAATCTTCCACCGGATTGATCTTGAGATCATGGGGCATACCATTAGATGGTCCATTTTATTCAAAAAATATAAAGTTATTATAATTTTTTCTTCATCGTCTCATTCGAGGCAGTCAACAATTTTAATGAAAGAAACCCCTAGGTGTGAAGAAGGAATTTTCTGTTGTAAATACGGTTACACTTTATAATTTTGTGTGATGTCTGTGAACGCTATTATAGGTTCACTACAAAAAATAAGACTATTAGCGGCAGTTTTTTTAACAAAAAACTGTTGCTATTAGTCCTGTCGCTACCAAAAACTGCCGCTATTAGTCTTGCCACTACCAAAAATTGCCTTAACTGCAAGTGCCGCTAAAACACCTTATTTTTGTAGTGGTTAGATCATGCCTGCACTGCTTGCTCTAAATCAAGTTGGATTAGATAGGTGCAAGCTAGTTTGGGTTGCAGCCAACATAAAAATTCAAGATGCAACTTACTGGTTGGGGCCATAAATTCAATTTTGCACCCTTAGGTGCAAAGCTGGCAAAGCACCATTCTTAGTACTCAGTAGACTCATTACACGGTATATGCTCGAAGTATGGGTCAATCGAGTCTTTAGCCAATTTTGGGTGTCTATAGATGCCCATCTTTGGTATTCGATCACTAATGATCGTATGTCAAAGAAAGAGACATCTGAAGATGCCCAAAGCATACACTAACGGGTCCGCCATATTCAAAGCGAACCCCAAACATCACAAAGAAAAAGCATGTAGAGTAACGTAAGCCCACTTTGGGAAAACGTCTGTCACTCGAAATTATCAGTCTCCAAGCGCTTAGTGACATTACTGGGCATAACCAAGTGTTGGTATGATTGATGATGGATGATATTTTAGTTTCATTTGAACAAAGCTGCCCCATGAGCGGGAGGGTGATTAACCCATACTTCAAGATTGGCGTAAAGCAAAGACGCCAAGATCCAACGATTTGTGTCTAATCTCATGAGGCATTGATTGCCCCACTTTGATTAGTTACGGGTGCCCCTACGCAAGGTAAGGTTCGAGGTCTTTGAGCGCACGAATCAACCCAGAACTTTTGATTTAGCACAACGATCCTCGCGGAGCGAAGATTGATGTCGAACCACCTTTTGAGATGTGTGCAACAAAAAATGTGTCCTGGATCATCATGAACAAAAAATAAGTTCTCAACTTCATACAATATTGAACGGATCGGAACAAAATTGGGTGTTTATAGAAGAAAACACCCAATCTTGGTCTCCTCCAACAATGATCTTACCAACGAACAATTATGCATAAACATGTACTCATCAGGGGCAATGAATAACAAAGATGATGGAAGTCCTGACCCAAATTGGGTATAATTTACATGAACAAACGACCATCCAATAGATACCCAGACTCTAGGAAATTATAAAAGTATGACAGATTTGTTGAGGACAAAGTGTAGGCAGTTGACGTGGTGCAACATGACTAGCTGCACTAAGCTGCATTAATTATTATTATTATTATTTTGATGAATCACAGATTGTATTAAGAATAAATCAAAATACAGAAAGGACCAAAATGAGCAAGAAGCTCACTTGGCCAACAAGACACAGGAAGCAAAAAATTAGCAAAAGCCAACCCACAAAAAGACATGGGCAGCAAGAGAATAAGAAGTAGTCCACCAATCCCCAAGAGAGGAGATATTAGCCACAAGCAGAACGCAAGTCCCTTAAGCAATCTTGAATGGAATAAGATCTAAGGAATTTGAGAGCTTGGGCCCAAATGAGCATCTTGGATTTGATCTTCACCGCTAGGAAGGTAGAATCTCGCCTCTTGTTATTGAAGATCCTGTTGTTTCTTTCCTTTGAAATTAGCCAAATAATAGTTAAGGGAATGAGATTCCAGTTGACTTTTTCTCTTATAAAAGATCCACCCCCGATCCAAGAACCGAAGAAAAAAGACAAGGACTTCGGCATCACCCAATGAACATTGAACCAAGAAAAAATAGAGCACCATATGCCGTGGGAGAAGGAACAACGAAGGAACAGATGAGAGTTATTTTCTTCCAGGTAGTTTCATAAAACATACCGATTTTCCAGTTGGAAACCTCTACTTTGGAGGTTATTGACAGTTAGCACCTTATCAATAATAGCCATCCAAGCAAAGGTAGTGGTACGAGCAGGGGCTTTGGATTGCCAAATCCATACCCACGGAAGATTAGGGGTGACCGAAGAAGCAAGGTGATGATGTAGTGATTTAACCGTGAAGACCCCAGACTGATCGAGGCTCCAAATTAGACGATCATGGTCATTTCGAAGAATAGGAGTGTTAGTGTACAAGCAGCCCAATAGCTCTGCCAGGTCCCTCATTTCGTAGTCATAAAGTCTTCGCGAAAGGTGGAGGTTCCACAAAGGGTTCCAAATATATCTACTGTTGCGGCTTCCCTAACCAAAATATTTTTCCTTAGAGCTAAGGAGAAGATCGAGTTAAATCTGATATGGAGAGGGATATTATCCAACCAAACATCAAACCAGAAAGAGGCGATTGCACCATCTCCGATGGCAATAGAGGCATCGTACCTGTAATGGCGGTTCCTTTTGGAGATTGCCTTTCAAATGCCTGACCCTCTTTTATATGCCGGATCCCGAATATCCCAAAGATTGCTACATTGGCCCATATTTCTCCTTGAGAATTTTACACCAGAGGTTGTTCGGCTCTGAGTTAGCACGTCACAGCCATTTAGAGAGCAGAGAATTGTTGAAATTCTTAATGTTGATGATGCCCAAGCCACCATCATCCTTGTTCCTACAGAGAAGCTGCCAATCACTAAATGGTAATTGTTCTTTTCGTCTGTGTTCCTCCACAAAAAGTTATGATGAAGCTACTCGAGTTTATTTCTGACCCACACCGAACATTGAAATAAAGACAAAAAAGACAAGAAGGGCCGTGAGAGTGGATTTAATTAGAGTGATTCGACCTGCGAGAGAAAGGAACCTCCCTTTCCATCCTTCTAACCTTCTTTCGGTTCTGTCTATAATAGGTTGCTACCACTTCTTACTAGGGATGGCCGGTCCCACAGGTAGGCCAAGATATAGAAAAGGAAGCTTACCAGACTTGCAACCTAAGACGTTAGCAACAGCATCAGATTGTGACGGTTCCATCGCAACTCCAATAATACTGGATTTGAGGAGATTGATTTCGAGGCCAGAAGCAACTTGAAAGCATAGAAGGACCTTTCTAATGTTAACCACACTTTGAATCCCTCCGTCGATAAAAAGAATCGTGTCATTAACGTATTGGAGATGGGTAAATTCAGTCCCACCTAGAGAAGTCTTGAATCCTTTAAAGACGCCCACATCTGTTGCTCGAAGAAGAAGGGTGCTAAGTCCCTCCGCAACAATCAAGAACAAGAAAGGAGACAACGGATCGCCTTGTCTGATCCCCCTCTGGGCAGGAAAGAAACTTCAATCGAGCCATTGATTAATAGTGACAACCAAACTAAGGAAAGACATCCTGTTATCCACATTCTCCACTTCTCGTCAAATCCCATGCATCTCATCATGTAATTAAGGAAATCCCAGTCTGTGTGATCATAGGCTTTTTTGAGGTCTAGTTTAAAAATAAAACCAGGCTTTTTTCTTCGAGTGAAAGCTATCCACACATTCTTGTGCGATTAAAACACTATCAATCAATTGACGCCCTTGCAGAAAGGCCGATTGATGGGGGGAAATAAGAGATGGGAGAACCCTCTTGAGCCGGCTGGTAAGTATCTTGGCTATAATCTTGTATAGGCCATTAAGGAGGCTAATGGGGTGAAAAGTGTTGACATCATTAACTCCATCGCACTTGGGAATCAAAGCGATGAAAGTGGAGTTCATCTCTCTGCTGATGATGCCTCTAGAATGGAATTCAGCCAGAACCTTTAAGAGATCATCTTTTATAAAATCCCAACAAACATGGGAAAAAACCATGGGGAACCCATCTAGCCCTGGAGCTTTATCTCCCTTCATCCAAAAAATTGTGGCTTTGATTTCATCAAGGGTGAAAATTGATTCTAGCGAGGAGGCCTGTCAACAGAAATATTATTAAAGTTGATTCCGTCCATTCTAGGCATGCATTAATTGATTCCCACCACATTTGCAACCAATTGGGTCGTGCCACTTCAGCGGCAAAAACTGTGTGCATAAAATGTGTCCTCCATTTAACACGATAACACTGTCCGAGAACGAGAGAAGAGAGAAAATAACTGAATTTTAGACGAGCTTTCCCACTAACACCAAAATCCCATAACGATAAAACATAATCAGGAACCCCCTCATCTCTTATTTCCTCATCTATGCAATTTTCATCCTTCCAAAAAAGAATGTTGAATTTGCGGCCGAGGCCAGAGTTCTACAGCTGAGCTACTACCAGCCTTCTCATCTCTCATTGCGCCAACCGTCTCTTTGCGATCGAGAACAGCTGAGCTACAAGCCTACAACACATGACACCTCCCACAGCATCAAATCTCCCAATAAGTACTCTCTTCGTGGTTCATACCATTTGAATCCATGGGTTTTAAGAGGAAGAAAGATCGTCGGTCGAAAGGCAACGTCCCATCTCCACACAGAGAGCGTATCGAAACTCCACTGTGGCTTCTCTTGCTCATCGTCTCCACAGGCGTCTGTTGCATACTACTCTTCTACAGTGTAGGCTTGTGGTTCCTGTTCAATGTCAACTCAGTCGTCTGTTGCTTACTCCTCTTCTACCATGTAGTCTTGTGGTTGTGAGAAATTTTCATGCTGTGATTATGACTTACATGATGTTGAAAACTAGTCACATTGTCATAATTTTGACGATGGACTGAGGCGCTGTGTTGATGAAACGATCAGATGTAGATTGAATAAAGAATGGGTTGATCTTTCAGTGCTGAATTATGTCTCAGTTTTCATATTTCAATCTTTTTCTTCTTTGGTATTATAGGTGAACCTGGGCTTGATTCATTCTCTTTTCTCTTTAGGGTTAATTTTTTTGATGGAATACCCTTTAGGCTGCATTTGGGAACAGGGATTTTAGAATTTGGATTTGGGTTGCTGGATTTCAAATCCACCGTTGGAAACCCTTTTTTCCGTGTGGATTTGGATTTGCTCAAATCCCCCGTCATTTGAAATAACACCTCTAACAAAAAAAGGGGGCATTTAGAATGACTCCTCCTAGGTGTTATTTGAAACCCCATAAAGTTGAATTTTATAGTCGGGTTGGGACTTCTGGTCTTCTCTTCTCTTTGTTCTCTCTTCTTATCCTTGGTTCACCTCTACCAAAGAAGGGAAGCTCTGTTCGATCGTCAATTGCCAGCAGCAACTCTGTCCGATCAACAAAAGGTACGCTCCATTTTCAAAATCGAGATGGTAAGCGATAGCTTTCTATGCGTTTTCGATGATTAGGGTTTGGTGATTCGAATTCTTAGCTCCATGGTTTAGTTTCCATTGTTTCTTTCATTTTTTCCTTAATTTAAGCCTTCGTAGATCTTTTGATCCATATTTATACTTTTTTAGACCATTCGATTGCATGTGTATTTACAATTTTTTTTTTGAAGAAATTAACATGGAGAATGGATGAAGTCTATTTTTTGGGGTTTTATATGAGATTTGTTGGAGAAGAAAGAATTTTATCTTTTTTAAGGTTGTTTTCTTCTTCAAACAATGAATCTCTGATTATATTAGGCATTACATTTGTTGGTCATTTTTTAAATATCGATATATTTTTTGAGCTTATTAAAATTTAATTATAATTTGTTTCAGAATCAACTGTTTGATAAAATGCCCAAGAGAGGTGCTCTCATTTTTGGACTATCAAACAAGACTACCTTTTTGGACTATCAAACTTCCATGCCTTGCTAATGGGATAGACGAAACATTGTGGCAGTGATCAATCACAACTCACAAGTGCCTTATTGTTGAAACTATCCATCAGGCTATGGTTATGGTTTGTTGACAAAACTAAAATCATTCTTTGTAAATTGTTATAAAATTTCATACCTTTGTATCATTGTATTTCCAGTGAATTACCCCATAATATGATAAATTTTGATTTTGTGGGGGTGAAATACTAGGTTGCCTTGTCTAAAACATGTTTCCCATGATTTTTCGATTAAATTTGATTTCTCGTTGGGAGAATGATGGGCTTGATATGTAGATGACTGACTGGTGATTAACGGTGGTGACCAGGTCATCTTGCATGAGCATGGCACCATTTTGGTGGCTGGTGGTACCATGCATGTATGCAGTTCATGGGTCCATCTTCTAGATTAGATTCAACCTCAAGTTTGCATCAAAATATTATCTCTGTCCCACTTAAGCCACATGGCATATCTTTTGAGCAATTCAAGTCACAAATGTGGTAGTCATGTTGGACCAAAAACTACGTTCATTGGGATATTTGAACTCACCAATCTATACACAGTAATATAAACAATTGTGCATAGTTTTTTAGTTGCCGATATTAAAGTGTGCCACTGGGATGGCTTTAATTCTCTCAAAGGCATGGTTCTTGGGGTGAGACACATGCTAATGATAGGCTGCTAGTTAGACTACTTGGATTGATCAAAGATGTGTGTTGTGTAGCATAAAATTTTGCTATCATGACCTTATTTGTGTACAACTGGTCTGTGGGTCCATCGAATACTTAAAAGCCGGATAGACCCTTACGCCTTGAAAATCTATTGATTTATGGACTTGACACCCGACTATCATTTAAACACCAGTTGGTGTTTAATTCATAATACCCTATTAAAGGTCTAAGATGAGCATAATTTAAGTCTTCAAAGTGATAGCTTATACATTCGATGGCACCGGTCTCGAAAATGATACTTTTTGGGCAATTTGAACCATCTGATTTGTGCATTTAAATATTAACCTTAAACATCCTCATATTTATTTTGGTCCTTGTCCATATAGCTTCGGATCATTCATCCCAGACACATTCCTCTAGTTTTATCACTTCCTACAATCTTGGTAATTAGATTTTCTAAAACTGACTCTTGATCTATGCCAAAATATGATCATATTTCGTACCCTAATACTAATATTTGGCTATTCGATGAAGGCTATCTAACGGTTGTTGTGCAGTTTTAGTGGTTTCAGGTATTTCTGACCATTGGATCTTGAAAGAAAATAAAATAACATAATTAAGGGTTGAATGAGAACATTGAACCATGGAGCCAACAAAGCACCGAAATCCGTGAAAAAAATAAATTATTGGTTCAACCACAACTAAGAGAATAAAGATGTTACAGGCCATCATCAATCGATGGAGATTCAGAATTCAATCGATTGACTTGATGACAACTTTTTCCCTCTTTAATTTAAATTTAAAACTTACTCAATCGATTGAGCTTTTATGGAAGTTTTCCTATCCACACCCTATATAAACAAAGCTATGTTTAGGGTTAGGGGGGCTCCCTCTTGGTAGAATTCTTAAAGGTTTTGCAGGTTTTTCTTTGTTAATTGAGCATTAATTTATAGTAGGAAGAGAGGTGTGTAAGGATTGAATCTTTTGATAAATAAAAGGACATATTTTTGTGATAGCTTCGGGTTTGCATTGGGGATATAAATCGAGGATGAGCGGCTAAAACCTCTCGTTCAAGGAGAAAGTGAACCCTAGATGAGTAACTAATCTGTATTTAATTGTACAATTTCTTGTTAAAATTATTGAATCGTATGGCTTTAAGTTTGAGCCTGTTGTAGATCATCGAATACTCATTGATAGTGGTCGATCCTGGTTATCGGCTACAATAAAAGAGTTATTCCACTTAGATCGATCTTGTAGACCGATTTGAGATGTCGTGCGATTGATTTTTATTATTGTAATTTCGTATTTGTGATACGTTATGCCTTTTGCATGATTCATATCATGATTGGATGCGTCATAGTGTTAGGATAGGTATGTCAAATCAATAATTGCATTCTCATCGATTCATTTTTCTTATAGTTAAACGATGGTATAATGATTTGACTTGAATATTGTATGATTGATTGTAGAAAAGTTATAACTCTAGGGTTAGCAACTCCTTGATCATCTCATCATTGTCACTTTCTTTGTTATTTTTCATCTTTGCATAGCTTAATTTCATTGTTCTTATTTTTTGCATTGTGTAGTGGTGGATTTTGGCAATTAAATCCTCCCCCTTGGTACTTCCTTGGGTTATTACCATCTCCTTAAAATTAGTTGGATTACACGCTTCCCTGTGAGTACGATACTTGTATTCTTGTCTGGCTACAATCAATCTTGTGCACTTGCAAGGGTATACTTTAAAAACTGATCAACTCCTCACAGGATATCCCGAAACTCAGGTGGAGAAACCCCCATTACACATAACAAGTGCCTCAAAGTAATTAGTATTAAAATTGGGAAAAAATTGGGAAAAGTGAATATAATGATGTTCACTTTGTCATTACAATCATAACTTGACTTCTACTTAGTTCCATATGTTATGGAACTTGTTCCAAGATGTAAGTCGTACAAAGTCTTTTTAAGTTCCCTTTTGATTTGATTTTTCTGCTTAAACATCTCTCTCTCTCTCTCTCTCTCTCTCTCTCTCTGCTACAACAAACAGAACAAGAATCGGTGAACAAGACCTATTCAATATTTTAGGAGCAATATGTGGTTCAGTAGTGTCTCTTGGTTTCACAAATACCACCATAGTGCAACCTGATCACCTATTGTTTTGGGTAGCAAAGTGTCTCGCTAATTCCTAATGAATGTCAGGATAGCAAGAGTGTCATAGTTAGGTTAGATTTATTCGAGTTGCTTTTGATTTATATAGGTTTGTGATCCATATATAGAAAATGGGTGAGGTTTTCATCTAATTTTTATCCATTGTAAAGAGTGACTAAATAGATTAATCAATCTCAGTTGACCTGACCCAATCTATTCCGCTTTTTGCATGACCCGACCTAACCTATTGTATGCAATTTTTAAATGTCGCCTTTCAAGAATTTGTTGGTTTGAGCCATGGGAGTAAAGCCCTCCAAATGGATGAATCACCAAACTTCATTTTCGCCAACCAAGCAATCTTAGATGATAAGTATTTACTTGGATGAACTTGGACCAAAGCGCATCTTCGACAAGAGTTTCTAGCAAACGTTAGACATGCGAACCTTATGAATGTTCTCCATCTTACAAGGGTCTTATATATATGTGTGTGTGTGTATTATATCTCTTGGATTTCAACAGGAATCTAGGAGCTCACTTGCTCCATAGGTTCCTCCAGGAGTTCAGGGGCCTACTAAGAAACCAATATGATATAAAATGACTTGCTCATTTATTAAACCAATTGAGAAACCAATATGTACTTTGGTGGCCATCTTACTATTTGATGCTAGTTGTCTTTAGTTTCATTGTGAGAGATTAGAGTCTAATGCTTCTAAATGGAAGTTGTTTGTCTCAAGCCTTACAAGAAGTCTATCCATGTTAGTAATCATTTATGCATATATCTATGTAGGCTTAGTAGTCCATCCATAGCTTTGAGAACTGACACAATGAGGAATCCTTTTCAAAAGATTTTCCCAGCCCCAATGACTTAAGGTTATTAGCAAAATCATCAAGAATAGAAGATCATTATTTACAAATTTTATTTTTGTTTTACGCTTTGTTCCACCAAAAAAAAATATTCCTTATCAATATTTGGAGACAAATACTCATCATAATTTTAGTGCCTGTTTAGTTGGGGAAACCATTTATTGATTTGAATCAAGGAGAAACGTAGTTTCTCCATACAATCAGAAAGAGACCCCAAATAGGTCTAAGATCCATGCTCCAAACAGGGTCTAAATATAATCAGTCCCCAAAAAGGTTTGTTTGTTAATTCATTATAATTCTAGTTGGCTAAATAAAATGAGATTTGACTAATTCAGTATATTTAACAAGAGCCCTGTATTTATTAAATCTGTGTTGTTACCAAGAAAGTCCCCACAATTCAAAAGCTCACTTGTATATAAGGTGAGAGCAGTATTTTACTATGCAAGTAATTTAATTAATTTTTCTATATCTATAATCCATTAAAAGAAATTAATGTGTAAACAGTATTGTTCGCTTTACAACTGAGTTTGCAGATTCGGTTCCCAATTATTAGTGTATCTCCAAATGAACTATTGGCCAGTGACCTATACTCTAGTTTATTTTCCTTAACAGTAGCACTTCGAATGAAGAAACAAAAGATAACCAGTAAGCTGCAATTAGTTTTAGGATGTTGAGTAGGCTGCAATAATCACAATAACCCCAGATAAACTGGCTGATTTGTGCGATAAGTATGATTTTAAAATTACATAATATTTTCAATATTTGATTTAGTAAACAACCGATCATGGGTCCTTCATATTATTTTTTTTTTTGGTTTTTGTGCTATAATTTTTTCTATTGACTTGCTCAATTTCCCATAACTACTATTCCACATTAGCTTCCACTATCCATCACAACTACCAAGTCGATTTTTCTTTATTTTTTTAAGACCCTTGATATGTTCATATTATACATAATACATATATTGATACATTCATGTACCTTTTTTTATATATTATATTTAAAAAAAAAATACAACTAATTCATTTTATATATTACTTTTAATAGCAATGTCTAGTGACGAGCTTACTTTGCGTTTACAACTAAAGCGGGAAAGAGAGGAAGAGGAGAGGCACGAGGAAGAGGAAACCGAAATGATAGTAATTCTTATAGATTTCCTTATAGAGGCTGTAGGAGCATGATATCATCAAAAGCACATGCTTAAAGAACCATCAACCAGTAGAGATGATTTTAGGAGAGCTTGATTGAACACTTCAATCAATGGTAACGAATTTACATGCATTTAACAGTTGCGTGTTACCCAGTCAGGGTTTAGAAGATTGTACACCATTTTGCGAGATAAGGGTGAGTTGGTGGCCTCAAGAAATGTTACAATTGAAGAAATTGTTGCCCTTTTTTTACATATTCTTGCTCACAACCTGAAAAATAGCATTATCAAAACTTGTTTTGGTCGTTCAGGTGAGACAATAAGTAGACAATTTCATATTGTGTTGCAAGCAGCTCTTCGATTAGGCAAAGATTTTCTTAGATTACATGAAACAACTTTTGATGAGCGAGAGACAGAGAAATGGGGATGGTTTCAGGTACTAATTCAACTACAACATCATGTTTATATATTTTACTTGTTGTTGCATAAGACTAATAACAATTTAATGATTTTTTTATAGAACGCCCTTGGAGCACTTGGTGGGACACACATAGAATTAACAGTTCCATTGGTAGACCAACCTAGGTATCGAAATCAAAAGAACGACATAACCACAAATGTCTTAGGAGTGTTTGATGCCAATTTAAAATTTATATATGTATTACCCGGTTGGGAGGGATCCAGTTCTGACTCTCGGGTGTTTGTGAGATGCTTTATTCATATGCAATTGCCTTACGGTCCCATTGGGTATGACCTCAATTTTTTTATATTATTATTTACTTTATATCATTAAATTTTAAATAATGCAACTGAATTATTACTATTTTAATTTTTGGAGGTAAATAATATCTTGTCGACGCAGGGTATAGTAATGCACAAAGATTTTTAGCTCCTTATAGAGGAACTCAATGCCATCTTAAGGGTGGAAGGATAACACTACAACCAACTATAATGAGTTATTTAATCTTCAACACTCATTTGCAAGGAACTCGATTGGAAGAGCATTTGGATTATTGAAGAAGAGATGGGCTATATTGTCGACCGCGAGTTTCTATAGTGTCAAAATACAAGTTAGGATCATCAACGTTAGTCTCATCCTTCATAACTTTATACGAGATGACATTCCAAATGAGTCATTGTTGGATGATATTGATCGCGAGTTAGAATCCGCTCCTGTGGAGGATCAGAATGAGGATCACGAACGTATCACAGTCATACAAGCCACACCTGAATGGATGGAATTTCGAGAAACTTTAGCAAGGGATATGTTTGATGAGTATCAGGCTCGTTGATCACTATCTTAGACTATACATGTTTAAATTTAATTTAGATGTAAATGTTAAAATATTGTCTCTTTGATGCTTATGAAAATTGATGAATGTGTTGGTAGATGTTATCATATTGTTTCTCTTTGATGCTTATAAAAATTGATAGATGTGTTGGTAGATGTTATCATATTCTATCTCTTGGATGCTTATAGAAATTGATGGATGTGTTAGTAGATATTATTATATTTTATCTCTTTGATACTTATGAAAATTGATAGATATGTTGGTAGATGTTATCATATTATGTCTCTTAAATTGATAAATTTATTAATTACATTTTGATACAGATATATTTGAGTGAACATGATTAGAAAAGACAAATAGTCGCAGTCACAGGCCGACTCGGATGGAACAAAGGAAGGGGATATTTTAAATGGAACCTCTCTATGGAGAAAACATTAATAAATATCCTGCACGACCAATTAAATTTGGGTATGAGGGGGGACAATGGTTTTAAACTTCAAGCAATCAAAGCTGCAATTGATGCTATAAATGAGTAATTCAACAATAAGGTAAAAGAAAAACATGTCTGAAATAAAAAAAAAAATTGGAAGACCCAGTGCTCAATTGTAACTGATATTATCTCCCAGAGTGGCTTTACATGGGACAATGAGAAACATATGATAATAGTGGAAGATGAATTTGTATGGCATACTTACTGTAAGGTAAGAAAAATTTATTTTTTAAGATGTTTATTGATATGAGTTTAATACTAATATGAAATATATATTTGCTTTCTTTTTATAGGCACATGAAAAAGCAGCCAGTTACAAAAACAGACAGATAGAGTATTGGGATGATTTTGTGGTGTTGTTCGGGAATGATAGAGCTACTGGGGCTGGTGTAGAACACTACGATGATGCTAATGAAGCTATGAGAAATAAAAATTTAGATTTTATTGATGAAATAAGGAGATCGATTGGGCTTCAAGATTTGAGTGATGACAATAACGACAACACCATATCATCATGAGCACGACCACGATCATCAACACACTCTACTCAATGTGGCCCAAACCAAAAGAAGGTTAGGAAAGATTATATGGCAAATGCAGTTTACGAGGTGGCTAATTCAATAAAAGACTTCTTGGCAGCAAGGAAACTGACACAACCTGCCGCGACTCAAGTGTTAGATTTGATCTTAACTGTGCTAGGCTTCTCTGATGACGAGGAATTCAAAGCACACGAAAGGCTCCTAAAAGCCGATCCTAGGACTATTGAGATGTTGTCTACTTTTGGTGATGATAAAAAGAAGCGGTGGATACAAGTACTCCTCTCTAATCCACCTAATTGAAAAGGTAAAGAAAAGACTCGTTTCTTATGAATTGTCTTCTTGCAAGCTTATGAACCTTTCAATTTTTCTATTTTGCTCACAACAAATCATTTACCTAACAAGGATGAGCTCGTTAGTGACTTAAAGCGGTTGGGTGCCTATCACAACAAATCGTTTGAACATGTGGAGAAGCTTATTTTTCTCCATAAGGGTGTGGAAGTTTGTTAATTTCCAATACTCCTTATGAAGGATAATTGATAGTTGCACGATTTTCTTTATTATATTCAATGGAGATGACTCTGTTTTGAACTTCCCTGGCGCACTTCTTGAAATGCGTAGTGTGAGGGTAAACAATTGGACATTTGATCCCACCTTAAATAGCCTACGTGTGTATCAAAATTTGCATATTGTCACTTGATGAGTAATTGAGTTTGCTTTGTTTTCCTTGGATCTTTCATGGTGTTTTTTTCAGAAAATTCGGATCAAGACTCTGTCGATCACTATGATTACTTGTTCATTTGAAAATCTAGTTACTGGTTTGTAAGTTTTAATGCAAAAATCAATAACTTTTGCTTTTAAAAAATATTTCTAGTTGGCTATACATGTGAAAAATCAAACCACAGAACCCATTGTTTAGTTTCTGAAGTTGTTTTAATGGTGGTGTTGCAGAGGAGCTCTAAGTCAGAATTTAGCTGGCATTCCCAACCTACTTTTCACATATTGCCAAATCCATTGGGTATACCTACATTTGAAAAATAAGTGTAAAATAAGTGTTCATTCATTCCCATATCCTCCCAACAAAGAACATATCGGGAAGGGATATTGAATCCTCTTTTCATTAGATTTTCGATAGTCATGAGTTTATCATGGACTGCAAGCTATGAAATAAAGTTGTGTTTGGGAATATTGATCCCATGACAGAGGGTTTTATATCATAGTACTCTTTGGTTCCTTTCCCTTTTTTTTATTTTGATTGGTTTTTGTTACAGGCTTATGAGTAAGTCTAATTTCTATTGTAATAATCCCTTGATGATGGCTATGGGGTCTTCACCGATGAGTTCGTTCGGATTCAAATTCTGAAGTTTCAGCAACTGAATCAGTGTTGGTGGAGAATAATCACTACAAAAACAGTCACCTACGCTGACGGCTGCCAACTGTCGGCGTAGACTACAACAGCCGTCGGCGATATTCTCGTTGGGGAATTTAAACACCGACGATTTGCAAGCGTCGGCGTAATTCAAGCATCTACGCCGACGGCGGGGGTATTAAATTTTTTTTTTTTTTTTAATTTTACATAAATAACAGCCGTCGACGTAGGCTTTTTTTTTTGGGGGGGGGGGGAATATCCCATGAAAATCTGGCACTGATTTGGAGGACCCTAAAATATGTGAGATTCGATTTTTCAAAGGTACAATGGCTAAGAGATCCCTGTGTTGGTCTGATATTGACACAAAAGGTAATATAAAGTTTGCAACCAATTGATGAGCCATAGCCAGGGATGTCAATGGGTCGGGTGGGGCCAAAGTTTTGGCTGACAAAAATTGGCATATGCGTGACCTAATCAGATCTAACCCAATGGTGCACCTCGGCTTGACCAGGTTAAGTATCAGGTTGATCCGACCCATTGACAGACCTAAAGTCGTCGTCTCTTCAAAGGGAAACCGTTGCCAAAAACAAGATCAACCACTAGAAACGTGATGCCGTAAGATGCGATGCAGTTGTAGCAAACCTATTCAAGGGTGTAGATTAATGCCACACTCATGCTCATTGTAGGTAAAGATGGTGTGGCCCATTTGATGAAGCTAAGTCAAAGAAAATTCCATAATATACAAAATAATTGATGCCATAATTAAGTTTCTATTATGATTTAGATATGGTTATATAAACAAAACTACATTACCTTAGTCCCAAACATGTTTTACCAGTTACGAATTTAATTTACAGAGGTAACAAAAATAGTAAGTAAACAAAACTACATTACCTTCGTCCCAAACTCCAACTGCCCAATTCGTCGAACCGACACATTCACGTCACATCGAAGTGAACCTTCCTGCATATTCCCATTACTCACTCCCAAGTACCGAACTACCCTCTGTATCTCTGCTGCATACTCTGCAGCCTCGAGCCCACTTCTCATATCAGGATCAGAAACTATCCTTTCCTTTCACCGAGAGCTCTCTCTGGACCTTTGATCTGATTGCGAGGTGGGGAATGCATAATGGGGACGGGCGGGTGGGTGGGTGGGTGGGGACCCAAAAGGAGTGATTAGGCTGGGTTTAGCAACTGAAGGAGTGCCATTGGGTTCAGAGGAGCTAAACCAGTCTTTAAACCATGGATCCTTCAAGTGGTCGTAGAAACGAAGTTGTCGTTGATATCGCAGGAGGGAGAAGATCCTTGAGTGCTTCCATGATGAGATCAAACAGTATGAAAATGCTGCCACACCAAACAAAAGAGAGAAGAGTACAATAGTATTATCAGTATAATAATGACTCAGTAACTCACCAGTCCAAAAAAGAAAATAGAAATAGTACACAAAGACAATGAACCAGTGATAAAAATTAAAAAAAGTGAATCACAGAATCAATGATAAAAAAATACAGCAAATACAGTGAACAGTGGTTTAATATATATGTATAGTAACAAAATAAACAGAATAAAAGAGAACAGAGGGAATTTTAGGGGTTTCATTTAGGCTTACTAGGGATTTAGGATTCAGGGACTTCAATAAGGAATAGGACACCCCCTGGATGTATCCTTTGATAGAAACCGTCAACACAGATAGGCCACCCCTTGGATGGATGAAGACCCAAAATTGCACTATCTAACCAATTCAAAGAAAGTTCATCTGCAAAAAGTATGATCACTCAATCAATATGATTTTGAGGCTATCAAGAATAATAAATATAGTCAATGGATTGGATGGTCAGGATCATCAACCCAATTTCAATCTGTAAACAAAGAACAAGCGAAAATCATCTTTGATTGTGCTAAGCACTTGCATTCACCTTTCCATGTGTAAGAAAGTGAAACATAAGCAAATTTTTATTTATTTTTTGATAATAGGTACCCGGCCTCTTTGAGCACCCATGCGTAAGTCCCCGGGTATGTGCCACACCCACACATTATACGTACCAGTCAGTATGGATAAATCTCCGGGAGTGGCCAACAAGTGGTGGACCCAACATAAGCATTGATTCATTGCCTACCCTTAGTAAAATGTTCTGGCCCCAGCATACAAGATATGAATATTCTCAGATATCACAAGCAAAGAATAACCCTAGGGACTAGTTATTTGAAAGTGTACTTTAAGATACCATAAACAAGCCAACTCTCCACAGAAAAGTATCCATGTGCATTGCACAAGAAACTATGAGTTGAACCGCCCGAGATTGGGTCATGACCTTGACACTTGTGGGGCACCTGGCACAAATGGACAATCCAAGTCATCGAAAAGGTAGCGCACTCTATTATGGACGATTGCGCTTTTTTTTTTAATGGTCAATATTAAAGAGCACTGATCGGATGGGTATAACATACAGAGTAACACCAGCCAAAAATAAACAAAAGAAAATATAACAAGAAAGCATATAATCTTAATTTCAATATTACATTTCAGTCACTAACACTCACATTAATTCCATAGTGTATCCACCCAACAAAAAAGAAAAACAAATAAATTACCCAAAAAAGAAGCCACACATATTGAACTAATGTTATAATCAATAAATTCCTAAATTAATTGATGAAGCACAATTTTTTTATTTGAGGAAATAGATTGTGTTATGGGTCTTCTTTATCTGCTTAAAACAGAAACTGCTGCATACATTTAAAGCAGAAAAAAAAGCAGGAACGATTAATTAAAATTTTGTGCAGCTGAAGCTAAAAATTTGTACGAATCTGCAATTTACCTCGGATTGTCTATAGAAGGCATAGATGTCTTCAATGTAATCAACAACCGCTACGGGATTGTTAGAGTCAAAGCTGTCTATATCAGGAACAGGCTCCACCATTAGATCCTCCATTTCCACCTCTAGATTACTGTCATCCTGCAAAAAAAAATTACAGTTCAGTTGGTTCAGATGTCATAAAGGTATCGAAAACCATATTCACAAAATTAGTTCAGAAATTCTTCAAGGCCCTAATTGGGTCTAGTGACAGGCAATTTGATTCATACCATGGAATCCATTTCCTCTAATATTTCTTCTGTTTGCTTCAAAAATATCGGCAATGGAGAGCCATTAGTGTCCCTATACTCTTCCACATCTACTTCTTCCAAAGAGACAGATAAAATAGCTTTCTTTTGTTTCTCATTCTTATTCAATTCGTGTCTTCGGTTAGAATCCTTTAAAAGAGAAAAGAATCAATATATAAAATATTAACGGAAAATGCTGCAAAATATATATGAATAATAAAAATTCACTGCTTTCTGAGAATTAAAAATTACCCGTTGTTGGTAAGGCTTTTTACTTGCCAGTGATGCCGCAAATTTCCTGTAAGAAAACAGTGATAAAAAATCATAAAGAAGAGTTAAATTAACAGATTAATTCGAAAAAAACCAGAAAGAAATTCATAGATAATGGGTCTTTTTTAAACCTTGTCATGGGTCAATGCCCTACAAAATGTGGATTATTTTCTTCCATTACATTCTTACTGAAAAAATAAAAATAAATAAAAATTAAAAAATCAAAAGAGAATTAGAATAAGAAATACTCCAAGTCTCCAAGTATGGATATAAATATTACTCTGTTCATTTTCTGATTGCACATGGGAAAGGTGGTGCAGCGCCCATGAACTGCCCAGTTATATCCCTCAATGCCCTACGATTGTTTCCATTTTCACGAACAAATTTCTTACTGCCACCCATTCGAAGACCTTATAAATTTGAAAAAAAGAAAAAGGAATCCAAGAAAGAAATTAGGGTTTACAACTATGGTTGGTTTTCAGATTATAATGAAGATTCAATTTCAACCTAAATGTGGCAAAGCTAATACCATATACCTTGGAAATTCTCAGGCCTAATCACAGCTGGATTATTCTCGTCTGATCCACCCATTACTCTTTCCTACAATCATCGACATAGAAAAATAGAAACCACCAAACAGCTTGCATTCACCGCCTTTTCATGATACAAAACCTCCATTTTCTCTATAAATTCAAGCTCACCACATACATCCAAGTAATGGGTCTTCGATTCTACACAGGCCGCAACGACCAGCTCGCCGTAGAGGGTGAAGGGGCTGCCGCAGTTCAAGATCAGCTTGGTTTTAGAGCAGAGTTCACGAACCGATTCTGGGTCTTCGATGTCTATGTGCGGGAACTGGATGAGAGGCCCATTTGAGTATTTGAGCTAATTTTGATGGGTTACGGCCTGCTAGAGCTAGGGTTTTGAGTGGTGATGAAGGGGTGGTGTTGAGGAATTTAAGGGCCTCTTTGACTACATGTTTTGCCTGTGAAACCAGAGGCACCTAGTATTATGAGATCACATGACTTTTCTTGTTCTGGTTGCATGGTTTGTTTTTGGTAGATTTAGTATAGAAAAGGAAGAATAGGAGCTTCCGCAATCTGTACTTTGAATTCTATTTGGGAGACTTGTTGGCTTTAGGTTCACTTACAAATTTAGTTGGATCATTCGTAATTGCAGCCATCGCACTTGGAGATCAAAAATCACTTCCAAACCGTTTAAAAACTTACGGGGGTAACATAAATAAAGTATTAAACTTTCATATTTGGAACATGGTAGTGAGAAAAGATACTCACTAGATAGCAATGGGCTTGGGGTCAGCCCGGGCCAAGCCTTTGCTCAAGCACATATTGTCTCATATTGTCACTCACTAGATTTCTAAGGCAGTAGTGGTAGTTTCAAGCACATATTACCACTCACTAGATGGCAGTCTTCATATTGTCTCTGTTTTTTATGATGGTTTCAAGCACATATACCCAAGGTTCTTAATTGTGCTTCAAGCACATGTACTCAAGGTTCTTAATTGTGCTTCCAGCACCTATATCTCTATATTCCACCCATCTTTTCAAGCAGCTATATTTGGATATTTTACTTATTTTAAGTAACTTTATTTTTTTCTTCAATACACAGTCAAACATAATAATGTATGGTGTAGTTTTGCTTTCTTTCATTTTGTCATTGTTGCATTAGCTACACAACTAGGTTTGGAAGTTAATATCATTTGCAAAATCCATGACAATTGCAGAAAATTTAGAAAGCAGAGAGATATAAGCAAGCAGAAAACTCAAATCAATGAACAAAAGCTCAGAAATCAACAAGAAGATAAAAGAAAACTTCAATAGCAGAATCTTTAATACTGTTTTTTTAAAAAAATTATATCTTTAATACTTTATCAATTCTCTACACCATAGCTCAATACTACCATGCAAAAGAAAAAAAAAGTAAATACATTGAAATATGATCCACAATCAGATATTGAAATTGATAGCAAAGAAAATTAAACCTGCACATTGTGATCTGTCCAAAATGAAGGATCTTCAGTGACGTCAAAATGCGGAATTTCAATGGACGGCCAAGAAACCACATCAGATTTCCCATTTTTCAGCTTTAAAAAAGCTCCCTCCTTTTCCAAAGAACCAATCCCGCTCTGCAGTACCGTAGGAAAAAAAAACTGGAAGTGATAAGAGGTGTACATGCCAAAATTTCCATAAAGGAACTAGGAAGAAAAGGGAGGGAGGGAAAAATAACACTAATCAGATTGCTCTTTTGGAGATTCAACATCAGCACGTGAAAAGCCATTTTGTTGAGGCGAACCATCAGCGGCTTCAGTATCAGGATTCTGCTGTTTGGTGCTTGTTGACTCAGGTCTTGAGAACTGATCAGACGGCTTCGATGCTTTAGAAGGAGAAGCTTCCGCTGAGGATTGTGCAATAGGAGAGTTTCTCTGGTAGGTCGAGAGAGAGGGCGGAAGGGACAGTGGGGAGAGTCCGTAGTTATAATATCCTGTCATTGGGTGATCAAAATTGCAAGTTGAACTGAAGTTGCAAATTCCGCACATACTGTAGAGTGGGCATATTGCTTGGCCCTTCACAATTTCATGTGCATGCAAAACAAGAAAGGGAAATAAAGTTAGTAACTTAAAAAGGGAACATACAGAAATCCAACGCTAAAAAGGAAAAAAAGAAAAAAGAGACTATTATATTATTAAAAACTTTACAATTGCTCAAGAAAAAGGACTGTTTGTCAAAGCACTGTCTGCGATTCAGCCCGAATATCTAAAGTGAAAAGCCAAGCAACTTTGCTTGTCATTTCCTCCCAACCTATTTAAGGGATTCCCTCAATTTTTAAGAGATTATTGAAATGCAATTTTTAGAAGGAAATCAGAACTCCAACACAATATCAGACTCACCGGTCTCAGAGGAAGTCCAAGTGGAGTGAATAACATCAATAACATCCTTGCGGGACCCCTATCATTAATCGAGCAAGAAGTACCATATATTATAAACATCAATAACATCCTTTCTCAAAAAAGTGCTCAAAGAAAATGGCACCAAGTTCCCGTCCTGCCTCCACAGTCCAGACTATCGATTCTGCCGCAAGTCCCAATTTAGCCAAAAAAATGGGCACACGAGTTTACTTCTCTCAAAATCTTCTTTGTTTGCACAATCTTAAACCTTTGGCAAAGTTGCATAATACACTCCACACTATGAGTATGGCTGTGTATGGCATAGTTTTTTGCTAGCTCTTACCATTTGCCGAGCCACGCTGTTCAATGGGGGTCCCGCAAGTTTTTTTCTTTAAAATCTTTTAAGTTCCATTTTTTTAGGGGCAAGATCTTTTAATAAGGATCCCCCATATCTCAAAACTTCTTTAAATATTTTAAAAACTTATTTTTTTATCCACAAATTTTTTAACATAAATAAACTCCCAATATTCTCTCTCTCTCTCTCTTCTCAAATATTACTCTCAAAATTCTCTTTCAAAATTCTCTCTCTCGCTCTCTCTCTCCAAATTTCATCCCAAAATTCTCTCTCGGTTCCCTAGGCCATTTTTAGAGATAACGACTCCTAATAGACATTCATACACCAAATAGTGTTTAAACAATCTTCTACCATTAAATTAGAAATTTTGATCTTGCACCATTGAAATGTTCTTTACTATTATTACTATCTCATGACCATAAGGGATCCCCCATTAGAAAAATCCTGGCTCCGCCACTGGCCCTTGCCATAGCAGAGTACACTTGCTTTTGTAGGTTCCCATACTGTTTCTAACTCCCTACAAAGGAGAATTTATCTGCTCTAGCAGCAACTTCCATGCTCTCTAACAACTCCCCACCAGAGCAAATAAAATCTGCTCCGACAAGGAGTGAGTAGAGAGGAGGGTGGAACTGGTGCACATGTAAATCTTATATAAAATTTTGCTATGCGAGGAGTTATTAATGAGAAGGGGTACCTGCTAAAGCAGGTAGCAAGATATTAACAAAGAGAATGAGAACCTATTAAAGCATGTGAACTATGCTATGACAGGGGCTAGTAGAGAGCTATGCCATATGCAACCTATAACTCCAAGGGTATGTACTATAGAAATCTATGGGCTTAACTCAACCTCACAAAACCGGCTTGTAAGTTGAGGGGTGCCTAATTATATATAGCCCAAGACCTCCAAGCCCACAAGCAATGTGAGACTATTCTAAAATGCCCCCGCATGTGTTGGCGGGATTGAGCCAAGCCAAATCATGTGGACAATAGAATTGAGTGACATGAAATGAAGAAATACTTGTTCAGATACCATATAGAATTTCATGAGCCTAACTTAATCTTACAAAATCGGTTTATAAGTTGAGGAGTGCCTAGATTATATATAGCCCAAGACCTTCAAGCCCAAAGGCAATATAGGACTATTCTAACATGTAATGTACCGTCATCTTTTAGGCAGCTAAGAGTAGCTTCTAAGTATACTTCAATAATAATATTTTCAAGGCCCAGTTCGTTCGCCAGAAAGAGTCCTCTTTCAATCGCTTTCATGGACTCAACCAGTGCAATGACAGAGGCATCACATGGACCATAGAAGCATTCAATTAAAATCTCCTTTGAATCCCTTAGGATTACTCTAAGTCCAGCTCTTCCCTCACTAATAGATCAATCACAATTTAATTTGCCGAACCCATGGTCTCGCCTCTCCCATTACACACCTTAGGATGTGTATGACTTGTATTATCATTTATAACCTTCTACAATCGCAAGTTCCTTTAATTTGGAGAAAGAACGTACAATTGGTTACATAACATACAAATAGGCTATGATCAACCACTAGTTTCTCACCCCATCGTCTGACCCAGCCAGCATGGACTGACAATCTTTGAATCGCCTGAGATCATTTTTTCAATTCAAACTTCCACCCAACGGATTTTGAGATCATGATCGTTCTGTCACACGATTAGTTTTGTAATCCATGCGGCAGATATCTCAAAGAGTTACCTAAAACTATGTTGAATAATAATTTTAGAGTCACTTTTTGAGATGTGTCATTTCTATGAAAAATTGATTGTCTGATGGTACAAACATAATCTATTAGATTTGATGCATGAAAGATTAGACAAAAGGTAATCTCCATTGTCTGGTTTAAAGGTAGTCATTTAAAGGTAGTCAATACATGCCCGAGAAGTTTGGGTGAAAATAACGGTACCCTTTTTTATCTATTTGAAACACATGAGATTTCACATGCCACACGTTAGAAGGAGTGACCCAAGTACCAAGAGCACCTACCTAATTCTCACCCATCAATGAAAAGCTAACTTTAATATAAGATCTTCCTCAAGTTCAAGAAAATTGGTGAATGGCAGATTATATCCAAATGGTAAAGTTGAAATTGTGTTGGGTGCAGCCTCTTTTTGGCATGATGTAAGGGTTTGCAATCACCCGTTGAAAATGGCTTTCCCAAACATTTTAAAGCTTGCGCTTGGCTAGGGGGATTCGGTTTTGGATGCAGCTGAGACGAATGGTGACGAAAAAATTCATAGGAAGGTGGTTCTTGTTAGACAAAATTGGTATGGGAAGCAACAAAGACACACTGATCCGATTCGAGACACGAGAAATTTCGTTGTCTTTAAACCAAATTTTGCTCCCACCACTTCAATCAAGTGATCATCAACGAGTTACCGGTAAAATGGCTCTAGGATACAACGAACTGGAAGTGTGTTGGTGTGATCAAATTTGGCAAATCTGATCATGCTATCAGAACACCAAAGAAGGACGGAACTCTGAAAACAGAACTTTAAAAATAACAGGGATAAAATAAATGTAAAACGTAGTTAAAGAAAACGAGGGCCTCAGGACCCTTTTATGGAAATCAAGCACCGTTTTGAGAATAGACATATTCGTTGAAAATAACTGAACGGACATATTCGTTTTACAAAACTGAATGGTCGGATAAGACACAGTGGTTTCAGATTAAATAACTGAATGATTTAAAATTTATACGGGCGGTTCCACTTTTCTCCAAAAGTTTAACTAAATGCACCGCACTGCATCGCCACGCCACGTACACGTACACGTACACGTGCTCGTGCCCGTCCCGTCCCAACCCTACCCAACCTGGCTCAGCGCGCGCGTGTGATTGATAGGGTGCATGGCGGTGGAAGCTATAAAATTTGGTGCCCCCTAGGTGAAGGCTACAAGCCTTGAGCCAGACTTTTAAAGTATATTCCAAAGACCCAAATAATTTCCAAACGATGTGGGACTATTCACCACAAACACAAAACCCAAAAAAAACTAAACTTATGTTTTATATTTTAAAATTATCCAACAATCCCCTACAATTTTAAAATATTCCAAATCCTCCACTAGTTTAAAATATTCAAAATCCCCACTATTTTAAAGATTTAAAATAAATAGAGTAAAGCCAGAAATATGTGTATAAATGAAAATGTCTTACAACTTGAATTTTTATTTTAGTGAAAATAATTCAAGGTTTGTCAAGGTCATTAGTGAAACTAAGTCTTGAACTAACGATCTTATACGATAAATCGGATTTATGTCACACACGTATTTCACATATTTGGTGTTCAATAAATAGGTTAACACATTTAGGCCCTATGCTAGTACCCTGATTTTCGTAAGTGTTTATGAGATAAAGCCATGTCTCATTAAAAGCGGTTCCACCCTTACACTTATATAGGTAGACCTATAAGAGATGTCCCTGTAACTTTAACATCTCAATACAAAGTATTATAGGACTATTAAGAGCAATGTTCAACCTCCCCTTATCCATTACAGGTGAAGCACTACCCTCCTGGGATGTATATAAGATTTATTTCTCATCAATAGTGCTTTTTAGCCGCCACGTATTTATAACTTATTTTTTCCTTTGAATCTAAACATTGATTTAAACAAATATTAGGTAGGGTTCCCATCATAAGTGGTTGTGTAGGTTTAATGGCTTTAAACTCATCCCGATTGATGTCTTAGAAATCTCATCTCTGCCAAGGCTTTTAATAAACGAATCTGTCAAATTTTTCGCAGACCTGACTCCAATTACTGAGATTACTCAATCTCTAAGTAATTATTTTACATAACTATGTCTTAGACCAATATGTCTATTTTTACTATTATACGTTTGACTATAAGCCTTTGATAGTGTTGTTTCACTGTCACAATGTTTAGAGATAGGTGACAATAGTTTAATCATAAGCAAAAATTTTATTAATAAATTTTTTAACCATTTCGCTTCTTTTTCACTGGCTACTAAGATAATGAATTCTGATTCCATAGTGAAATGTGTGATGCAAGTTTGCTTCTTTGATCCCCATGAAATCACAACACCTCCAAAAGTGAGTATCCATCCACTTGTGAAATTTGATTCTTCTGAACCAGATATCCAACTTGCATCGCTGTATCCTTCTAAAACTTGAGGATACCCCAAAAAATATAAACCATAATCAACAGTACCTTTTAAATATATAAAAATATGAGAAATAACATTCTAATGAACATGACTAGGGTTACTTGTAAATCTACTTAACTTACCGCAAATGCAATGTCTAATCTTGTGTAATGCATTACATATATAAGGCTACCAATAACCCTTGAATATTTTAACTGTTGCACACATCTTTCATCATTTTTAGTTAATTTAATATTAATATCTAAAGGCGTATTGCAGATTTTAAATCAAAATAGGTGAATCTTTTCAACATAATGAGATTTAATTAAAATTAACGTTTGTTTATTTCTTATAAGTTTGATTCTCAAGATTACATCTGTCTGTCTCATGTCTTTCATGCTAAAAGATGAACTTAATAAGTTTTTAGTTTATAAAATAACGTTTAAATTAGTTTCAAAAATAAGTAAATCATCTACATAAAGACATATTATAACACCAATATTGTTAGAAAATTTATAATACATACATTTATCAGCTTCATTAGTTTTGAATCGAAAATTAGTAATGGTAGTATTAAAATTTTTATGCCACTATTTTGATGCTTGTTTTAACCCATAGAGAGATTTAATAAGTTTACAGACTTTCTCTTTTTGTCTAAGTAGAACAAAACCTTCTGGTTGCTCCATATAGATCTCTTCTTTTAAATCACCATTTAAGAAAGGGATTTTAATATCCATTTGATGAATTTCTAATTTGTGGATAGAAGCTAATACAATTATAAGTCTTATAGTAGAAATTCTAGCAACTGATGTGTAGGTGTCAAAATAATCAACACTTTCTTTTTGCCTATATATCCTTTGACAACCAATTGAGCCTTAAATTTTTTTATAGTTTCATCCGTTCTAAGTTTTCTTTTAAATATTTATCTATATCCTATTGGTTTAGATTCTTCTGGTAAGTCTACTCATTTTCACGTTTTGTTTCCCATTATTGAATTCATTTCATCATTGATAGCTTCTTTCCAAAAAGCACTGTCTCTAGATTTCATTGCATCATTGAAAGTGATAGGATCATCGTCTATATTTAGACATAAATATTTCTTAATACTTTTGGTCATATTTCCTTCAATTAAATAGATATAATAGTCTTTTGAAAAACTAGTTTCAAATTGTTGACGTTTACTTCGTCGATGTTCAATGAGGACCTTTTCATCAGTTGAAGATTCAATAACTTCTTTAGATTTAGAAGATTCTTCATTTTCATAAGGTTTACTTTCAATATTTAATTTATTAGATAGAGTAGTAAACTTAGATTCATAGAATATAACATCTTTAGATTCTATTATAGTATTTTTATCTATATTATCATTAGATTTCATAACTCGAAATATGTAAGTTTTACTATTTTATGCATAACTAACAAACACACACTCAATAGTTTTAAGGCCTATCTTAGGTCTTTTAGGATCTACTAATCTAACAAGTGCCCTACACCCCCACACTTTAAAATAGGTTAGACTGGGTTTTCTATTCTTCCAAAGTTCACAAGGTGTAGTTAAAGTTTTCTTATGTGAAATTTTATTTAAAATATGAGTAGCAGTTAACAAAGCTTCACCCCATAAACTTTTATCAGAATTAACGTTGACCAATATTGCATTAGTCATTTCTACTAATGTTCTATTTTTTTCTTCGGCAACTCTGTTTTGTTGCAGCGTATAAGGGGCTGTTGATCGGTGCCGAAATGTGACTATATTTCACATCTTAATTCTTACATTTAGTTATCCGATGAAAGCTATCTGACGGCCGTTGTCTAGTTTTAGTGATTACATGTATTTTTGACCATTGGATCTCCAAAGAGCATAAAAGAGAATAATTAAAAATTACACAAGAATAATGGACCAAGAAGTCAACAGAAGCACCAAAATCCGTGAATTTAATTGATGAGCTCAGAGCATCTACCAAGAGAATGACGATATCACCTTTATGTGTCAATCGATTGAGAACCAAATCTCAATCGATTGACAAGAAAGACAAATTTTCCCCCTTTATTTCAAATTTGAATTAGTTCAATCGATTGATATTAAAACTCAATCGATTGAAATTCAAATTTGAATAATTCGCCAAAAAGAGAATTTGAATTCAATCGATTGAGATTTAAAGTTCAATCGATTGAGCTTATTAGAAAAAATGTCTTGCCCGCTCCCTATATAAACATAGCTACGGCTTAGGGTTAGGGGTTCTTTCTTTTGTTTTTAGATTCTTCTTCTCTTAGTAGATTGTACTTAGGTTTTGATACTTCTTCTTCTTTACAACTTTGAAGCATAGATTGTATCTAGGAACAAAAGTATTATAAGAAAAATTTTGTGATAAATAAAAGTGCATGTTTAAGAAGATGGCTTTTGGTCTATAACGGGCTTGTACACCGAGGATGAGCAGCTAAAACTACTTGTTCAAGGAGGAAGCGATCCCTAGATAAGTAACTGTTCTATTATTGATTCTACAATTTCATAGTATTGTCATTGAGTTATTTTGTTAAAAGTGTTTGGTTAATTGAATATTATCGAGTGCTCATTTACAGTTGTTGATCGCGATTATCAACGACCGTAAAAGAGACATTCCATCTAGATCTGTTCTTGCAAGCCGATCTAGGCTACAGAATGATTGATTCATCACTGTCATTACTTAGAATTTTGAGATGCGCTATGCTTTTTACATAATTCATACCGCAATGATAGACTGAGTCATAATTTTTAGATAGGATATGCTGGATCGATAGTCACGTTCTTTTTTGATTCATTTTCCTTCTTGATAAATGATGGTATATTGACGTGTTATGAAATTGTGGGGAAGTTACGAATCTAGGGTTAGTAAACTCCTTGATCACCTCTTAAAACTGTCCTTCTCTTTGTCATAAATTGTTCTTGGGTAGATTAATTTTCTCTTATTGCATTTAGAATCGTGTGATAATTATTTGGTAAATTGACTTTTTCTCTCTTGGTACTTTCTTGGGTGTCTTTTCTCGTTAGAAATTAATTAAATTACGCGCTTCCCTGTGGGTACGACACCCTTGATTTCACCATGCTACAACCGATCTTGTGCACTTGCAAGGATACAATTTAAAATCGATCAAATTTTTTTGGTACCGTTGCCAGGGAAGCGATGCAATTTTGATAATTTGGAAAGAGATTTGTATGTTTTGTTTGACAGTCAATCGATTGAGATCTTTTCTTCAATCGATCGACTAGGTTCTGTGGGTTGCTGCTTGCTGATTTGTCAATTGATTGATTTGAAAGAATCAATCGATCGATTGTTCTGTGTTTTAAAATTTAAAATTCCAACAAGTTAAAACCCGAATTTTGAATTTTGAAAATTTGAATTTTAGATTTTTAAAATTTGAATGTTTAAATTTTTGAAAATTTTGAAATTTGGAATTTTGATTTTCGAAACTTGAAATTTTAATTTTGAATTTTAAAATTTGAAATTTAAAATTTAAAATTTGATTTTGAATTTTTGAATTATTTTTAAGATTTCAAGTTTTGGATCTTTAAGATTTTTTTTTAGGATCTTTAGCTATTGCCTTTTGTAGGATTTCTTGTTTAGGATTTATAGGATTATCTTTTCTTTCCTTTCTTCTCTTGGGTGAGATTTTTGTAGGATTTTGTAGAACTTCTTTTAAATTTTAAAATTTGAATTTTGAATTTTAAATTTGAATTCGAATTTGAAAATTACAATTTAAAATTTTGAATTTTGAATTTGAATTTCAAATTTTGATTTTGATTTTCAACCTTGGATTTTAAATTTGAATTTGAATTTTAAATTTAATTTTAATTTTAATTTGAAATCAAATTTTAATTCTAAGAAAACAAAAATAAATCCAATTTTATCTGTTCGGATTCTGACTTCTGTCCCCTATAGTTGTCAATCGATTGATATTTTACTATCAATCGATTGAGTTTGAGATTTTTGGTGTTTGCTTGTGAATTTCTTTTGAGATTTTATTAATCGATTGACCCTTATGTTTCAATCGATTGACTACACCTCTGTTGATTGCTATTCAATTGTATTTCCTGTTTGACCAGTCTAAATTTTAAACCTCAATCGATCGATTTTGATACATCAATCGATTGACTGATAAGTTCTTTGTGAACACTCTTGTGTATTCTTTTTTAATCGATTGAGACAACTGCTTCAATCGACTGAACCCGGAGTGCTTCCTTTGTGGATTGATTGTGGACTCATTAATCTTTGTCTTGGGTGTTGGTGCATGTGCTTTACTCGATCTCATCACCCACATCTACAACCATTGAATTGTGAGATTGAAAGGTCTTGCAGAGAGAATCGTAGAGCCCAAAGGATTCAATATCATCATACTGAAACCATGGCAGATTAAAGACAAGGATGACATGAGAATAATCATGATAACCATGGAAATGAAATTGAGAATCATGATGAGGGCCCAAGAACATTGGAGCATTACAATGATCCCGATTTTTACGAAGATCAGGATAGTATCATGCATGCCCCTATCCCAGGAAATCATTGTGAATTTAAATCAGAAATGATTTAAATGCTACAAATTTTCCACAGATTGACCAATGAAAATCCACATGTTCACTTAAATGAGTTTACTGGGGTGTGTAAAATGTTCAGAGTTCATAATGTCTCTGACGAGATAACTAAGTTACGACTCTTTCCTTTCTTTTTAAGAGATAAGGTGAAGACTTGGTTTTACTCCTTAGAACCAAGATCAATTCAGAGTTGGGCAGAGCTACACCGTCAGCTCCTGAAAAAATATTTTACCATGAGCAAAACCAATGAGTTGCATCAGAAGATTCAATTCTATGCCCAACAACATGCAGAAATATTTCATGAATGTTGAGAACGTTTTAAAGAATTAATCAGAAGTTGCCCTAATTATCATATTCCAAGGTGATAACAGGTCCAAAGTTTTTACAATGGACTGATTCCAGAAGAGAGACGCATGGTTGATGCATCTTGTGGTGGATCATGTGTCACAAAAGAGGCTGATGAAATATGGATATTATTTGAAAAATTATATCAAATCTCAATACAAAATGAGACATTGGGGCGAGCTAATCTGGATATGACAACTAAATCTCATGTGTTGACAAAAGGTGGACTTTACGATGTCAATAATAATGCTTCATATCTATCAACAAAAGTTAATATGTTATCCAAACAGATGAACATGTTGTTAGCTGGAACCAAGCTAGCTAAAACTCCCATCACCCCCATTGTTTATTTAATTTGTGAACACTTAAGTCACATGGCCAATGAGTGTCCAACTACTCTGTCGTTTTTTTCTAATGAACCTACTCTTCAAGAGCAGGTGAATGTGACTCAATCTTATCAGCGGCAGGCTAGAAACATGTACTCCAACACTTATAATCCGGAATGAAAAAATCACTCCAACTTAGGATGGGGAGGATCAAACCAAACTGGACAGGTGAACCAATAGTGCAGATCTAACACAACGAGTGGACAACAGAACTTTCATCCACAACAGAATTCTAACTTTCAACAGAATTCTTATTATCATCACCCAAATATTAGAATTTCAATCAATCTCAGATCCCCACTTCGAAAGATTCTGATTTGGAAGAGAAGATTATGCAAAACATGCAAGCTTTTCAGTAGATGATGATGGACCGATTTAACCAATTGACCAATCAATTGAGTCAGAGCGAGGAAAGTCGGCTTCCTAGCCAACCCCTCAACAATCCTCGAGATCAAGCATCACTTGATGAAGGACCATCAAATTGTCAACAGTTGAAAGCTGTTACTTTGTTGAGAAGTGGACGAGTGATCGATAATCAAGTGGCAATGCCAATGGAATTGAAAAAAGAAGAAAAAGCAGCTAAAAAAGAAAAAGAGTCCGAGACAGAAGAGAATGTGAAGTCTCCTGAAGTTACCGAAAAAGAACCTGAAGAAAAATGACCCAGAACTTGAATCTACTTCCCATACCCCAAAGGAACCATTCCCTGAGTGCCTGATGCCTCCTTCTAAAATGGGGAAGGGACCGTCAAAAATTGAGAAAATCTTTGAAACATCCAAGCAAGTAAAGATAAATCTTCTATTGCTTAAAACAATCAAGCAAGTCCCTGAGTACGCCAAAAGTTTCAAGGATCTATGCACCCGTAAGAGAAGGGCACGTAGTCAAGTGTCAAAGAAGGTGTTCCTGACTAATCAAGTCAGTTCGATATTGCGATTGGATGCACCACAGAAACTTAAGGACCCTGAAGTTCCAACTGTTCCCTGTGTCATAGGTGGGCAACCAATTGGTAAGGTGCTACTGGATTTGGGAGCAAGTGTCAACCTGATCCCATACTCAGTATATGAGAAATTAGGGTTGGGCGAATTAAAACCCACAACAGTCACACTCCAATTTACTGATAGGTCAGAAAGACGACCTAGGGGTATCACTGAAGATGTTTTGGTTGGAATAGATAAATTTGTCTTTCTAGTGGACTTCGTTGTCTTGGATATGGAATCACCTGTTAGATCAACAAATCAAGTCTCAATCATTTTTAGACATCCGTTTCTTGCAACTGCAAATGCTTGCATCAATTGTCGAAGGAAGTCATGGATGTTTCTTTCGGAAACATGAAAGTCAGGCTCAATATATTTCATGCGATAAACCATTTTCCCAATGAGGATGAGGTTGACTATTTCTACATCGATCAGGTGGATGAAGTGGTGGATGAAGCTTTACCGTCAATGTTAACCAAAGAAGAATTTGAAACTGCTTTATTGGCCATCTATGAGGAAAAAGGAATTTAAAAAAAATAACCTGAAGAGAAGAAGACGAATTCATCAAGTCAAGATGATAAGTCATGGGAGCCTAAGGCGAAGGTGGAACCGTTACCTGTTAAGATAAAGGATGAGCTGCACCATCAATCAGGCAACCACCAACTGTTGAATTAAAGTAACTGCCTGAGTCACTCAAATATGCTTTCCTGGGATCTCAAGAAACGCTTCCGATAATAATTTCATCTATATTATCGGAAAAGAAAGAACATGAATTGTTGAAGGTGCTTAAAGACCACAAAGAGGCTATCGAATGGACCTTAGCCGATCTTAAAGGGATTCATCCATCAGTATGTATGCACAAAATATATCTGGAAGATGATAGTATAACATTGAGGGAACCACAAAGACGACTTAATCCAAATATGAAAGAAGTCATTTTAAAAGAGATTATCAAGTTACTTGATGCTGGAATTATCTATGCGATCTCTGATAGTGAATGGGTAAGTACAGTTCAAATTGTTCCCAAAATGTCAGGAATTACGGTGAAAGAGACTACCGAAGGGGAATTGGTGCCTACACGTAGACCACTGGGTGGCGTGTATGTATCGATTATCGGAAATTGAGCACTGCCACGAGAAAGGACCATTTTCTCTTGCCATTTATTGATCATATTCTAGAAAAGTTGGTAGGACAAGAATATTATTATTTTCTTGATAATTACTCGGGATACAATCAAGTGCCTGTATTTTCATAACACCAAGAAAAAACAATATTTACTTGCCCTTATGGCACCTTTGCATATCGAAGGATGCCTTTCGGACTTTGCACTGTGCTGATGTAAAGACCCGTATTTTGAACCCGAGTTAGACTGACCCTGTGTGTGTATTCGGCTCGGCAACCGATGTCACCATTTATTTTGGATTTTTATCTAGATGTGATTGTGTGGACAGATTTTAATTTAGAACCCATTTGGACCCTCGTGCGAAAGTTGTGCACCGACCTCGGTGTAGCCGCTCAACACCGGACTTGAGTTTTAAAATTAGAAGTGTATAATACATAAGATGTGTGTGTGTGTTTTACTTTGTGAGCAATCCTATTATAAGAAGGAATTGCATTCCCATATTATACTTGATTTTGTTAAGAGAGGATAGTTACCCAACCGTGTGAAACTCCTTCTTCTCTCTTCTTCAATCATCGTAGGAGATCGGTTTAGAAAACCTCCTTCTCTAGAACCCTCTTTGTTGAAAACACTTAAACCTTAGAAAGAACTTGAATCAACCTTGGATTCGTAGTTGGCTATTGGGAGAGGTTGAGATCATTGGGGGCGTGTTGGAGTTGTCTCTGTGAACTCGTGGGATCGATCGAGGCGCGAATCGTTGAGGAAACCCGTCGGTTTCGTTTCGAAGCTCCATTCGCGTGACTCATTTCTAATCTAGGAATCCTTAGATTAAAGGTACGCTTTAATTAAACTTTTTGATTAAATCATTAGATTAGCCATGGGTTTTGCTTTGGGATGTATGGGTTTCGATTCAGGTGAAAACCAGCGAAATCGCGTCGCTGTAGCTCGCTTGAACGAGCTATTATCATCGCTCGAGCGAGGTATCACCGAACTCCGATATTGTCTTAGTATTTTAGTAATAACTTTTTATCCCGAACTCCGATTAAGACGATTCTTTTTGCGTTGGAAAGCTAATTGAAAAATCTACAACTTTCATGTTTTGACCAACTCATGGATCAATCTTCTTAATGGTCAAATATATATGAGAATGTTACATCAAATCTCTCGAGCGAGCTATTATCATCGCTCGAGCGAGGTATTGTCGAACTTCGACATTGCCTTGGTATTTTAGTCATAACTTTTTACCCCGAACTCTGATTGAGACGATTCATTTTGAGTTAGAAATCTAATAGAAAAATCTACAACGTTTATGTTTTGACCAACTCATAGATCAATCGTCTTGATAGTCAAAAATATATGAGAATGTTACGTCAAATTCTAGGATTGGCGTAACTTGCCTGTTTTGACTTGTTTTTGAGGAAACGCTTAAATAGGTCTATATTATTAGTAATTAGAGTTTATCTTAATGCATGAACGTATATTGTGATATAGATTAAGGGTGAGAGGCCATCAATAGGACCTTGCTTGACTTCGCATAACTCCGAGTTTTAGGTAGGAGAATCTCATCTTTACAGTATTTATTTTAATTCGCATGGATATTTTGAATTAAAATCTTTAAACTTGCATATGCCATTGAAATCACATCTGTAAACTGAAATTGATATGAATGACTGAAAATCTAAATCTACGAATCACGAAACTCGAATCGCTTAAGCTCAAAATCAAATCAAGAACACGAACTATGTATAAGAGACTTGCATCCGATTTATATTAGTATCTGCGCATTTGTTTTATGATTGACTGATCGACCCCTCAAAATTCTACGAACAATTTTCTCCGCACAAGTTTCCCTCATTACGTGAGGGGCTTCTTGCATCCTGAAAAAGGGTTCATGAACGACGATGGTAGGTAGGGGTTCCCATCGGCTATATTCCTGCTCTCGAGATATAGTTTACTCGGGAGGTATTTTAAGTTGAGGATTAAGTCATGAATTACTAAACTTTGCATATAGAAGTTAGAGAAACTAAGACACTGAAACACTGCATCTGTTCTTGAAACTGTTTTCACACATTTAGAAATAAATCTTACATATGATTTCTGCACCTAAATTCAGTTTATTATCTGCTTATATGTTTGACAAGCTATATTCCGATATTTGTTTTGAAACCATATTAGTTAAAGTAAAATGCCGTAGATGTCTTTCTTCTACTGAGCTTTGTTGGTTAGCTCACTCCGACTATACGTCACAGGTTCAGGTACTGACGTGGCTATTCAGGGCTGTGAGACTGATCCTGACTACGTGCCTGAGGAAGAGCTTGAGGTTCCTCCTGAGGAGTTTTTCCCAGTATAGAACTTACTGATTTTCTTATTTGTGGTGAGAGTTAGACTTGAATTTGTGGGCCCTTTTTAGTTGGATATCATAGTTTTATTTTTAACGTTGATTTCTGTTATGAGCCATGTTTCGATGATGGTCGGCCATCATCGGTGGTTCTTTACTTTTAATTGCTTCCGCATTTATTTTAGCTATGGATATCTATTACGCTTTACTCTGATATGTGCCCTGTTTGTCCGGCTTATCATTTATTCGATAGGTTGGCGAACCGGCCTTTCCTATACCTGAGGGATTGGAAAAGTTGGGTTGTCACAGTTGACCACTTTTCAGTGTTGTATGTTAGCGATATTCTCGAATATGGTTGACAAATTCATCAAAGTATTCATGGATGACTTATCGGTATTTGGGAGGACCTTTGAAATGTGTCTTAACTATTTAATACGGATATTACAACGTTGCGTAGAATCCAATCTTGTCTTAAGCTGGGAAAAAAGCTATTTTATGGTTAACAAGGAATTGTGTTGGGACATATCGTTTCCAAGAAAGGAATTGAAGTTGACGAGGCAAAAGTCGACTTAATTGCTAATTTTTCACCACCAAAGATTGTTCGACAAATTCGATCATTTTTGAGGCATGCGAGATTTTACAGAAAATTTATCAAGGATTTTAGCAAGGTGCCTAAACCATTATGTACCTTGATTGGGAAGGACGTTCCTTTCATCTTTGATGATGATTGTATGAAGGCATTTTTGAAAATGAGAGAACTGTTATCCACTGCTCCCATAATCTAACCTCCGGATTACTCATTTCCCTTCGAACTAATGTGCAACGCATCAGATTATCCAATTGGAGCGGTGCTGTGAAAATTAAGTTGTACTCGTAAGTGCACGAATCGTGATATAGTCAGTGGGTGCAGAGTACGAGATCGTTCCCACGAGGATTGGTTAGAAAATTTTAAAAAGGAGATAGCAATTAACCAAAAGAATTATCACAGATCTAGCACAGTATTTAACTAGTTTAAAGATTCTGAGAGTTTGGCAGATAAGATAAAGACTAGGCAGTAAAATAAAATCTAAACAATTAATAAAAGATAAGAATTGTGGTACCAAATCCCCTCATCGTAGGTTTATCATTCATGGAATACAAATCTGTGGATTAAGATATGGGATTATCAAAAGATGTCTATGTGCAAGCACGGGACCCGAACACATATGAGTTCTAAATTGCAGATCTGAGATCATGGAGATGTATGATTAACATCCCATGAGTGTATGATTAACACTCACACCTCAGATAGTATTTAAAACTCAATCTCTAGGTAAATTCCATACTACCGATCTAAGATCAAGGAGATGTATGATTAACATCCCATGAGTGTATGATTAACACTCATACCTCGGATGGTAATTGGAACTTAATCCTGCGATAAAGTCTATACTACCGATCTAAGATCACGGGGATGTATGATTAATATCCCATGAGTGTATGATTAACACTCACACCTCAGATAGTGGTAAAACTTAACCTAGAGAAAGCAGTAATTAGATTAGAATCATCATTGCAGATATGAAATCATAGGGCATGATTAGTTCCTAGATCTCAAATTACAATTGGATTATATCCATATCGATATTAACATTAGGGCTATTAAAACAATCTCACATCTCAACCGTAGATTTGTATTATTACGAATGAATACCTCGGATGAGGTTCATTAGATCCCCATCCTCAATGAAACTAGCCACACATGATTGAAATAAATAACAAAATAAAAATAGAAATTGAAAATGACATTAAAATACTGTAAAACCACAAAAATCTACGAAAGCTTTAGTCCAACGCGTACAATCCTTTCTTGAATGCAGAAATTAAATTAATCTAAGATCTAAAACTAGGAAATGAAAAGAACAATGCTTAGAAATAAAAGGAATAAATTAAAAAAAACTAAAAATGCTAAGGAAAATAAAAGGCTCTCCAAAGGGAGAGACTCCTGAATCCTCAGATTTTTCTCTTTAAATATCTCTCTGTTTCGAAATTTGAATTTTGAACTTGGTCGATTGTTCGACTTAAGTGGTCGATCAATCAACCAGATTTAAGTTTGAAATTAAAATTCAAATCTCCTTTGTTATGTTGATGCATTGACCTTAGGGGGTCGATTGATCGACAAAATCTGTCGATGCATCGAGCTTCCCAGATTTTCATGAAACTTGGCATAACTCTTTAACAGACACAACCTCAGTATTTTAGTCATAACTTTTTATCTCGAAGTCGAATTGAGGCGATTCTTATGGAGTTGGAAAGAAAACGATGAGCTCTACAACTTTGGTGTTTTAATAATTTCGTGAATTCGATATTTTAAAGGTTAAAATTAAGCTTCAAGTCGGGATAAGTTCTGGATGATCCAAGGTAGCACGAATTTGACGTTATATTATGAACTCTTGGGTTATTTTATGCTCAACACATCTCCAGACGTGTAAATCACTAAAATTATATAAAATATATTAAATAGCTTTCATCAGGTAGCTAAATGTAGGTATTTAGGGATAAAATATCATCATATTTCACTACTCATCAAGCGGTTATAGGCCAACGAGTAGATAAATTATCTCGTGTAATTTACTATGCAAGTAAAACATTGATCGATGCATAAATAAACTATACCACTACAGAGAAAGAATTATTGGTTGTAGTTTATGCGTTGGACAAGTTTCGTGTAAGGACCCGTATTTTGAACCCGAGTTAGACTGACCCTGTGTGTGTATTCGGCTCGGCAACCGACGTCACCATTTGTTTTGGATTTTTATCTAGATGTGATTGTGCGGACAGATTTTAATTTAGAGCCCATTTGGACCCTCGTGCGAAAGTTGTGCACCGACCTCGGTGTAGCCGCTCAATACCGGACTTGAGTTTTAAAATTAGAAGTGTATAATACATAAGATGTGTGTGTGTGTTTTACTTTGTGAGCAATCCTATTATAAGAAGGAATTGCATTCCTGTATTATACTAGGTTTTATTAAGAGAGGATAGTTACCCAACCGTGTGAAACTCCTTCTTCTCTCTTCTTCAATCATCGTAGGAGATCGGTTTAGAAAACCTCCTTCTCTAGAACCCTCTTTGTTGAAAACACTTAAACCTTAGAAAGAACTTGAATCAACCTTGGATTCGTAGTTGGCTATTGGGAGAGGTTGAGATCATTGGGGGCGTATTGGAGTTGTCTCTGTGAACTCGTGGGATCGATCATGGCGAATCGTTGAGAAACCCACGGTTTTAGTTTGAGCTCCATTCGCGTGACTCATTTCTAATCTAGGAATCCTTAGATTAAAGGTACGTTTTAATTAAACTTTTTGATTAAATTATTAGATTAGTCATGGGTTTTGCTTTGGGATGTATGGG
The DNA here is from genome assembly GCA_021018995.1 of Chloranthus sessilifolius. Taxonomy (NCBI): domain Eukaryota; kingdom Viridiplantae; phylum Streptophyta; class Magnoliopsida; order Chloranthales; family Chloranthaceae; genus Chloranthus; species Chloranthus sessilifolius. The sequence continues at coordinate 40,778,475 of CM037589.1, read as the reverse complement.
TTTCGATTTGGGTGAAAACCAGTGAAATCGCGTCGCTGTAGCTCGCTCGAACGAGCTATTATCATCGCTCGAGCGAGGTATCACCGAACTCCGATATTACCTTAGTATTTTAGTCATAACATTTTATCCCAAACTCCGATTGAGACGATTCTTTTTGCGTTGGAAAGCTAATAGAAAAATCTACAACTTTCATGTTTTGACCAACTCATGGATCAATCGTCTTGATGGTCAAAAATATATGATAATGTTACGTCAAATCGCTCGAGCGAGCTATTATCATCGCTCGAGCGAGGTATTGTCGAACTTCGACATTGCCTTGGTATTTTAGTCATAACTTTTTACCCCGAACTCCGATTGAGACGATTCATTTTGAGTTAGAAATCTAATAGAAAAATCTACAACGTTTATGTTTTGACCAACTCATAGATCAATCGTCTTGATAGTCAAAAATATATGAGAATGTTACGTCAAATTCTAGGATTGGCGTAACTTGCCTGTTTTGACTTGTTTTTGAGGAAACGCTTAAATAGGTCTATATTATTAGTAATTAGAGTTTATCTTAATGCATGAACGTATATTGTGATGTAGATTAAGGGTGAGAGGCCATCAATAGGACCTTGCTTGACTTCACATAACTCTGAGTATTAGGTAGGAGAATCTCATCTTTACAGTATTTTATTTTAATTCGCATGGATATTTTGAATTAAAATCTTTAAACTTACATATGCCATTGAAATCACATCTGTAAACTGAAATTGATATGAATGACTGAAAATCTAAATCTACCTGAATCCTGAAACCTGAATCTGCTTAAGCTCTGAAAATCTGAAATCAAGAACCTGAACTATGTATAAGAGACTTGCATCTGATTTATATTAGTATCTGCATTTGTTTTATGATTGACCTGATCGACCCCTCAAAAATTCCTGAACAATTTTCTGGCACAAGTTTCCCTCATTACGTAGGGGCTTGTTGCATCCTGAAAAAGGGTTCATGAACGACGATGGTAGGTAGGGGTTCCCATCGGCTATATTCCTGCTCTTGAGATATAGTTTACTCGGGAGGTATTTTAAGTTGAGGATTAAGTCATGAATTACTGAACTTTGCATATAGAAGTTAGAGAAACTAAGACACTGAAACACTGCATCTGTTCTTGAAACTATTTTCACACATTTAGAAATAAATCTTACATATGATTTCTGCACCTAAATTCAGTTTATTATCTGCTTATATGTTTGACAAGCTATATTCCGATATTTATTTTAAAACCATATTAGTTAAAGTAAAATGCCGTAGATGTCTTTCTTCTACTGAGCTTTATTGGTTAGCTCACTCCGACTATATGTCACAGGTTCAGGTACTGACGTGGCTATTCAGGGCTGTGAGACTGATCCTGACTACGTGCCTGAGGAAGAGCTTGAGGTTCCTCCTGAGGAGTTTTTCCCAGTATAGAACTTACTGATTTTCTTATTTGTGGTGAGAGTTAGACTTGAATTTGTGGGCCCATTTTAGTTGGATACCATAGTTTTATATTTGACGTTGATTTCTATTATGAGCCATGTTTCGATGATGGTCGGCCATCATCGGTGGTTCTTTACTTTTAATTTCTTTCGTATTTATTTTAGCTATGGATATTTATTACGCTTTACTCTGATATGTGCCATGTTTGTCCGGCTTATCGTTTATTCGATAGATTGGCGAACCGACCTTTCCTATACCTGAGGGATTGGAAAAGTCGGGTCGTCACATTTCGGCTATACTTGCTCGGGTCTAAGATTGTGGTCTTTTCAGATCATTCTGCGCTTAAGTACTTGTTGGCAAAGAAGGATATAAAGCCAAGATTGATCCAATGGATTCTGTTGCTGCAAGAATTCTATTTTGAGATACGAGATAAAAGGGAGTTGAAAATGTGGTTGCAGACCACCTGCCTCATATACTTCCTGAAGCAACATCTTCTGCAGAACCTATTCGGGGCACCTTTCCCGATGAGCAGTTGATGGTTATCCATGCGACTCTAAATGGAACTCCTTCGTACGAAAACTTCGGTAATTACTTGGTTACGGGCCAAAATCCCGTTACAGTGGGAAAAAAATGATAAAAATTTATTTTTCTCCTAAGTGAAGCACTACTTCTGGGATGAACTACACCTGTTTAAATTTTGCTCTGATCAGGTGATCCGACAATGTGTGCCCAAAGAAGAATAATTAAGTGTGATGAATTTTTGTCATAATGAGGCTTGTGGAGGTTACTTTGGGGGACGAAAGACCGCATTAAAAATTTTACAAAGTGGATTCTAATGGCCCACTATCTTCCGCGATATAATGAATTATTGCAAGAGGTGTGTAAACTGCCAAAATTTGGAAAATATCTCTAGACGAGACATGATGCCATTGAACCCGATTTTGGTTGTCGAAATTTTTGATGTGTGGGGAATCGACTTCATGGGATCATTTCCTCCATCATTTGGGTTCCTCTATATTTTGGTGGCTGTAATATCTCAAAATGGGTGGAAGCTGTAGCCACTCGATCGAATGACCACAAGGTGGTAGTAAAGTTTCTTAAGGAGAATGTGTTCAACCGATTCGGGATACCCTGAGCTATCATTAGTTATGGTGGTTCACACTTTTGCAATCACCAGTTTGCAACTTTAATGAAGAAATATGGAGTCACTCCCAAAGTGGCAACACCTTACCATCCGTAAACTAGTGGTCAAGTTGAGGTGTCGAATCGTGAAATCAAGCGGATTTTGGAAAAGACTGTCAGAACAGACAGAAAGGATTGATCTCTTCGTCTATCGGACGCTCTTTATGCATACAGGACGACATTCAAGACACCAATCAGAATGTCTCCATTTCGGCTTGTGTTTGGGAAGGCTTGACACCTTTCAGTTGAAATTGAACACAAAGCCTTTTGGGCAATCAAACAGTTTAATTTTGACATGTAATTTGCTGGATCAAACCTTTGTCTGTAACTAAATGAACTCGATGAGTTACATTATGATGCATATGAGAATACTAGACTTTACAAGGAAAGATCCAAAAGGCTTCACAATAAGTTAATATCCAGAAAGGAATTTCATTAAGAGCAAAAAGTTTGGCTGTTCAATTCAAGGCTAAAATTTCAGTCGGGAAAGTTGTGATTAAGATGGGAGGGACCTTTTCAGGTCTTTTCCTCATTCGAATTTGGTGCCGTAGAGATTAGAGACTTGAAGGATGATCGAATTCTAAAAGTAAATAGTCAACGTCTTAAACCGATGTTTGAGCCGAGGCCCCAAATGATGGTTGAAGTAACAGATCTTATGGAGCCGACAATGTGAAAAAGAAATGATCGAGCTATCGACACATAAACTTAGCGCTTCTTGGGAGGCAACCCATTGTGTTTTAATTTTTGGGTTAGAAGTAGAGAGTCTTTCTCAATCGATTGACTTGAGAAAAGTAAATCGATTGACCTTATATAATGCTCAATCGATTAATAATTGTCCTTTCCAATCGATTGATGTTTCAGATCATCATCATCTCACCTCTTTAATCGTGTGCCAAACCAATCGGCACAACATTAATGTTAATCGATTGAAACTAAACTGGGTTATTTATCCCGATTGATTGACATCACCTCGAATTAATGGGAGGTTTTCAGAAATCAAAGCATCAATCGACGCGTCTTTTCGGTGGAAGCAAAGTCAAGGGGCACTATAATGTCAATCGATTGAGACTAACCCCTAAAATGATTGACCTGACATGTCACTAAAGTCTGCCGGTTCCCAAGATGTCAAACGTTGCGACTTTTCACGAAAAGCTCTGTGTCAATCGATTGACACCAATAATTCAATCAATCGACATTAAGGTTGCATGGGAGATTGTTCCACGTCGCATCCACGTCCCATTACCTATTGACATTCCTCGCGAAGTGGTTTATGTCAATCGATTGAAGTCAAGCTCTCAATTGATTAACGAGTTATATATAAGAAGGGATCACCCATGGTCCCCTTTTTCAAAAGCCTCCTGCAACCCGAGCATTTCATAACTCTATGCGTTCTCCTCGTACAATCAAAATGGCGGCGCTTGGACCAATGATCTACAGACCACCACGTCCTGATAACAATCCCATACGCATCCCGAACGACGAGTATGTGAACATGCAATGTCAGATCGAGAACTTCTTCGATCTTTCAAAATTTCGTCGTATCGCCGAAGCGACGCGTTCCATCGAATTCATCGAGGCGTTGCACCTAGAAATGCTACTTGTACCTCCTCTCATTGATGTCTCATTGCGTATCATACGCCTGTTCCACCAAAATATGGAGTGGGTGTCGGCAACGCAATCGCCGACGGGATTTGCATTCATCCGCCTACGGATCGATACTTGGTCATATAATCTACACGCTGCTGATCTCGCCCGTGCATTCAATTTATATGTGGTTCGCCCATTGAACTACCATATCAATCCGTCCGTTGATCTCAGTCAAGAGCTCATGATAAGCAATATGTGTGGTGGAAGGCATGGGTCGAGAATGTCGACAAAGCGCGCGGCCCTACCAATGGACATACTATTTTGGGACATAGTGATGTCCAACAATTTGCTTCCGCATGGTATCAAAAGTGAGAGGACAAAGAGCAGGGTGGCGGCGCTTTATGTGGCACACACGAATACTTGGTTCGACGCACCTGGTTTGATGCTTGAGGAGATGTGGAGATGTCACAACAACATCGCTACCACCGCAGCACCACGCAAGTGAGAGGCTATCTTACTTCACTTCCCACACTATGTCATGCATCTGTTGGTCCAGGTCGGGTGCCCGATTTACGATGATGAAGAAATGGGTGATATGCAATTCTACCATTATGACACTAATGTGTGGGATAAAAGCATTAAGGCCATTTTAAGGGTTACGCCACCACCTCTCGATGTTGATGAGATACCTCCTCCTCCTCCCTGGTCAAACCCTGCACAATGCCAACGTGGCAGCATTCGATGACCTCGTCCTGAAGAGGTCTCTGATTTTAATGCCGAGGCAGCAGTTGCTCCCCTCGAGGCGCCGATAGATGGGTTGAGTGCAACAGTTGGAGGTATTGATCAACGGTCCCGATTTTAAAGTTCCTTTCTCATGCGGATTGTTTGAGAATCATTCTCGGGGCAAGCCGACGACTTCATCGCAGGAGCGCGAGCGGCGATGGATGGAGAGGGAGATCTTGATGATGATGATGATGTTTAGTGATTGTTTTAGTGTTTGTTTATGATGTTTTAGTGTTTTATGTGTGGTAGTCTGTTGGTGCTATTTTTATTGTGTGATCGAATCACTGTGGATGAATGATAAGTTTTGGTATTCGGTGTGTTATTGTTATCTCAGATGAGTGCACATTTTCATCAGTTGATCGATTGATAAAAACTTTTCAATTGATTGAGAATTTTGAGTCTGAAATCTCATATGGAAAGTCCAAATCGTCAATTGACTAAAAAATAGCTTTCAATCGATCAATTTGCTTAGAAAGTCACAAAGACTGTATATATCTTTCAAAATTCAAGGCCTTTTGACTTAATTTTAGCAGTACACATGGGATAGAGTCAATCGATTGAGGTGAAAATTTTGATCGATTGATTCTAAGGAACAAGTTTCTAAAACTGCTGCAATTGAATAACATCGAACATCTCTGTGAAAAGGCAAGTTTTTGACCAATACCAAAGGAAACCTACCCCAGAATAATTCTCAATCGATTGAGATTATTGACTCAATCGATTGACTGATGAAGTTTCCAAAAAGAAAACGTCATTCGCCCCTGAAAATCCATATTTGAGTAGAGTCCTTAGAGTTCTGTGTTTTAGGCAATCCTTCTCTATTTAAACCCCTTAGGTTAGTTCTTCTAAATCATCCCCTCAGTCAAGAAGATTAATCATCTTCCCTAAATTCGTGTCATGAATTCTATCAAATACCGTACCCGATCGGCGACCAAGAAATTGGCGGAATCGTCTTGAAAACGAAAGCGATACCACTCGCCTCGACAACCGCTGGATTTGTCGAATTTTGAAGTAGTTGATTTAGAATCAACATCCCTGCCGCCCCCATCACCACCTCATGCTCCAGCTCTCCCACCCGGTGGCATTGGTATCACTGAAGAGATGTGGAGATTGACATTTCCAAGGCCAAAAGCAAGGGATGACTTTCAATGATGACTGAGGGATAGGAGTAGTTTAGGATTTAGATTTTGAGTCTTTTAGAGTTTATTTCCTTTTTAGTGCTTTTAGATTAGGTTATTTTAATTAGTGCTTTATATTTTAAATAAATGTAGTAAATTGCAATTTTAATAAAAGTTTAATTTAGTTAAATGTCTCTATTTTAAATTTTGATGTTCACGACACAATACCTTTCACCTGGTCAACCTTTTGGTTCTTGATTGCATTTAACAGGTTTGGGGGTCTCATACACTTTTCAAAAATCAAACCAATGAGGACATTGAAAGATTCAGGTTTGGGGTGTATTTGTATTAGATTCATATTACAAAAAAAAAAAAACCATTGAGAAAAATATATATGTATATATATTTTTCATGGGCTGTTCTCGGAGTTGAAAAGAGTAGCTGTCAATCGATTGAGACCATTGTCTCAATCGATCGACTCATAACCATCAGTCCAGAAACTTCCAGCAGGTTAAAGGATGTTAATCGATTGATTTGAAAGAAACAATCGATTGACAACAGAATTATCAACTATATAATTTATTAGAATCTTGCATCAGTCAATCGATTGAAGCCAGTAAGTCAATTGATTGACTGATCTCTAGTGAACTTATAAAATCCGAATTGTAATTTCATGACCTTGAAGTATAGATGACCGGAAATTCGCTAGAAATTGCCATCATGCCATGTTTTTTCTACAAATGCTCATTAATTTCAATATGTGTTGAATAATGATTTTCATGATCCTTGTCCGAAAAATCTTGCACTATTACCATGCTTTAATTCCAAAGTCTGAGAATTAAGTCTAGAACATGGAATCCTAAGATCCTAAAGAAAGATTAAAACCCAATTAACATTGGAACCTCTTCCTCGTTTTTGATGAGTGCTTAAAATTTCGGAGTATATTTGAACTTCATGCTTAATTGTTGAAATCTCATATATTTTATCTCGATTTGTTGATTTCACATGCCTATATTATTGTGCTAGAAATTATTGTGTGAAAACTCAAGGAAAATAGGCATTATTAACATCATGAGAGGAAATGATAAAAGACTATCTTTGACTCATTTGTGCCTAAAATATCCCACCATATATTGATTTATCTTGTTGCATCCCCTCTGAGCTTTGATTGAAAATTTTTACCCTAAATATTCTTTGTTAAGCCATATTAATCATACCCCACACCAGTTTGTAAAAAACTCTCACCCCTCAATCTCTGAGAAATTTGAAAAGAGAGATGAGAGGAAGAAAGGAAATAGAGAAATATGGTAATAATGCTTGCAATGAGTATATGGCAGAAAAATATATGAATAAAAGGGGAGAGAAAAAGAAAATACATCTTTGTGCAAGAGGTAAAGAAGTGAGAAATATGTGAAAAATATGAGGTGGCGTTAAAAAGAAGAAGAAAAGGAGAAAAGTTGATAAAAAGGAAAATGTCTGAAAATTTTGAAAAAGAAAAGTGTGAAAAGTCATAAAATCAAACGTGTTTCCTTTTCCGATTTCTCAGAGAAATTTGAATCCAATTTCCCATTTCTTTCTTAACCTTTCCCCGAGCCCCGTAACAACCTTGAAAAAGACATTCTTGATCCAATCATAAGTGGTAAATGCCTTGTAGAGAGTGATAGCGCAATGTCTATGGTGCTTGGTATAATGTGCTTAGGATACAAATATCTTTCACCATGAGATTTCTTTTTGATTCTTTGATGCACCGTCTTTCTTATTTCATGTGAGACCTTTTGTTGATATTATAACTCTCTCTCACATGTGAGCAAAAGGTAAACCATTCATCGGAATACTTTCATTTTGAGTACATACCTACAGTGAAGATTGAGTCAAGACATAAGATCTAAGGACTCCTAGTTTGAACTTATTTCCTGATGAAAGAATTTTTACAGTGGTAAGTGCATTACACTCTGGGCATGAATCATGAGTTATTGAAAAAAATAATGGATTGAGTTGAATGAGCATTGATAGAATTTGCATGCTTGGGAGCATTTTATAAAAATTTCATGAACATTTAACTACCTAAGGGCATGACTACAATTCTGAAATTTATATGAAGTTTGTAGGTACCTGATGAGTAGGAAAATATGATGATATTTCACCCCTAAAATACCTGATGATGATATTTGGCTATCCGATGAAGGCTATCCGATGAGAATTACTAGATTTGAAGTGTTTAAGGTAAATAAAAGCCAAGTGCAGAAAACAACCCAAGAATTCTGAAAATAATGTCAAAACACTGCAACTTTGGGTCATTGAGAACTTGGTGCGACTTGCTGCTCAATTTGGACCTTTAAGACGGCCGAATTATGAAATTGTCAAAACACAAAAGTTGTAGATCCTTCTGTCAGATTTCCCACGGCATAAGCATTGCCTCATTCCGAGTTTGGGACAAAAAGTTATGGCTAAAATACCGAAGCAATATCTGATGCAAAAAGTGGGCTGGAATTCACGGATTTCTGGGAGCTCGATGCATCGACCCTTTTGGTCGATTAATCGAGGACAAAAAGTGTCAGACACAGAGCTAACACTTTAAAGTTGATTTTTAGGAACTTTTGCAGGCTCGATGCATCGACCCTTTTTGGTTGATGCATCGAGCCAGAAAAAGTGTCAGACACGGAACTGACACTTTAAAGCAGATTTTCAGGGATTTTTGCAGGGTCGATGCATTGACCCTATAGGGTCGATTAATCGACCCTGGATTTTCGCGCTGGGACACTTCCACGACGTGAGTATTATTTAAAGCCAAACCAAACACTTCGAGAGGATAATTTTTTTTAGAGAATTTTTTAGGATTATTATTCATTATTATTATTTTTGGTTTTAGACTCCTCTGGTCATCTTTTCAAGGGTTCTTCTTTTCTCCTTCTTCTAGGGATTGATCTGGGTAGATTGTACTTAGAATTTGCACTGTCTTTCTTTTACATTCATAGATTGTATTTAGGAAAAGGCATTGTAACCAAAGATTTTTTGGAAGAAATGAAAAGTGGAATGACTTTGAATGAACAAGGAGATCATACACCAAAGATGAGCGGCTAAATCAATTGATCGGGGAAGATGCGATCCCCAGATAAGTACCCATGTTTATGATTAATACCATAGTCTATTATGTCATCATGGAATCATTTTGCTCCAAGTTTGTGTTATTGAAAATATATTGAATGCTTGTTATGACCGTTGATTGCGCGTATCAACGACTATAATCGCTAGATCTGGACCTGCAGACTGATCTAGGCTGTAGAGCGATTATGCGTTTACTGTTGTGATCTAAACATCATGAGATACGCTATGCTTCTTACATGACTCATACCGCAATGATAGGCTGAGTCATTGTTTTTAGATAGGGTATGCCGGATTGATGATCATGTTTCTTTACGAATCATCTCTATAGACGAATGATGGTGTGAATGATGCTTTAATGAAACTGTGAGTTTTAATGATAGAAAAGGGGTACAAATCTGGGGTAGCATATTCCTTGATCTCATTTAAATACTGTTCTTAGATTCATCAGTAATTAGTTGTTTAGATTAATTTATTTTTCTTGCATTTAGGAAAAGTGTGATAAATTTTTGGTAAATTGAATATGCCCTTTGGTACTTCCTTGGAGACGTTTTTAAATCTCTGAAAGAATTAATTAAAATTTACGATTTCCCTGTGGGTTCGACACCCTTGTTCTTGCCACACTGCAATAGATCTTGTGCACTTGCAAGGGTTACATTTAAAATCGATCAGTACCTTCACTGGAAACCGTCAGGAGACACAACTCCTCCACTAGCGATCACCAAGGGGTTTAAAGGCTTCTTGCATAGGCTAAATGCAATCGTGCTCCCTACGAAAGTGGCATTCATTTTTATTGTTAGTTATTTTTCATTCTCTTTGCTCGAGGACTAGCAAAGTGTAGGTTTGAGGGTGTGATCAGTGCTGAAATGTGACTATATTTCGTACCTTAATTCCTACATTTAGTTATTCGATAAAAGCTATCTGACGACTGTTGTCTAGTTTTAGTGATTGCAGATGTTTCTGATTATTGGATCTCCAAAGAGCATAAAAGAGGATAATTAAAGGTTACACAAGAATAATGGACTAAAAAGTCAAAGAAGCACCGAAATCTATGAATTTGATTGATGAGCTCAGAACATCCACCAGGAGAATGATGATATTACCTTTATGTGTCAATCGATTGAGAACCAAATCTCAATCGATTGACAAGAAAGACAGTTTTTCCCCCTTTATTTCAAATTTGAATTAGTTCAATCGATTGATATTAAAACTCAAACGATTGAAATTCAAATTTGAATAATTCGCCAAAAAGAGAATGTGAATTCAATCGATTGAGATTTAAAGTTCAACCGATTGAGCTTATTAGGAAAAATGTCTTGTCTGCTCCATATATAAACATAGCTACGGCTTAGGGTTATGAGTTCTCTCTTTTGTTTTTAGATTCTTCTCTAAGTAGATTGTACTTAGGTTTTGATACTTCTTCTTCTTTACAACTTTTGAAACATAGATTGTACCTAGGAACAAAAATATTGTAAGGAGAAATTTTGTGATAAATAAAAGTACATCTTTAAGAAGATGACTTCTGGTCTACAACGGGCTTATACACCGAGGATGAGCGACTAAAACCACTTGTTTAAGGAGGAAGCGACCCCTAGATAAGTAACTGTTCTATTATTGATGCTACAATTTTATAGTATTGTCATTGAATCATTCTGTTGAAAGTGTGTGGTTAATTGAATATTATCGAGTGCTCATTTACAGTCGTTGATTGCAGTTATCCACGATCGTAAAAGAGACATTCCATCTAGATCTGTTCCTCCAGGTTGATCTAGGCTGCAACATGATTGATTCATCACTGCTGTGACTTAGAATTTTGAGATACGCTATGCTTTTTACATGATTCATACCGTAATGATAGGACGAGTCATAGTTTTTAGATAGGGTATGCCGGATCAATAGTCACATTTTTTTTCGATTCATTTTTCTTCTTGTTAAATGATGATATATTGACGCATTATGAAATTGTGATTTTAAATTGTGGGGCAGTTACAAATCTAGGGTTAGCAAACTCCTTGATCACCTCTTAAAACCGTCCTTCTATTTATCATAAATTGTTCTTGCGTAGATTAATTTACTCTTATTACATCTAGAATCACGTGATAATTGTTTGGTAAATTGACTTTCTCTCCCTTGATACTTCCTTGGGCATCTTTTCTCTTTAAAAATTAATTAAATTACGCGCTTCCCTGTGGGTACGACACCTTTGATTTCATCGTGCTACAACCGATCTTGTGCACTTGCAAGAGTATAATTTAAAACCGACCAGCTGTCACCTCATGACGAATTTCACAGAAATCAAAAAACTCATTTGACATGTATTCTCCACCCCTATCAGATCTAATAGTTTTTATTCTTTTATTTAATTGATTTTCTACTAATATTTTGTAAACCTTAAATTTTTCAAAAGCCTCATTTTTAGTATTTAATAAATAGATATGAGCATATTTTAAAAAATCATCTATAAAAATAATAAAATATTTCCCTCCTCTAGTAGGAATATTAGTTAAATTACAAATATTACTGTATATTAGATATAATAAACATAAATTTCTTATTACACTAGGAAAAAACTTTCTAGTGATCTCAGTCTTAGTACATACACTACAAACATTACTATCAAAATATTCATGCTTAGGAATTAGATCTAAACTAGTCATGCATTACATAGATCTACAATTAACATGCTGTGACAGTTCGGATTTTCGCACATGGAAATTCGGGCCATCAAAATCATGCTCTGAATGATCCCCGGGACAAATCATAGAGTATTTGCTCGTATAGCGGAAATCAGAGCAGACACGGTCTAGTAGTGGCAGATCGAGTCATCATATAAGGCGTTTAAAAGAAAAAAGTAAAACAATGCATATATATATATATATATATATATATATATATATATATATATCAAAAGAATATACATCCTCAAAAAGGAACTAAGAAGAACTACTGGTGATGGACATCCATCACTCAAAACAATGGTTCCCAATAGTGATTCCTATAGAATGTATAATAATACAAGTAAAAAACATCTATAGTAATAAATACAGAAGGTGGCCATCAGGCGCATAAATAATCTAAAATACAGGCCAAAAATCTAAAAATACAAGACTAATATACCAGGCAAAGGGTAAAACTCGTCGGCCTGGATATCATTCTCCTCATCCTCAACCTCTGTCTCTGGCTGATAGTCTGGGTCGCTCTCGGTAATCGGTGCCCGAGCCTTAGAACCTATGATACAGAGTCAGGAGTGAGCTAACCGTATAAACTTAATGAAAGAAATTCAGTTAAATTTATATTTTAATTGTAAAACATGGTTGCAGAACATAACTCGGATAGATAAGCAAAGCAGAGTATAAACATAACTGGACAGATACAGACAGATGAATCAGATATGCAGAATAATCAGAATACAAAATTGGTAAGAATAGACATAATTTCAGAGTTTGCAGGATGCTATGCATACAGTATTTAATGACTTAAAATAATATACTTAAGTAACTCCCGTGAGTATAGCACGTGGTAGCCAGATTTGGGCCGATGGGTAATCCCGACCATCGTCACTTAATGAACAATTTCAGGAATACAACAATGCCTCATCTAAAGAGTACAATTGTGCCGAGAGATTTTCAAAGCAGATGCATGATTGTGTCAGTCATGGATATACCGCCGAGTCGGTGGGATTCGTCAGATTATTAAACTTGAAATCACATGCATACTTATCGCAATAACAGGAATCAGGTGACAGATATCAGATAACAGGAATCAGATACGATGAAATTTCATATATATGCTAGACATGATTTAGAAAGCAAAAATAGAATATGTATTAGAACACAGAAGTTATGGACCCATGAGCTCAAAAATAAATGCAAGTTCCGTTGAATTTTCCCTACCTCAAATCATACCTTTTTAAGCAAATCTAAAGCTTTTCAATGAATCACGGTCTGATCCTAGACCATAGAAATAGTATACTTAGTGTCAGAGATGTCAGGATATCAACTGGTACAGTGTCCATAGCATTTTACCCATAAAACCAAAACAACAGAAAATAGGGGTGATTGATCGATCAATCATCCAATTTGATTGATCAAATACCTCATTTGATCGATCAATGTCCCATTTAACTCATACGTGACAGAGGGGATTTGATCGATCAACATTCCTGTTTGATCGATCAATCATTCAATTTGATCGATCAATTTTTCCATTGATCGATCAATCAAGACAGACTCAAATTTCCTACCTCATGTTTGCACACTTAATTATAAAATTTGATTAATCAATTTCTAAATTGATCGATCAATGTCCACATTGATCGATCATTCTCACATCTCATCGATCACTTCATTGTGATCGATCAACCATCCATATTTTTCGATCAATTCTCAAATTGATCGATCAACCTTCAAATTTGATCGATCAAATACCAATTTGATCGTTCAATCACAGTCGGGCTTGGACTTCTAGAAAAACACACCTACTATTCTCATTAGTTGAAAATAAGATTTGATCGATCAATCCCAGGCTTGATTGATCAAGGATGACAGTTTCTGTCATCAATGTCGATCCTCGTTCTTGACCTACTTTTATTTTTAACCCTTGATGATTCCTATTCCACACTCACACACATTCATTTACACATTTATGAGGTCTTAACCTCTATAATTTCAACTTAATAACTCACCTCTTTAATGTCCCCTTCGGGTTCTCGGCAAATGCAATCTGGAGAGGGTTTTGGATTCAGAATCGATTTTTAGTCGTTGTCACGACTCTGAATAACAAGTACGGGGCTTCACTTTGACCCACAGAGATGGCACACGTCTTCGCAAGACAAACACGATGTATCGACATCGATTCCGCACTCTTAAATCAAGCAATCACTAACCTAGGTTTCTTCTAACTGTGTTTTCTCAAAGTAACACATCATAACAATAACCTAGCTACAGATTCTCAGGAAAATAAGAAGAAGAAGATGAAAGGTATGCATTCCAACCTTCTTCTTTCTCTTATAAGCTAAGAAAATGAAATATCCTTGATATTTCAATTTTCTCCTAAACTTAAGCTCCTGTGTGGAGCACCTACACCATCTCTCCAGTGCCCGACCTTTCATCCAAGGTCTTACAAGATTCAACCGACATCTAAATTTAACACATAACCTTTCCTAACTACAGATTATATTATTCTCAATTATATTATCTGCAAATTTTAATTTGTCTCGATTTTCATGCCAGGCATGCACATCAAAGCAATCGAGTTTTATTCAAAATTTAGGGTCATTACACTTGCCCTAATCTATCATGCCATAAATTAGAAAGAGATATTTGGTCGGTTTTAAAGTGTACCATTGCAAGTGCACAAGTTCGATTGTAGCACGGCGAAATCAAGGGTGTCGAACCCACAGGGAAGCACAAAATTAGATTAATTTTAAAGAGATTTCAAAGACCCAAGGAAGTACCAAGGGTGAGAGATTTCATTGTCAAGATTCACCACTACACAATGCAATAATCAAAAGAACTAAATCAAGCTATGCACGGATGAATTATGATTAAGAAATTAACAATGATGAAATGATCAAGGAGTTTGCTAACCCTAGACTTATAACTTTTCTACAATCAACCACACAGTTTCATGTTAAATCATTATACCATCATTTAACTACAAGAAAAACGAATCGATGAAAATGCAATTATTGATTCGGCATACCCTATATGAACACTATGACGCATCCAATCACAGCATGTATCATACGAAAGGCATAGCGTATCTCAAATTCGAAATCACAACCATAAGAATCAATCGCACGGCATCCTATATCGATCTACAAGATCGATCTAGGAGGAATAATTCGTTTATTGTCGCCGATCACACGGTCGACGGCTACAAACGAGTATTCGATGATAACACGATGAAGCACACACTAAAAGGCATACGATTCAATAATTCTAACAAGAAATTGTAAGCTTAAAAGTAAGTTAGTTACTCATCTAGGGGTCGCTTCCTCCTTGAACGAGGGGTTTAGTCGCTCATCCTTGATCCACACGCACAATGTAAATCGAAAGCCATCACAAAAAGTTACTCTTTTATTTATCAACCGTTTGATCTTTTTGGAGAAGATCACAACCTTACATAGCTTTTATCTAAATACAAAACTAAAAATATCAAAGAAAAAATTGCTAAAGGCCCTAAGAAAATCTACCGAGCAGAAGACCCCCCTGAACCCTAAACATCCTGTTGTTTAAATAGGGCCCCGGGCTAGAATTATTCCATATCCGAATCAATAGATTGAATTTTGAATTCAATCGATTGAATTCAAAAGTTGAATTTTGGTGGCTCATTTGCATTCCCAAAATCAATCTATTAAATTTAAGGAATTCAATCGATTGATTTTCGAAAATCAATCTATTGAATTCCAAATTCAATCTATTGATTTTGGAAGTCAATCTATTGATTTTTGGAAATCAATCTATTGATTTCCAAATTCAATCTATTGATTTTTGGGCAGCTTTTTAAACTCAATCGATTGAGTTTCAAATCTCAATCGATTGAACTAGGCATGTGACATATTTAACTCTCGAAATTGTGGCTAGACCAATCAGTCTTTTTCACGGATTTTAGTGCTTTCGCTGGCTCCATGGTCCAAAGTTCATATAGTCCCTTAATTTTGTTCACTTAAGCTCTTTCAACATCCCACGGTCCATAACACCTGAAACCACTAAAACTATACAACAGCCGTTAGAATGCTTTCATCGGATAGCTAAATGTTAGTATTTAGGGTCCAAAATATAGTCATATTTCGGCACGGATCAATACTGAGTAAGAAGAAGTAGCGATTTTATTGATTGAATCAGTTACATTCAGTTTGAACATGCCTCCCATGGCATATCCTTTTCCAACAAATTCGCCATTCTTGGATAAGATAAACTTATCCGATTCAAATACAAGTTTGAAACCATGTTTTATTAGTAAACCACCCGAAACGAGATTCTTGCGAATATTAGGTACATGGAGCACATCAGTAAGTGTCATGACTTTTTCGGATGTGAAATTCAGTTTTACTTTTCCACGCCCTATGATCTTTGTCGTAGATGAATTCCCCATAAAGAGATCTTGATCATCATCAACCTTTTCATATGTCACAAATATGTTATGATTATTGCAAATATGTTTTGTGGCACTCGTGTCGATCCACCATTCATTAATGTCATAAATCAGATTAACTTCCGAGAGAACGACTACGAAGTTGTTTTGTTCTTCCACTACATTCGCTTGATTCTTCAATTTCTTGAAGAGGCGACAATTCCGTTTGAAGTGTCCGGGTTTCCCACAGTGAAAGCATCCACCGCTCTTCGGTATCATGGTTTTGGCGAATTTCTTATTCTCCTTGGATTGAGAATATCCTTTCTTCCTCTTCTTTGACGGTCTACTTATAACCTTAGACTCAACCAAGTGTGCCTTTGATGTCATATCAATATGATCTTCAATTTTATCCCTAACTCGGGATTCTTCCTCAATACATAAATGAAGGAGAAGATCTTCTAGAAAAATCTTCTCGTTATTACACTTAAAATTTTTTCAATAATCTTTCCAAGATGAAGGCAACTTGGCGGACTAACCAAAAAATCATCATCAAAATGAGAACCATTAGTAATCATATAATTAATAATAACTTAAAAATCATACACTTGGCTAAGAATATGTTTCTCATCGACCATCTTAAAATTAAAAAATTGACTGATAATATAAGAATTATATCCTGAGTCTTTAGTTTTGTATTTCTTCTCGAGTGGATCCCAGAGTTCCTTTGAAGTGTTATAGGTGCGGAAGACGTTGAACAAAGAGTCTGACAAAGCGTTCAAAATGTAGCCTTTGCAAGTATAGTTGTCGTCGTCCCATTTATGCTTTTTACGGCCTTCATTGAGAGTGGATGATTCGATAACAGTAGGACACGGTGTAGTGAGAACATACACAACTTTCAGGGTGGTCAACAGAAAATGTAATTTTTGTTGCCACCGCTTAAAATTCAAACCATAAAAATTGTCCAACTTGTGGATGTTGTTGGGTAGTGCGGGCTGTAATTTAGTTGAGATTACAGAAATTGGGGCCATAAATTTAGTTTTAAAATGTTGGACAAAATTGGTACGAGAAGCATAAAAGACACATTGATCTGGTTCGAGGCACGAGAAATTTCGCTGTTTTCAAACCAAATTTGCCCCCACCACTTCAATCAAGTGGTCGCCAATGGGTTACCGGCAAAATGGCTCCAGGATACAACGAATCGAAAGTGTGTTCATGTGATCAGATTTGGAGAATCTAATCATGCTATCAGAACACCAAAGAAGGGCAGAACTCTGAAAACATATCTTTAAAAATAGCAGGGATAAAATAAATGTAAAATGCAGTTAAAGAAAACGAGGGTCTTGGGACCATTTTATAGAAATCACGCACCGTTTTGAGAACATACACATCCGTTGAAAATAATTGAACGGACATATCCGTTTTACAAAACTAAATGGCCGGATAAGACAACAATTTCAGATTAAATAACTGAACGATTTAAAATTTAAACAGGCGGTTACACTTTTGTCCAAAAGTTTAACTAAATGCACTGCATCGCCACTGATGAGTAGTGAAATATGATGATATTTCATCCCTAAATACCTATATTTAGCTATCCGATGAAGGCTATCTGATGAGAATTACTAGATTTGAAGTGTTTTAGGTAAATATAATCCAAGTGCGTAAAATAACCCAAGAATTCTGAAAATAATATCAAAACACTGCAACTTTGGGTCATCGAGAACTTAGTGCTACTTGAAGCTCAATTTTGACCTTCAAGACGTCCGATTCATGAAATTGCCAAAACACAAAAGTTGTAGAGTTTTCTATCTGATTTCCAACGCTATAAGAATCATATCAATCTGAGTTTAGAGTAGAAAGATATGGCCGAAATATCGAGGCACTGTCTGATGCAAAAGTGGGCTGAAATTCACGAAAATCTGGGAAGGTCGATTAATCGACCCTTTTACTCGATTAATCGAGGGACAAAAAGTAGTCTGACATGGAAATGACTCTTGAAGCAGATTTTTAGGGATTTTAAGGAGGGTCGATGCATCGACCCCCAGAGTCGATTAATCGACCCTGACTTCTCGAGCTAGGGAACCTATGTAACTTGGATACTATTTAAAGCCAAATCAATAACTCGGAGGAGAGAGAGATTGGAGATTAGATATTTTATTTTTTGCATAGACGTAGAGATAGAGAGTTTTTATTCCTTTTTGAGAGCTTTGTTCCCTTTAATCTTTTCAGCATTCTTTTATTCAATTTAGTATTTTTGTTCAGTGGATTCCTACTTTAAATTTAAAGATTAGTAAAGAGCATTGTTAATTTCATTTCTGAAGATTATCGTACTTGTGGATCAAAGAATTTTTATTGAAGGTTGAGGTATTTTTGATTGATTAAATTAATATTATTTTGTATTCCTTATTTGTTTATGTCATTTAATTACAGCATGTGTGGCTAATTTCTTAGGGATGAGGATCTAATGATTCCCATCCGAGGGATGTACTTCTAATAATATGAATCTAGGATTAAAATATGAGATCTTATTTTATGGTTGTTATGTTATCACGAACGGATGAAATCTACGCCACTAACTGGGATCGAGTGTGTCGAGCGATGCCCTGGATCTCAGATCTGTGATGGTAATTTTACCCTAATCATTGTTATATGATTTTTTTGCTTTCATCGTGTGGATCTACTTACGATTATGATCCGGGATTGAGTGTGCCGAGCCATGCCCTGGATCTTAGATCTGTAATGATAATTTTATCTTAATTACTCCCTAATCTGAAATCAAGTGTGCCGAGCCATGCCCTTGATCTCAGAACTAAGGCGGTATTCTTGTTAGAATTTTATCCACTTTGCGGATGATTTTTATTTGAAATCTGAGATCAAGTGTGCCGAGCCATGCCCTTGATCCCAGATCTATATATAGAAATCATCTATGAAGTTAAGTCCTGATTGCAGGGATGCAACGTGGAACCTATCCGGGTTTTGATCATTTATCTTCCATAAAAGATATTTTTCTTCAATGGTATATCTCATAGTTTAATCCTTAGATTTATATTACGGGAAGAACAAACCAAAGATGGGAGGATTTAACATCTTCATCTTTACCTTTATTTTTGAATTATCAATTAAGTTTTAGTTTATAGTTAGTAATTGTCATCTCTCAAAACCACCTAAATCATAATATTGGTAGGGCACTGTTAATTCTTGCTTGATTTCTTGAATTACTGTCTTATCTTTTTAGATCTTTCAAAATAGTCCTCGTGGGAACGATCTTGTACTCCGTACCCACTATATACAATCTGATTAGTGTGCTTGCGAGTAAAACATTACAATTAAAATTCACATCAAGTTTTTGGCGCCGTTGCCGGGGACTAAATCAAGAAAATCTGAATTTTTAGAAAATAGACAGTTAATTTTAGGAATTTCCATGGATTAAAACAGTATCTCTGCTAAAAAAAAAAAAAATTTGAAAAAAAAAGAAAAAAAAATTGGTGTTGTTGGTGAAATCATGTCAATGCATGGATTCAACCCAGAATCATGTGCTATTTATAGAAATTCGATGCACATTACACCTATGTGTCCCTTGAACAACTCAAATTATTACCTTGAACAAGTTCAGCCCAATCCTGTATGGAACACTCATGACTGGCAGAGCCAATCCAATGACATGTGGGAGTTTAATCAACCTCTAATGTGTGATATGATGCCTTACAATGATCAAAATTCTTATCCCAACAAATTTTCAGATGAGTTTTCACAGCAAACTCAATACTTTCAAGACACAAAACCATATGAACCAGCCCAAAATTCTTCTTACCCCTTAGAATATTTAAAAGGTTTGGTGCACACCAACACTCAAAGAATTTCTAGGATACAATCTCAAGTTAGTCAGATGATTGAGTACTTATAAATAAAAGTTGAAATAGAGGAGTCCCTCATTGATACCGATCGGAATGAAGAACATCTTCAAGAGGACTCATCTGATTTTGTTCAAAAATATGAGGATGACCAATTGGTCACTAGGCTTGAGAATGAAATAATGAGCATTAAGGTAGTGCAAGTGCGAGGAAAAGAGGAAATGGAATGGAACAATACTTATGTCGAGGAGGGAATTGAGATGAGAGAGAAAGAACATGGCACCCTTACAACACCTGATAAGGGAGACATAACTTTTTTCAATGAGTGTGAATTCGGTTTAGGGAAAAAAGAGGAATTTCAAATCTGTTGCCCATTCATTAAATACATAGATAATCAACAGACTGTTGGAAAAAGATTAATGAGTTTGAATCTAGAGTGTAATTTTGAGAATATCAAGCACAGGGTAGAAATTGAAAGGTTAGAGAGAGACCATAGTAGTGAAACATGGGCACATCATGGGGGTGTAACCAAGTCCTTGATGAGAGAAATGCAGGGACAAATAAATAAATCACTGATCTTGCTTAGAAAATGTTTTATGAAGATTTGGGATCCGGGTGGACTCGGAATGAATTTACACCCTGTAGATTAATTTCGTAATTTTCCTCTATAAAAAAATAATAAGAAAAAAAAAAAAAATTTACTTTGTCTCGATTAATCGACAATGGATGTCGATTAATCGACCCTTGCCCTCGATTAATCGACTTCTTCGAGTCGATTAATCGACAATCATAATGAATGCCCCTTTTCCAAGGCAGTCTGCATTTATTGTTGGCTGACTTTTATGCCAGTCGATTGATCGACTTCCAGAGTTGATGCATCGACTACTCTGTGTTGAAGACCGTGCTGCCTTTTCAGATTCTATCAGGTTGTTTTTTTTAATGGAGTCGATTAATCGACTTAAATTATGTGCATGCGTTTTTGTCTTTTCACTGCCTCGATTAGAGTCGATGCATCGACTTCGAGTTTCGATTAATTGACTTTTCCAATTCTGGATGTTGCGTCTTTTCATTCGATGCCGTTGCGTGTTTTCATGCATTGCAGTTAAAGCCACGCCTTTTCCCACTGAAGTCGATTATTCGCCCTATAAGGTCGATTAATCGACTATATGCGGTGCGACCGTCCAAAAAGGACACCTTTACGTCTACTTAAGGGGAAGGACTCTATCTTCCCTTTTCATTCGATCTTTATCCTGCCTTTTCTCTGCCAGTCTCCGACATTTCGCCAGTGCTGTCATGGCCTCGTCATCTGCCGCGCCACAAAGGTTTTCCCAACATCCTGCAGGCCATCCATGTGAGTAGCCACGTGGTCGCTTCGCGACCCGAAATCTGTGTTTCAAATAT
Source organism: Chloranthus sessilifolius (assembly GCA_021018995.1). Taxonomy (NCBI): domain Eukaryota; kingdom Viridiplantae; phylum Streptophyta; class Magnoliopsida; order Chloranthales; family Chloranthaceae; genus Chloranthus; species Chloranthus sessilifolius. The sequence goes on along the minus strand of CM037589.1, from coordinate 40,756,913 downwards.
CTTTTTGATCTCACGGCTTTTCAGGACATGCCTGTCTGCGCCGTCTCCATCGCCTATGTGATGGCTCTGAACTTTCATTTTCTTCTCAAACCGCCTGTGATCGAATGGATCGTTCGGTTATTCTATCAAAACATGGCATGGGTGGACGCCTTTGCTGAAAATCATGTCACCGCCCACTTTATTGTTTCAATCGATGGGTGGTCGCGCCGCGTTTATCCGTAAACCATTGCGGAGGTTTTTAACATTTCGTGCGAGCTCCCTCTCAATCACACTTTGGGTGAAGAGCTTGACAGTTCTCAGGAGGATATAATCAACGATATGTGCCACGACATATTTTCTTCAGGAGTCGCCACTAGGTGATTGGCGTTACCGCGCCCGATTTTGTTATGGGATAGTGTGGTCTGTAGTAACCTCTGCCCCTGTGGCCACGTTTCTGAGCGCACCGGTGACCGGGTTCAGGCACTCTATGGTGCCTTGATCGATTTTAAATGTAACCTTTGCAAGTGCACAAAATCTATTGCAGTATGGCAAGAACAAAGGTGTCGAACCCACAGGGAAATCTTAAATTTTAATTAATTCTTTCAGAGATTTAAAAACATCCTTAAGGAAGTACCAAAGGGCAGATTCAATTTACTAAAAATTTATCACACTTTTTCTAAAAGTAAGAAAAAATAAATTAATCTAAACAACTAATTACTGATAAATCTAAGAATAATATTTAAATGAGATCAAGGAATATGCTACCCCAGATTTGTACCCCTTTTCTATCATTAAAACTCACAGTTTCATTAAAGCATCATTCACACCATCATTCATCTATAAAAATGATTCGAAATAAAATATGATCATCAATCCAGCATACCCTATCTAAAAATAATGACTCAGCCTATCATCGCGGTATGAGTTATGTAAGAAGCATAGCGTATCTCATGATGTTTAGATCACAACAGTAAAAACATAATCGCTCCGCAGCCTAGATCAGTCAGCAGGTCCAGATCTAGCGATTATAGCCGTTGATACGCACAATCAACGGTCATAACAAGTATTCAATATATTTTTAATAACACAAACTTTTAGCAAAACGATTCTATGATGACAATAAATCGACTATGGTATTAATCATAAATAAGGGTACTTATCTGGGGATCGCATCTTCTCCGATTTACTGATTTAGCCGCTCATCTTTGGTGTATGATCTCCTTGTTCATTCAAAGCCATTCCTCTTTTTATTTCTTCCAAAAATCTTTGGTTACAATGCCTTTTCCTAAATACAATCTATGAATGTAAAAGAAAAACAATGCAAATCCAAAGTACAATCTACCCAAATCAATCCCTAGAAGAAGGAGAAAAAAGAACTCTTGAAAAGATGCCAAGAGGAGTTTAAAATAAAAAATAATAATAATGAATAATAATCCTCTAAAAAATTCTCTCCAAAACTCTAAAAAAAGAAAAGCCAAAACTAACTCTCTAATTATCTATCTCTAATTCCTCCCTCTAATTCCTATCTCTAATTCCTCTTTTTAATTCCTATCTCTAATTTCTATCTCTAATTTCTCTCTTTTTTTTTTTGAAGTGTTTGATCCGCTTTAAATAGAGCCGAAGTTTCCCAGCCGCAGAGGTGTTCCAACTCGAAAATTTAGGGTCGATTAATTGACCCAATAGGGTCGATGCATCGACCTCCCAGATTTTCGTGAATTCCCGCCGAACTTTACATCAGATACTTCTTTGGTATTTTGGCCATAACTCTCTGTCCCGAACTCAGATTGAGGCGATGTTTGTGCCGTTGGAAAGCTGACAGAAAGATCTACAACTTTGGTGTTTTGACAATTTCATAATTCATCTGTCTTGAAGGTAAAAAGTGATCTACAAGTCACACTAAGTTCTCGATGATCCAAAGTTACAGTGTTTTGACATTATTTTCAGAATTCTTGGGCTGTTTTCTGTACTTGGCATGTATTTACCTGAAACACTTCAAATCTAATAATTCTTATCAGATAGCCTTTATCGGATAGCTAAATATAGGTATCTAGGGGTGAAATATCATCATATTTCACTACTCATCATGCCTACCGAAATACGTGGATCAATGTGCTCGGGTTTCTTCATGATGGCATCTGGCGATGCCATGAGGATATCGCCAACCCTGCCACTGGTGATGCTGCGATGATTTACTTTCCTCATTTGGTTATGAAGCTGCTTAATTTCCTTCGTTTCCCATTTTACCGGGATGACGACTCGGGGACCTCGCATTCTATCGCTATGGTGCGACCCAATGGAACCGCAGTATGCTTCTCCTGGGTAATGTCCCTGATGCCCCCGCTGATGCACCGGCCCAACCTTCTCCTTGCCAGCGCCGCCGCGTCCGCCAGGACGACCTGCCTGCGCCTGATCAAGGACTCGATGAGGGTGTGTCTCTTGGTTCACTCCAAGCCCAAATTAATTCTTTACAAGATGAGCAGCAGCGACAACATGGTACGATCTTGCGCCGAAGCTACTATGATCGTTCCTTCCTCCATCAGATCAGGCAGCGCATGTGGCCTAATAGTTATGATAAGATGTGTGCCAGGGCCCGCCAGGCCGAGGAGGATGGGGATGATTAGTTAGTTTAGTTTAGTCTAGGATTAGGATTTTTCGGTTTGTGTTGTTTTTCTTTCTTTAGTTTAGGTTGTTTATTTTAGGAGTCAAATTAGAAGTGTCATTGTAATCATCATGCTTATCAATGAAATAGTATGTTTCTAATCTGTTTGGGATTGCCTATATTTTTGCAAATTTCATGTTGCATTTAGAGGGGTTGAAAAACAAAAAAATGAAATAACAAAATAAGCGAACTTTCACCTCTCTGTCTACATGAAGTCGATTAATCGAGGGTTATACTCGATTAATCGACCCCCACTTTTCGAAAAAAAATAAAAAAATCTTTGGGGAGTCATGCATCGACCTCCCAGGGTTGACTAATTGACCCCACTTTTTTTTTCTTTTTGGGACCGGACTCCTATTGGGACTCTAAATTTTTTTTCCATCTTCCGTGAGTCGTTGCAATACACACACTTTTCATTGGTTCTTTTTACGGGACACCTCTTTCCACTCCTACTCCAACTCTATCAATTTTCTCTTTATATTCACCCTTAGGCTCACTTTCCATTAAATCTTGCACAACCTTCTTATGGCCCGACGATTCTATCTCACCAGAGTACGATTATCGAAGATGGAGGAGACTGCTAAAAAGCGGGAGCGCCGCTCTCATCGGATGGTCCCTTTTGAGCCTAGCACTGTTGACATCATCGACCTCGATCCGATGATCATTCCTTCCTAGGGAGAACCCTCTAGAAAGAAGGTAAATCACTCCAAATCTCCTACATCGTGCATCAATACTAATATCGAGATAATTGATGTGATTCCGTCACCACCTCCCTCATCTCCATCTCCTACCGTCGCCTCAACGCCTCCATCCATACCATCGGCGGTGACTCATCAATTTTCCCTTGATCTCTGGGAGAAATTATTCTCTGTGCCTAAGAACATCAATTTAAGTGAACCAAGGTGGATGGGTCCGCCTAACAATGATTAATGGAGTTGGATTCTTGATTAGTTTAGGATTTATTTATTTGGTATGTTTCTTTCTAGCATATTAGTTTTTTTGTTTAGTTAAGGTTGTTTTTAATTCCGTAAATAGTGTAATCATATTCCCTTCAATAAATTTTTAGTCATGTTCCAATTTGATGCACATATTCTCTGCACCTAATCTTTGTGTTGAGGTACTTTTCAACAGGTTTGGGGGACAATACTTATTTCAATCAATGAGGACATTGTCATCTTTCGGTTTGGGAGTATGATTGTTTATTTTGCGTCACTTGCTTTTTATATATGAAAAATATAATAAATTTAGAAATTAACTTTTTCTCGATCGATCAACAATGAAGGTCGATTGATCGACCTCCCATTCTCGATCGATCGACTCCTTCGAGTCGATTAATCGACAGTAGATATAAAAAAAAAAAAAAAATTTAATTTTGAAGCCATCATGCGCACAATATTTTGCAATAGTTTTCAAACTTTAATTGATGATGCATGTGAATTTAATTTTGAGAATATTGATGTCATATTTTGATTACTTGTATTTAAGATGATGAAGCTTAATGTGATATTTTGCGGATAATTCTGAAATTCATGCTTAGAATTTTTGCACTTACACCAAGCTAAGACTTTGAAATCGATGAACTGTTTTGAACATTGAATCTTAGGTTCTTAGTAGAGACTAAACCAGGTGAGCTTCAGAGCTAATTTCCTGTCATTGATGAGTGAATACATAAACTCGGAGTTTTCTTTGAATACAGATTATTTTATATGATCTCATACACTTTACTTTGGCTTGTGACTTTGCATGAAATCAAATTCATATTATTGTGTTAGAATGTACTGTATATCTACTCAAGACAAATAGACAAGGTTACCATCTTTTAAGGACATGATTGAAGGCCATCTTTGGCTCATTTGTGCTTAAAATACCCTACCTTATATAAATTTATCCTTCTAGTATCTCTTTGAGCCTATTGAAAAAAATTACCTTTATACATTCTTTGATAAGCCACGTTAACCTTTAACCCTTCACCATTTTTGAAAATTCAGCTTTACCCTTCTTATTTATGAGAAATTATGAACGAGGGATGAGAATGAACGAAAAGAGAGTAAGTGGAGAGATATTGAGTTGTGGTGTTTACTAAGAGTGTATGGCAAAAATAAAAAGAAAAAAAGGGAGAAAAAGAAAAAGAAAACTGTGAAGAACAATAAAAAATATGAGGTGCTTCAAGAAAACAAAATTCAAAAGAAGAAAAAGGAGTGAGAAAAGAAAAAGAAAAGAAATAGAAAAATCAAAAGGTGTTTCCTTTCCGATTTCCCAAAAAATTTGAATCCCAACTTCCAATTCTTTCTTACCCTTTCTTGAGCCCCATTACAACCCTAAAAAGACCTTCATGATCTGATCTTGCATTGGTAACTGCCTTATGGAGAGTGAATATGTGATACTTATGACACTTGATATGACATTCTTAGGATATACAAGTATCTTCTTATGAGATTTATTTTTGTTCACTAATTGCATCGTGTTTCATTTATCATGTGAGACCTTTTTATTTGCTTTGTATTGATCTCTCACATGTGTGCGAAAACTTACCCATCATCGGAATGATTTTATTTCAAGAGTATACCTAAAGTGAGGATTGAGTCAAAACAACAGATCCGACGGTTTCCCGTTTGAACTAGGTCTGAGATGGATGAATTTTGGTTTGGGTATGCACACACTTCACGTTTAGGCATGAATGGATGAGTTATCTAACGATTTGAGCATTAGACTAATTTGAATGGATACTAATATGATTAGTATAACATTGTTATTTAAAATTGAGAATTCGCATGTTGAATTGATTAATGATTTTGAGTTTTGAATGGTATATATGTTATCAAAATCATGTTTCGAAAACTCAATTTTATCAATAGTTTTGAAAATTTTGAAAGTTTGTGGGTAACTTCACTGTAAACCCTCAGGAGACACAACTCCTCCACTAGGGATCACTTAGGGGTTTAAAGGCTTATTGCACATGCTAAGTGCAATCGTGCTCCCTACGAAACTAACATTTATTTTTCTTTAGTTTGCTTTGCTCGAGGACTAGCAAAGTGTAGGTTTGAGGGTGTGATGAGTAGTGAAATATGATAATATTTTACCCCTAAATATCTACATTTAGCTATCCGATGAAAGCTATCTGATGAGAATTATTAGATTTGAAGTGTTTCAGGTAAATATAATCCAAGTGCGTAAAACAGCCCAAATTTTTTTAAAATAATATCAAAACACTGCAACTTTGGGTCATCGAGAACTTGGTGCTACTTGCAGCTCAATTTGGACCTTCAAGAAATCCGATTCATGAAATTTCCAAAACACAAAAGTTGTAGTGTTTTCTATCAGCTTTCTAACGCCATAAGAATCATGTCAATTCAAGTTTGGAGTAGAAAGATATGGCCGAAATACTGAGGCAGTGTCTGATGCAAAAGTTGGAATTCACGAAAATTTGGGAAAGTCGATTAATCGACCCTTTTACTCGATTAATCGAGGGACAGAAAATAGTCTGACATGGTAATGACTTTTGAAGCAGATTTTTAGAGATTTTAAGGAGGGTCGATGCATCGACCCCCAGAGTCGATTAATCGACCCTGACTTCTGGAGCCAAGGAACCTATGTAACTTGGATACTATTTAAAGCCAAATCAATAACTCGGAGGAGGGAGAGATTGGAGATTAGATATTTTATTTTTTTCATAGACGTAGAGATAGAGAGTTTTTATTCTTTTTTGAGAGCTTTGTTCCCTTTAATTTTTTCAGCATTCTTTTATTCAATTTAGTATTTTTGTTCAGTGGATTCCTACTTTAAATTTAAAGATTAGTTAAGAGCATTGTTAATTTCGTTTCTGAAGATCATCGTACTTGTGAATCAAAGAATTTTCATTGAAGCTTGAGGTATTTTTGATTGATTAAATTAATGCTATTTTACATTCCTTATTTGTTTATGTCATTTAATTACAGCATGTGTGGCTAATTTCTTAGGGATGGGGATCTAATGATTCCCATCCGAGGGATGTATTTCTAATAATATGAATCTAGGATTAAAATATGAGATCTTATTTTATGGTTGTTATGTTATCAAGAACGGATGAAATCTCCGCCACTAACTGGGATCGAGTGTGCCGAGCCATGCTCTGGATCTCAGATTTGTGACGATAATTTTACCCTAATCATTGTTATATGATCTTTTTACTTTCATCGTGTGGATCTACTTATGATTATGATCCGGAATCGAGTGTGCCGAGCCATGCCCTGGATCTTAGATCTGTAATGGTAATTTTATCTTAATTACTCCCTAATCTGAAATCAACTGTGTCGAGCCATGCCCTTGATCTCAGAACTAAAGTGGTATTCTTGTTAGAATTTTACCCACTTTGGGGATGATTTTTATTTGAAATTTGAGATCAAGTGTGCCGAGCCATGCCTTTGATCCCAGATCTATATATGGAAATCATCTCTGAAGTTAAGTCTTGATTGCAGGGATACAACGTGGAACTTATCCGAGTTTTGACCATTTATCTTTCATAAAAGATGTTTTTCTTCAATGGTATATATCATAGTTTAATCTTTAGATTTATATTACGGAAAGAACAAACCAAAGATGGGAGGATTTAGCATCTTCATCTTTACCTTTATTTTTGAGTTATCAATTAAGTTTTAGTTTATAGTTAGTAATTGTCATATCTCAAAATCACCTAAATCATAATATTGGTAGGGCACTGTTAATTCTTGCTAGATTTCTTGAATTACTGTCTCATCTTTTTAGGTCTTTCAAAATAGTCCTCATGGGAACGATCTCGTATTTCGCACCCACTATATACAATCTGATTCGTACGCTTGCGAGTAAAATATTACAATTAAAATTTACATCAGCCACGTACACGTGCTCATGCTCGTGCCCGTCCCGGGCTCAGCTCAACGCACGATTGTGTGTGACTGATAGGGTGTATGGCGGTGGAAGCTACAAAATTCGGTGCCCCTGGGTGAAGGCTATAAGCCTTGAGCCAAACTCTCAAAGTATATTCCAAAGACCCAAATAATTTCCAAACGATGTGGGACTATTCACCACAAACACAAAACCGAAAAAAAACTAAACTTATGTTTTATATTTTAAAATTATCCAACAGATCTCTCTCGCAGATTATACGATTTAGAGATTAATGAGGTCTCCAAACTATTCACGGTGCTTGATAGTTTTCAATCTTTTAGACCTCTCTCCGCTCATGACTACCCTCTATGGCTTGATAGGCCGAACCATGGTTTCACGATAAATTTCATGTTTCGGAAGTTAGGCGGGGGGTTTTACAACTTCCTTTCCTTGGCTTTGGATTAAGTACCTTTTCGGGTCATCGCTTTTATGTGGAAAGTCATGCACGATAAGATCCTAACTATAGAAAATCTCAAATCTAGAGGTTTTAACATGGCTAACCGATGCGTCATATGCAAATCCGATGAAGAGAACGCTTCCCATTTGTCCATCCATTGTAGAGTTGTTAGATGCATTTGGTCTTATCTTTCTTTCTCGGTTGGTTTAATATTCCTTGAGTGATGTCTAAGGATTGTCGGGAGCTGGTTGGTTATTGGGAAGGCTTCTTTTAGTCTTCAAAAGGGGGCTATATGGAACCTTCTTCCTTTTGTTGTCTTTTGGATAGTTTGGAAAGAGAGAAATAATCGTATTTTCGAGGGAAAAGATCTCAATGTAGGGAGGTTGGTGGATCGAGAAGATTCAAGTCAAGCTGCTTCAATGGGCGCGTGCCCATAGATTGATCGATCCTTATTCGATTCAAGGCTGGATTTGTAATCTTGGCAATATTGATTCGGGGAGGAGGTCTCAATGGGAAGAGGCTAGAGGTTGCGTCATAGTATCTGTGTCTCTGGTATGGTGGATTCTTTTGGCTTGCTTCTTGTTTTGTAAGTTTTCTCAGTAGAGCTTCTTGCTTTCTGATTTTTTTTTTTTTTTGAGGGTTGTTTCATCTTTATTTTCCTCTTGCCTTTTCTTGACTTTTTAATGAGCCCCCTGCAACCTCAATCGTTAATTATACCCAAAAAATAAATAAATAAATAAATAAATAAATAAAAATTGGAGGAAATTGAAAATGGTAAAGTAACATATCATATACAAGCTTTCAAAGGAAATACTTTTTCTCTAGAGTTCGTGGAGAGACGATGGAGAATCGTTCGTTCTCCACCGTTTCTCGGAGAGGATGTACAGTTTCTATTATTTTTCACTTGTTACAACTACGTACAACTTTTTAACATCGCCATAGACACAAACACATAAACCGACCGTTCTTAAAATTTACAACCTTCTATTCTTGATGAGTCAACGTGATTATTTATTTTTATAACATAGCTTGGACTAATCCCTAGCTACGGGTGCCATCACCCCCACCATGTCACGAGTATTTTAGGATACACACCTTGCGTGGCACTCATTTATCATAGAAGCGAAGGCGTTTCGATCTCATAACCTCGGAGCATACCTAAGTGGTGAACTGTTGAGACAATCCCTTGGTGGGTATTAGTGTATATGCTCAGGCATACATGAGATCCATGTACTTAACAACAAACAACAATTTGGTAAAAAAGACGATGTTTGCTCCCTGAGGTCGTGAGTTTGAGTAGCGGCTCTTCTTTTACAATAACAAGATACCTTGTAAGGTGCTTAATCCGTGAGATACTAGTCGTATGGTGGGGGCCAAGGAATCCATTATGGATTAGTCTAATCTAAGCTTGGGATACCCTAAGTTATATTTTTTAAAGAACACTTAGAAAAATTAAATTATGGCAGTGCAGCGTGTGTGGAGGCAAGGCTGCTGACGAGGGCCAACACGATGCTCGTGATCTGAGCCACTTTCACAATATGGCTCCTAACCTCATTCTTCAAGTTCCCATTCATGGCGTTTCCGGCGAAGCCATCCAAACAAGTATCCTCATTCGTGAGAGCCGCACTCACCCACGTCTGTATGTCATATATATATAGCCTGAAATTAGGGCTATTCAGGCGCCCCATCTGCCAAATAGATCTTTGTAGCTCCTCTACAGAGTCTCCCATCACCTCAACGCAATCCCTCATGGCAGCCACCTCCCTTGGCTTTAAGCCGCGCTCAGTCAACAATTTCGACAAGACGGCGGAGGTTGATTGGGCGGCGTTTAGGCACACCGAGAGGGCAACATGAACCAATTGCCTTGGGCATTTTTTAATGGTACTTGCGTAGGCTGAGAGAGACTGGACGCACACGCGCGGATACCTAGTCACTGCACATGAAGTCTTAATGAACTCCTTGTCGGTTTTTCCGTGACGGTCGACCCCTGCAGCGAAGGACGTGAAGACAAAGATAATCAGAAGGATCACAATAGCAAAGCAAGAAGATATACTAATGCCTTTACAACCTTCCATCTCTCTCTCTCTCTCTCTCTCTCTCTCTCTCTGAATGAATATCGAAGGATAAGACCCATTTTATAGTGGGAAGATTCAATGCATTTCTCTAGAGGTTTAACTTCACAAGGGTAATTCGTTCATGGGAGTTACCATTACCGTAGTGCTCTGCCTTTTTGGTGACGTCGACACGATTGAGATGACCACCATGCCAGAGTTTGTCTTCGATGGGCGTTCCATTCATATCATTGGCGGGAAAGTAAACTATCCATCCGTGCCACCACGTGACATGGACGGACTCTCATACCCTATAAAGTCCGTGCATGTGGTACAGTTACAAGGGTGGGTGGACCAATTTCCCATTATGGGTGGACCATCCATTGTAGATAGACTCTTAAATCAGACTCATCTAAAATAAGCCTACGGCTCATTGCTAAAATGACTCTTAAGCTAAGCACTGAGGGAGTGAACTTCCTGGGAAGTGCACAAACTTAAAAAAGCGTGGAAATTTTGGCGAGTCTAAAAGTCTTTGTCGCTGCACGGCTGATAAGACATCAGCTCTTTGTCTAAGGTGAGTTTGCAACGAGCGATTTCGTTGTAGACAAATCCATTAGATTAAGAAGTTGAAAGTATTATTTTCATTACACATCATTCCTCATTTCTCGTAATAACTTGGGAAGTATTATTTTCTGACTATGATTGTGATTTGTCTTCTTAGTATTAATGGAATATGACCGCTCAACTCATATAGATTGGGCTATAGGACCGGCCCATTTGAAGGCCACGTGGCACATATATAGATTGAGCCATGACTGGCCCATAAGGCCAAGAGTCATTGTTTTTCTTTTGGATGTTAAATTGATGGCCAATTCTGACATCTACTTTGCCACCAAAGAGAGGTAGTATGAAGACTGAGTTAAAATTTGCACATGGTTGAATAGTAAAACGTTGTTATTTTTAAGATCATTGTCTCACGGAATATCATCTAAGTGTCTTATTTGAAGAACCTGATGTAAAGAGCTTTGAGGCCAAAATTGGCACGAAACATGCATGAAGTCTATTTGATTTGTTAGACAATAGCCTTTGACTGTATTGAATCAGATGATAAAGATTAGGTTTTGTGTCAATTTTTGGCCTCAAAGATCATTACTTCATAGCATTTAAATTAGACTGCTTAGAAATAAAAAGTCCTTTCTGTTTAACCATGTGCTAGCCATGAATAATTGGCATGGGAAAAGTTGCTAAATCTTCAAGCCCAAGTGCTCGAGTGGGCTGGGCCAGGCTTGATTTAAAGAAACAAGTTGCGTATGAACCTGGATTATACGACCTTGGATAAGCATTACGCGACAATAATAAAGGACTTTTGGCGTGGGAAACAAATTGTAAGATGAGAAGTCAAGTCGATATGGACACTAATAAGTTTGTTGTTTGAAAGGTACTTGGGCTATAATGATTGATATTTTTTGGACACAAAAATCTAAGATGATTTTTTTGTCTGCAATACGGGCAAATTGACTTTCAAGTAAAGCCTTTACACGTAACATATACGTGTCACGTAATAATTATAAACGATTACAAGTAAAGTGCACTCTAAATGCATAATGTTCGTGTTTCCGTCGCTCTATGTGGGTTTGCTTTTCCTTGTTATTGGCAGCCTTTGCTGGGGTGAGTTTTGTTGGGTGTTAGCTGATTTTCTTAATGTTCTTTGTGGTTTTCAACATGGTTTCAAATATCAAAATCGGTCCTGATCGGTCAGCCCAAAACCAATCCAGATCAATTTTGGCAGATCGGATCTGGCGATCCCAACGCCAAAAAGGTTTGGGCTGACACTCGTCGTTACACGTCACGACGTGTAACAACGAGGGTTTAGCATCGTATGCAATTTTGGTAATCGGAAGACAAAAAGCGTTGAAACGCGTTGTCTATCTGCTCCATCAAACGACTGCTTACAGTCAACGTCACAATTATAACTGTAAAACGTGTTTCAAAAAGCCATCAAACGGACCCTTTGAGGGTAAAATTATAATAATTAAATATTTTTTATTGTAAGCTACCAAATAAGTTGTTCAAATAAGTCGCTATGATTCCAATTAAATGTACAATTCATGATATGCCATAATTTTATTCCAATTTTATATTTATAAGTTGTAAAAACATTAAGAAACATGCATGGAACTGTTGGTTCATTTCAAAATAGTGACATCAAAATATCACTACAAAAAATAAGACTATTAGTGGTAGTCATAAATTGTCGCTATTAACAAAAAAACTGTCGCTAATACCATTGCCACTAATAGTCTTAATAGTTTTTTTTGTTAATAGCGACAGTTTTAATTGCAAAAAACTGCCGCTAATAATCTTATTTTTTTGTAGTGTATAAGGATTGAGAAGATTGTTAATATCCATTAATCTTCATATGATCAATAATCACCAATACCATCCGATAAAAAAAAGATTGTAAAAATATTTGAAAAGAAAAGAAAGAAAATAAATACCTATAGGTTGTAAGTGCTAAGAAGTAGTCTTTGTAAAAGGAGGAGATGTCGCCGAAGATGCTAGAGGTTAAAATTTTTTTTTTTCTTTTTTGGAGCATAGGGCCTAAGATTTGAGTTACTTTAATTTTTAAATTTTTATTTTTTAAATTTAAAGTTTATCTTCTGTGTAAATCATAAAATATTATTTATGTATATAAATTGTCTGTATCGGTGGATCGGATGGTTTGGGATCAGCCGATCAATAGCGTTCCCGATCCTCGGCCTATACCCTGTTTAAATGATCCGACCTATGGAATTGGTATTGTTTGGGCTAAAATCGATCCAAATCTATATCGAATGATATTTGAAACCCAAGGTCTTAGCCTCGTGGCCTTTTCTGTTCTGGTGTTGGGGAGTTGGCGGGTCTTCGCCTCTCGTTGAGGCCCTTATCTTTTGGTTTATATATATATATATATATACATATATATTATATTTGGCCTTCTTTACCAAAAAATCAAGGGAAAAAAAAAAGAAAAAAAGAAAAAGAAAAGTATAGTTTACTGTCACACCAAATTCTGTTATTACCACACCACTTAAACAAAAAAAATTGCTTAAACGCTTTCAATCAGAAGATGGAGTTTTTTTTTGTTGGATAAGTGGTAAATGTGGGTAGTTACTAAGATTGTGGGTATAATTGTGAGTAAGTGCTAAATGTGGGTAGTTATTAAGATTGTGGGTATAATTGTGGGTAAGTGCTAAATGTGGGTAGTTACTAAGATTGTGGATATAGTAGTGGGTAAGTGTTAAATGTGGGTAGTTACTAAGATTGTGGGTAGAATAGTGGATAAGTGCTAAGTGTATGGTAGTTATGTTTAAGTCTATATAAGGATCATTTTGTATGTGTTTTATGCAAGTGAATAGAAAGAAAGTTTGCTTCTTTATTTATTTAGTTTCTCTTTTCTCTCATTCTATCAGTGGTATCAGAGCCAAGTTTGAGTTTCGAGGAGAGAAAAAGTGAAATTGATGGCTTCCGAAAGTTTTGTACAGCCAGCCGTTCCACGCTTTGATGGTCACTATGACCATTGGAGCATGCTCATGGAGAACTTCTTGAGGTCCAAAGAATATTGGACGGTTGTTGTTTCTGGAGTAGCAGAACCAGCAAAAGGTGTTGTGCTGACAGATGCGCAAAAGACAGAGCTCGAAGGGCTGAAGTTAAAAGATCTTAAAGCAAAGAATTATCTCTTCCAAGCAATTGATCGTTTAATCTTGGAAACTATTCTTTGCAAAGACACGACTAAGCATATTTGGGACTCCATGAAGAAGAAGTACCAAGGTACTGCGAGGGCTAAGAGGCAACAGCTTCAAACACTTCGTTCGGAGTTTGAAATACTTCGAATGAAGTAAGGTGAATCAGTTACAAACTATTTTTCAAGAACGATGACAATCGTTAACAAGATGCGGATCCATGGCGACAAGACAGAGGATGTTCTCATTGTTGAGAAGATTTTTCGATCCTTGACACCAAAATTTAATTTTGTTGTCTGTGCTATAGAAGAAGCTAATGATATTAGTTTACTATCAATTGATGAATTACAAAGTTCTTTGTTGGTTCATGAGCAAAAACTTAATCAGACGAAAAAAGAAGAACAAGCATTGAAGGTCTTTTCAGAAAATCATTCTACACCTAGTAAAGCTGATAGAGGACGAGGAAGAGGCAGAGGTCGAGGTAGAGGAGGCAGGTACAACAATGATCGTGGGAACCAACAACAAAATCATCATCATCAAGAAAGTCAATTTCAAGGAAGAGGCAGAGGACGTGGAGGCCACTACTAAACAACTTATAGATCAAAGTCAGCAGACAAGTCAAATATTGAATGTTTCAGATGTCACAGGTATGGCCATTATAAATCAGAATGTCAAACTGATTTGAACAAACATAGTGGAGATCAAACTAACTTTGCAGAAAAGGAAGAAGATGTGTCTCTGTTGATGCTGTGTCACGTGAAGGAAGAATCTCAACAAAACATGTAGTATTTAGACACTGGTTGTAGCAATCACACGTGTGGAGAGAAGGATGCATTTTCTGACATGGATGAATCATTTCGCAGCTCTGTTAAGTTTGGCGACAACTCTATAATTTCAGTTATGGGAAAAGGAAAGGTAACAATCCAAACCAAAGAAAATTCCACCCACACTATCGCTAATATTTTTTTTGTGCCTGATTTAAAGACCAACTTGCTTAGTGTGGGTCAGTTACAAGAAAAGGGATACGAGATCTCTATAAAAAATGGAGTATGTCAGATTAAAGATGCAAAGTTGGGCTTAATTGCTCAAGTTCACATGACGGCGAATCGTATGTTCCCACTTTATCCCCACAACATCGCTCATTCGTGTTTCTCTACAAAATTAAAAGATGAGGCATGGCTATGACATTTTTGCTATGGGCATCTAAATTTTGGCAGACTAAAAACACTACAACAAAAGAACATGGTGACGGGACTTCCTCAAATTACAGCTTCTTCGCAAGTTTGTGAAGAATGTGTTGTTAGGAAACAACACCGTACTCAATTCCCACAAGGACAATCTTGGAGAGCGAAGAAGGCATTGGAGCTCGTTCATTCCGACATTTGTGGGCCAATAACGCCACATTCCAATGGAGGTAAAAGATATATAATTACTTTCATTAATGATTATAGTCACAAGATATGGACTTATTTTTTGCAAGAAAAATCTGAAGCCTTTGTAGCTTTTAAAAGATATAAAGCATTTGTTGAAAAAGAAGTTGGCAACCAAATAAAAGTTCTTCGCACTGATCGTGGTGGAGAATACAACTCACATGAATTTGTAATTTTTTGTGAGAACCATGGAATCAAAAGGCATCTTATAGCAGCTTATACACCCTAACAGAATGGCGTATGCGAGAGGAAAAATCGCACTATTATGAATATGGTACGAAGTCTTTTAACAACAAGTGGCATTCAAAAAAGTTTCTGGCTTGAAGCAGTTAATTGGAGCATTCATATATTGAACAGAAGTCCCACACTTGCTGTTAAAAATATGACACCGGAGGAAGCATGGAGCGGAAGAAAACCTGCTGTAGATCATTTCCGGATATTTGTGTGTCTTGCCTATGCCCATATACCAGATGAGAAGAGGAGGAAGCTAGATAATAAGGGAGAAAAATGTATTTTTCTTGGTGTTAGTGATAAGTCAAAAGCTTATAAACTATACAACTTAGCACCATGAAAATTGTCATCAGTCGTGATGTTGTATTTGATGAAAAAAACACCTGATCATGGAATCAAAATGACGTTAAAGAAAATATTCCAGCAGATTTCGATGATGATGAGAAAAGGCAGCAGCGTATGGAGAATGAGCAAGAAGAGAAAATCACTCAAAATGTTCCAACTGATCAAAGCCCACTTGCAATTGAATCACAAAGGCCTCAACATGTTCGAAGAAGACTAGCATGGATGACTAATTATGATGTAATCGGAGTTGACCAAGGTGATGATTTACTTACACATTTTACTTTGTTTTCAGATTGTGATCCTACCATTTTTGAAGTGGCTGTCAAAGAACCAAAATGGAGAAAGGCTATGGATGCTGAAATTATAGTCATTGAACGAAATGATACATGGGAGTTATGTGATCTTCCAAAAGGGCAGAAGACAATTGGTGTAAAGTGGGTTTACAAGACAAAGTTGAAAGAAAATGGTGAAGTTGATAAGCGCAAGGCACGCCTGGTAGCTAAGGGCTACAACCAGAAGTTTGGTGTTGATTATAAAGAAGTCTTTGCTCCGGTTGCAAGGCATGATACAATCAGAGTGGTGATTGCTATGACAGCTCAAAATTCATGGCCTATCTTCCAGTTGGACATGAAATCAGCATTCCTCCACGGAGATTTGAAAGAAGAGGTATTTATCGATCAACCTCCTGGTTATGTAAAAGTTGGCAATGAGCATAAAGTGTATAAGTTAAAGAAAGCTCTATATAGATTAAAACAAGCTCCACGGGCTTGGTATAATCGTATAGAAACCTATTTTTTGAAGGAAAGATTTCAAAAATGTCCTTACGAACATACACTTTTTATAAAGATTGAAGATGAGGGGAAAATGCTTATTGTCTGCTTATATGTAGATGATTTAATCTACACTGGAAATAATACAACCATGTTTGGTAGTTTTAAGAAATCCATGATGGCTGAATTTGAGATGTCTGATCTTAGTATGATGCATTACTTTCTCGGCATTAAAGTGGTGCAGTCTTTTACTGAAATTTTTATTTCTCAAAAGAAGTATGTGCAAGAAATCTTGGACAGGTTTCAGATGAAGGATTGTAATCTTGTAAATACTCTATCTGAATTTGGTATGAAGCTAAACAAAGATAATGGAGGAAAGAAGGTTGAAGACACTCTTTACAAACAAATAGTGGGGAGTTTAATGTATTTGACGACAACAAGACCTGATATAATGTATGTTGTAAGTGTGATTAGCAGGTACATGGAATGTCCTACAGAGATTCATCTCTTGGCTGCAAAACGAATTTTTTGATACTTGCAAGGTACTAAGAAATTTGGCTTGTTCTACAAAAGTAGAAACGATGATCTGTTTGGTTTCACAGATAGCGATTATGCGGAGATTTAGATGATCGAAAAGCACATCCGGATATGTTTTCAAGATGGGGATGGAGTCGTTTCATGGTCATCAAAGAAGCAATCTATTGTCACATTATCATCCAACTGAATTTGTTCTTTGCAATGACTTGTGCTTGTCAAGCTATTTGGCTAAAAAAAATCCTTAAAGAGCTGCATTTCAAGGAGGATCGACCTACTCAGATTTATTGTGACAACAATTCAGCAATAAAGCTTTCAAAAAACCCAGTTTTACATGGCCGAAGCAAACATATAGATGTGAAGTATCATTTCTTAAGGGATCTCACGAATCATGGAGTCATTAATCTTATTTACTGCAGAAGTGAAGACCAGATCGCTGATATTCTAACCAAACCTCTCAAGCTTCCTGCATTTCAGAAGCTCAGGAAGCTACTCGGTGTTTGTACTTCAAATGTTTAGTTTCAAAATTTAACTCTTATTAAACTAGATGCTATGTCTGGAACATCAGTTTAAGGGAGGGATTGTTGGATAAGTCATAAATGTGGGTAGTTACTAAGATTGTGGGTATAATTGTGGGTAAGTGCTAAATGTGGGTAGTTACTAAGATTGTGGGTATAGTAGTGGGTAAGTGTTAAATGTGGGTAGTTACTAAGATTGTGGGTAGAATAGTGGGTAAGTGCTAAGTGTATGGTAGTTATGTTTAAGTCTATATAAGGATCATCTTGTATGTGTTTTATGCAAGTGAATAGAAAGAAAGTTTGCTTCTTCATTTATTTAGTTTCTCTTTTCTCTCATTCTATTAGTTTTTGGTCCCACTCTTCGACATATTATATCTTGAGATTATGAGGCTACCATCAGACAGCCACATGTTGAATCCACGAGGTACACATCGAAAAAGATGCTTGGGCCCAGCCCATTGATTAGATAAATTTTTTTTCTTCACGGTAGATTAGCTGAGGTTGGCGGGTCCTTTATTGGAACAACAGAGACAAATTAAGCAATAGAAAACAAAAATAGAGACAGAAAAGTATAAGCTATTTACAACTCTCTTTATCAAGCCAGGAAACAATTTCGGGCATATCTCTAGCAGCTCTTGCCTTGAAGTCTGCACACTGATTGAGCTCTCTCCAAGCGTAACTTTTATCACAATGCTGAAGTTGTTTCACCTGCCTTTTAACGAGCTCGATCAACCTAGAGTACCTTCAAGGAATCGAATGTTGTTCTGAAATGCATTTTACCGGTACCAAATTGTCTTAACAAATCTCAAGATGAGTACCGATTGCAATCGAGATGTCGTGATGAACCCTGCCCTTAGTTGGTTTTATACTTTTTACGACCCTTTGTCATGTAGAATCACCATCTAAGCGGTGTGAGTTGAAAGCCTTATCTAAAAACTAGATAAAAAAGATTGGCAGGAGATACGGTCTCTATCACATGATTCAAAGCAATCAATCTTTGAATCAAATGAAGGCCTTTGATTGCATTGAACAATATAATAGAAATCAAGTTTTGTGCCAATCTTTTACACCAAAAATCTGTAGATCCTAACTTTCAAATCAGATGGCTTAGATGGTATTTTCACATAGCACATCTCTCAAAATACTGTGTTTTCTTTTAAATTGTGTGCAAGGGCTAATTCTGTGTGTACAAGCAGGAATGGCATCGTTTTGGGACTTGTGCCATGTAAAACACTATATAAACTGCCTAATTTGAAGGCCATAATTGAAATATCTTTTGTACAAAATATTAGCACGACACACAATCTTTCATATTTGCATAGCCATCAATATATGTGATCTCTTAAAGATTGTCCCACGCATTGCCTTTGGTGCATGATCAAGTGCCCAAAACTAACTCATTTAATGGATTGGGTATTTTCTCAAACTACCTTCAATAGGCTCGAGAATATACCGGGTCAATTAGTGCTATGTGGTTTCCAACCAAAGGCTTGGATGCCATGTGCACATCTACAAGATCGATTATTGATCACGTGAGAAATTAATTTTCTGGTTAAACATAAAAATTTTCAAAGACAATTTTTTGAATGAAACTCGTATCATTAGCCTCTGAAATGAAAAGCAGAAGAAGACAATATTTTGCCCAAAAACACCAAAGGATTTGGTTAACTTTTTTTTTTTGCTAATTAGTAACAAATAAAACAAAAATTAAGAAAATAGTCTCATTTGCCTCAGAAAGGGACATTCATGAGCAAGACGCTCACCCACTAACCCGAACTGATGAACTCTTACAGGATGTGATGCAACTTGCGAGCATATACCGCAGAACATGAGATCTAACATCCATTTATGATTTTTAGATAGACACAAATGTACTTTCCGATTTCCCTAAATATAGTGTCATATGAGAATTTCTGATACTAAACTCACAACTTACATAAAATGCATATATAATTGTAGCCTTGAACATTTTGTTGAGAGACTATGGCTGCATATGGCATAGCCCTCTACTAGCCTTCCGCGAGTTCACTTGCTAGCAGAGGGCTATGCCATATGCAGCAACTTGCTTTAATTGGTTTTCATTCTCTTTTCTAACTCCATACAAAGGAGGATTTACTTGCTTTATCAGTAACCTCCCTGCTCTTTACTAACTTCCTACCAGAGCAAATTATAAAATCCGCTCTGGCAAGGAGTGAGTAGAGATGAGGGTAAAGTTGTTGAACGTGTAAATCCTGCATAAAATCTTGCTATGCAAGGAGTTATCAAGGAGAAAGAATACCTACTAAAGCAGGTAACAAGATGTTAATAAAGAGGATGCGAACCTACTAAAGCAGGTGAGCTCTGTTCTGATAGGGGCTAGTAAAGATCTATGTCATTCGCAATCTATATAAGCCCAAAAGAAATATCTCTATGGAGTAGGAGGTCCCACAATTATCAAAGAAACTTCAAGAGATGCAAGGTAAAAGGATTATAGTTAGCCACTTGCTCCCTTATGGGAAACCATGTTGCGGGGATCTACTTGAATCAAGGAGATGCATGAATGAGATGTAAACCTAATCATTGATATCCTAAACGTACACAGATGCTGAATCTTGTCCACGAAATTAGCCTGTATAATGTAATATTTCATTTCTAAAATCCCACTTGGGTGTGCTTGTGGTGGTCGTAAGTTCAAGTAGGGACTCCTTTTTATGATAATAGGAACCTCCAAAGGTGCCCTGAATTACTGGTGGCCCCGTGGGGCCGAGGGATGAATAGATGCTAGCTTAGGGTCCTGAAAAGTAATTTTTTTGACCGTATTTGAAGGTTAACAGACTCTAATTTAGAATCTGATAATGTTACAATTAGCCTACTCTGTTAGAGCGCCGCATAATCGCATAGGCCAATTTAATTTTACCGACAACAAAAAAAAAAAAAGACGACGCTGCAATGCTGCAAAATGTTAAGAGACTGTTTCTCTCACCCAAGGTTTTGCTACAGCCACACCACTTAAAAAAAGCGCACTTTAAGAAAACATGCCCCTTTTTGAAAGATTTTGGAGTATTATACTAAATCCAAAGTTTTTAGAAAATCATACTTTCATGGAAAACAGAGGTACTAAAAGATATGAGATACAAAAAATTTCTTACATGTGATTGGACTTTTACATATGAAAGTGTTAAAATACCCTCTTATTTAAAGAGGGTACTTTAGAATCCTAGCCCAAAAATCAGCCGGCTCTTCTTCTTCTCCAAAGAGAACCAAACTCTCATTGATGCAACAACATCCATTAATGGTGTGAAAACTTTAAGCCACCATTAATGAGATCAAGCTATTTTGATTTCGAAAGTCCAATAATTATCCCAACATTCTAGAAAAGCTATTTTAATTTCTGCCACCAAGCTTTAAGTAACCATTAATGGAGAAAATTTTAAGCCACCATTAATGGAGAAAGCTTTAAGCCACCATTAATGGAGGTCGAGCTATTTTGATTTTTGCATCAAGCTTATTATATGGATCTACGCAAGTCGAAGTTTCCAGTCTCGCGAGGGATTGAAGTCGAGGTTGATCTGCGCAGGTCGAAGTTCCCGATCTCGTTAGGAAGACGATCTGTCAGGGTTTGTTACAAAATCACTGGGAGGAAGAAGAAAGGAAAGACATAAAACCCTAAAAAAAACCTATATATGTAAGGGCAAATGGGGTATTACACCCTGTGTTGACTTTAGTTTGAATAATGATTTTACAAAATCCCAAGCCTTAGAAAACTGTGAAAGCATGTTTTGCTAAAAACTTACGTTTCGGTATAATACCCTCAAACGTTCAATTTGGAGCATGTTTTTCTAATCATCCCTTAAAAAAATATCAATAATACACCTCTTTTCTAGGCACATGCCAAGTAACTAAATTAAGGAGGGGAGCACCAATAATTGGGTAGGGGCGAACAAAGCTACCCTTCTTGTAATTAAGAATAGGATATCGCTATTTTCATCCGTTTAATTGTAATTATCATACAATTTATTATGGATGAAAACCATTGACTAATTTGAATAAGATGATGGGAATTATTTGTCATTCCGATTCTCCTCACGATAGATCTTAAGATCATAGTATGGCACACGTCCCTAAAAGTAAAGGTCAACTCTTTTTTCCATGATCTAGGTCACTTTTGAGGATATGCGTCATGGAATCAACATCTGATAACATCTGATTGTCTGATAGGCACTCTATGAGCTCAAGATCTATCGCGAGAAAGATTAAAACAAAAAATACTATATATTAACTGACTAAATCAATCAATGATTTTCGTCGGTGAAAAAACTTTGTCGCACTTACTAGTAAAGAGGTGAGAATGGCCGTACCCTTAAGAATATTGAAGAATTGAATTTTCGATTAAGAGCATTGGGAATTTTGTCTCCGCTGCAGATATCAAACGCTCCACCCTACCAGTGGATCAGAATGAACGGTAAAAAGGTTTTGTCATTTAATCATTCATTTTTAGATTGATAGGTTGAGGCCAGCCGTAACTCTTTTTCTTATTCTCTGTTTTTTCAGTTTTTATTTTTCTAAAACCCCCTAAGGTGCAGCCTGACACTTAAAGAAGGGGCCGGACCATTACCTGTGACATGTGGATTCTAAACCAACTGATTTGAACACCATGATACAAAAATTTGTGTGAAAGATTAGCACGAAAAATGATCGCTATCATAAGATTCAAAGCAGTTAATTTTAATGAGACGTTGACCTTTGATTGCATTGCGTCATTAGATAGAGATCATTTCTCGTGCCAATATTTTGCACCGGAGATTTTAAATCATGACCTTCAAATAAGATGGTTTAGATGGTGTTTTCATGTGGCCCAAATCCTCAAAATACCTAGTCTTTCTTTTTAAATACACCTCTATTCGTGCCAACGCTATTATTGAAAGCGCCACTTATGTAATCAAAATTACTAGTGGGCACTCACTTCCCTATCCGAAAGTACTCACCATCCTTCTTCTCTGGCTACTGCTTGTTGACATCTCCGAAGCACCATTTTTTTTTTCTTCTTTTTTTGGTTTTTGTTTTTTCTTTATTTCCTTCTTCCTCAATTATGAAACTTCACAACGATAATGCTGGCATCACTCCAACTAAAAAAATCCTACATAAATACAGAAGAAAGCCTAAAAAAATATAACAAACCTTAAACCCTAAAAAGAAAATGCTGAATTCAAGCCATGGGTTCCCTATGTCAATTGTGAAAAATTGGTAGTGCATACCCACCGCTAGTACTTTGCATCTAACGGTCCAATGTCACAAATTCAGGTTTTTTTAATTATTTATTATTATTATTATTTAGATATTTATCTGTAAGTTTTTTTAGATTTTCAAGTTTGCATCATTGATGAAGAGGAAGAAGAGGGTGCTACAGTGCAGTAGTTGTCGACGTTGCGACTCGCCGGAGTTGAAGAAGAAAAATAAAAGGAAGAAAAAAGGGGTACATCGGTAATTTCCAATCTCATTGTTGTGATTGGTTAGCGTTGAAGAAGAAGAAGATGATGATGATTTAGTGGTATTGAAATCATCGCTCGGAGTTGAGGAGGAAGAAGAAGAAGAGGAAGATAAAAAAAAGAGGATGAAGAAAAAGAGGAAGAACGAATTTTTTTTATTTATTTTATTTTTTATATTCGTGGGTGCCTACTAAGTAACAAGATGATGGGTGCCCTGTTTTCTAGACGGCGTAAAAAATCCTCTCTTTTCCCTACGTGACTTATGTGGGCACTTTCGGTAAGTGGTTGGGACTTGGCACGAAGAGAGGTATCTTGTTTTAAATTGTATTAGAGCGCTAACTTTGGATGTGCTAGTAGATTCCTTTACGAATAATAGTTCATAAAATATCCCCACCTTACCATCCCTTGGTAATTATAAAAATAAGAGATTTTTGCATTTACCCCCTAAGGTATATAGTATTTACCATAGTTCAAAAACCTGAAAATTTGACTCAACTTGAAAATTAACATGGTCGAGTATACTTGAAGACTCAAAAAAAATTCCACTCGGTGGTCCACATCGTTATATATATATAAACTCCTGAAAACTCGGCTAAGTCACCCGAAACTTGACCAAGATTGATCGCCCATAATTCGGTTTGGATTTCCAAAACTCAGGCCCTGTTTGGCAAACCTTCTCCAAAAAAGCACCTTAGAGGTGCTGTGAAGAGGTGATTTACATGCTACTTTTCAAATATTACTTTCCAAAAGGGTCTATCACATATTAAAAATTGTGTTGTGTGAGAAGCACCATTAGACAATTTTTCAATGCAACACCATTTTAAGTTAGAGGAGGTCATGTATTTAGGTAAAATGTGCTTCTCAAAGTGCTTTTTGGAAGAGAATTACGAAACAGGGCCTCAATATCACAAATGGTAAATTTCCAGCATATATATAATCTCACAAATGGTAAATTTACAGCATATATATATATCAAAGTCTTCAAACAAAATACCTTTTATATGACACAGAGGACGAGCAACGTTACAAATAACATGTACAAAAGTAAAAAAAAAAAAAGGTTATGGAGATGTAGCTTGTGTAGCGGCAAGGCTATTGACAAGTGCCAAGGCGTTGCTCGTCATCTGTGCCACGTTTACTATATGGCTCCTTAACTCTCTCTTCAAGTTCCCATTCATCGCGTTTCCGGCAAAGCCATCCAAACAAGTATCTTCATCAGTGAGAGCTGCACTCACCCAAGTCTCTATGTCGTTAATATAAAGCCCGAAATTAGGGCCACCCAGGTGCCCCATCTCCCTAATAGATCTCTGTAGCTCCTCTACAGAGTCTCCCATCACCTCCACGCAGTCCCTCAAGGTAGCCACCTCTCTCGGCTTTAAGCCGTGCTCAGTCGACAATTTCTTTGCAACCGCAGAGGTCGATTGGGCAGCCTTTAGGCTTAAGGTAAGGGCAACGTTAGCCAATTGCTTTGGGCTCGTTTGAATGGCACTTGCGTAGGCCGAGAGAGACTGGACGCACACGAGCGGATACATAGTTAACGCACATGAAGTCCTAATGAACTCCGTGTTCGTTTTTCCGTGGGGATCGACTCTTGCTGCCGAGGAAGTGAAGACAAAGATGGTGAGAAGGACCACGATGGCGAAGCAAAAAGATATACAAGTGCTTCTATAACTATCCATTTCTCTCTCTCTCTCTCTCTGTCGATTTAGATTCGAGAGTGAGCAAAGGCATGAATGGATTCCGGGGAGGAGAGGCTTCTTATAGTGGGAAGGGTATGTTTAACGGTCCAGCACTCACTTTCGTTCTAAGTTCGAATTTCGAAGGTTCAGTGCACTTGTTAGAGGTTGACTCAGTCAATAGAGTCCACTACGGCATTACCCAACTGGTAATTAAACGTCAGGCAAGTGGTTTGTCTTTTCGGTGACGTACGTCGACATGAAATGCCTGGCCGCTAACTACAAATCTACTTAAGATAAAAGGAGCAACTACTTGCATTCGAGATTTGTACCCTTGCACATAATATAAAAATAAGGAATTTTTGGGATTTCTGCCACTTTAAACACAATCTAATCCCTCTGATTTGAAGGGCATGGTGTAAAGATCTAATCTAATATGTCTGATTTGAAGGACATGATGTAAAGATCTTCCGTGCCAAAGATGGGTGCAAAAAATGATTTCTATCGTCTAATTCAAGACAATCAAATTAAGCCCACCATCTGATTCAATAATTGATTGTGTTCAATCAGATGATAGAGATTTTTTTCATGCCATCATGATCTTCAAATCAGATGACTTAGGAGCTGTTTCAAGTGGCACAGGTTTGAAAAATACCAGTCTTCTTCTTAAAATGTTATTGATAGTTTCTTGGAGTTGAGAATATATAGAAGTGTCTATCTCTCCAAGTTTCTTATACCAAGGAATGAAGGGGTCAATCTCCCTCCCCATTTCTAGAGATGAAAAAAACATTTTGAGCACAAAAGCAGTGAAAAGTAGACAAAAAATTGGAAACTACTTTCACTGATTTGCATAATTTTTAATATACATGCATCTTCCAAGGTTTGATATTTTGATAGATGGAAATAGACCCATGCACTGTCCCTAGTTCATAGTTTGATCACTATGTGGTCCTTCCAAAATGATATGAGAGTGGGCCCGCTATTTAGCGTTAAACATTGTGTCGTTTTTCAAGCTAAATGACAACGAACATCAGGTAGCAACTAGAAGCTATTAGCAACCAAAAATTGTGGCATTGCACCTTATATAAAACGAAGACTACTTAATATTTTTGGGAATATAGTGCCACCTTGAAACATTATCTAAGTTGTTTGATTTGAAGACCATGATATAAATATCTTTGATAGCATGAAATATGATTTCTATCCTATGATCTAACACAATTAGGGCCATAATCTCATTCAACATTTTACAACATTGAATCATAATAGAAACTCCATTTCATTTGAATATTTTACACTAATATATAACCTCTATATCATAGCCTACTAATAAGATGGTTCAGATGATATTTCTTTGCAATAATTTTTAGGTGCACGTTGCGACCCCCCCCCCCCCCCTCCGTAAATGTATTTTTTTATGAAACTCTCTAGTAATAAAGCACTAGTTTTTTTTTTCTTTTCCGACAATAGAGTATCCAGCATTTTAGAGCACCCGACTAAGTCCCCTAGTACATGCAATATTGCATATCATATGCATCAGTCACTAGAGATAAATCCTTGCAAGCGGCCAACAAATCGCAGTAGTAGTAACGAACCGGCTTAAAAACTTAGTCCAATATTAATTTCATAAGAAATATCTCAACGAAATCGAACGGCCGCCATTTCCAAGAAAGTATAAGGAATGCAAATGAAATGGTGACTTGTCCCATAAGAGGAAGCCATGCACAGAGGGACCTTAGCAAACAGTTGAATCTGGGAGATGCATGCATTGCATGAGATGTAAAGCGAATGATTGATACTAAAGAGTAAAGACACACAATGGCTGCATCTGTTCCAGCCGCCGCCCAATTGCAAATTAGACGACAAAAGAATAAAGGACTTGCACGTGAGATGCACCTGTGGAGAGAGAAGAGAGATATCCACAAGAGTTTCCTTTTCCTTCTAATTAAGTTCCTACTTATCCACTTCTTCAGTCGCTCTCTTATCCTCACCTTCACATCCCAAAGTTCTCACCAGTATCTTCAATTCATTAAATTCATTTTCAAACAAGAGATTGTATCACATGATCCTTCTTGTTAGATTACACCAATTAGGATTGGAAGAAGATGACACTCTAAAGAGAAAAAAGTTGTTCTCTTGTGTAGAAAAAATATCAAAAATGAAGACTAAAATGATATACTACTTAGAACCTCTCAAATTTCATTCATATGACTTGATAACATGAAGATACATGAGTGATATATATAGCCCAAAATACAAAATCGGGAATAAATAAAATACATTTCCAAAGCAACTACCTAGCCTAGAAAAAGATAGAAAATTACATTCTCAAAGTTTTTCAATATTCTCAAGACACTACATTAATTACACCAATTTTCTATGACAAAAAAAGAATTCCAAGATTGACCAATATAATTGCAAATGGGCCAATGACCCAAAAAAGACAAAATGGGCCGGATGGGCCGGTCTAGCTTATAATTCTAACATTTCTTGAGCTAGACCGATTGGACGCCGAGCTTTTCTTTGATCTTGATAAATGTTTCTTTCTTCAATGCCTTGGTAAAAATATCCGCTATTTGATCTTGTGATTTGCAAGGTTTCACATCAATTTCACCATCATTGATCAAGTCACGGATGAAATGATACTTAATTCGAATGTGCTTGCTTTTATAGTGAAAAACGGGATTCTTGGTTAGTGCAATGGCGGATCGATTATCACAAAATAAATTTGTAGCTTCAATTGATGGATGCTTAAGTTCTTCTAATACTCATCGTAACCAAAGTGCTTGACAACCCGCCAATGCTAAAGAAATGTACTCCGCTTCGGTTGTAGAGAGAGCAACAACTTGTTGTTTCTTTGAAGTCCAAGAAATTGAACCCGAACCAATATTAAAATTGTAACCGGAAGTGCTTTTGCCATCATCTATACTTCCACCCCAATCACTATCAGAATATCCAACCAAACATGAATTTTGAACCCTTTTGTAATGTATACCATCATTAATGGTACCACATACATATCGCAAAATTCTCTTTCCGGCATTCCAATGACTTCTTTTAGGTGATTCCATGAAACGGTTAATCATGCTAACCGCAAACATAATATCCGGTCTTGTGGCGGTTAAGTACATGAGGCTACCAACAAGACTCCGATAAAGAGTTTCATTAACACTTTTTTCATTATCATTTTTGCTAAGTTTCAAACCAACCTCCATTGGAGTGCAAATTGGATTGGCACATTCCATTCTAAACTTTTTCAACAAATCTTTTGCATACTTCTTTTGAGATATAAAAATCTCATTTTCATTTTGCTTTACTTCAATGCCAAGAAAGAAGTGTAGGAGACCCATATCGGTCATCTCAAATTCAAGCATCATGGATTTTTTAAATTCATCACATATGCATGAATTATTGCCGGTGAAGATTAAATCATCAACATATAAACAAACAACTAAGAACTCACCTTGGGTGTTTTCTTTGATGTAGAGAGAGTGTTCAAAAGGACACCTTTTGAAACCATTCTTCATGAAGTACCCATCAATATGGCTATACCACGCCCTTGGTGCTTGCTTTAAACCATAAAGTGCTTTCTTCAATCTACAAACTTTGTGTTCTTTACCCTTTTCCACATAACCGGGAGGTTGATCAACATAAACTTCTTCTTCAAGAATACCATTTAAGAATGCCGATTTGACATCCATTTGATAAACCTTCCAATTTCTTTGAGCCGCCAATGCTAAGACCATTCTAATAGTCTCAAGCCGAGCAACGGGAGCAAAAACTTCATTGAAGTCTATGCCATGTCTTTGCTTGTAGCCTTTCACCACTAACCGAGCTTTGTGCCTTTCGACTTCACCATTTGCATTTAACTTGGTTTTATATATCCATTTTACACCAATGGATTTGTGCCCATTTGGAAGTTCCGTTAACTCCCAAGTCTCATTTCTTTTGATGGAATCAATTTCTTGATTCATTGCATGGTTTCACTTTTCTTCTTGAGATGCTTCTTCAAAAGAAATTGGATCGGCATCGGCATATAGTGCAAAGTTAATCTCATCTTCATCAAAAAGTCTTCTTGATGTTTCATAAATTTCATTGATGCTTTTGGTCTTCTTTGGAGGAGAATTAGAACTCGTTGATGATGATGATGATGAAGATGATGAAGAAGATGAAGAGGAGGGTAGAGACCTATCCTCTTCATGCTCACAATTTTGAACATCTTTCAATTCTTCTTCATTGACACAAATAGACTTTTGTGTCTTTTCTTGAAAATCCCAATCCCAAGTTTCTTCTTCATTAAATTTTGCATCTCTACTTATGATAGTTTTTTTGGTGATGGGATTAAACAATTTGTATGCCTTTGAAGTTTCACTATAACCAATAAGAATGCATTTTTCGGATTTATCATCCAATTTTTTTCTTCTTTCATTCGGCACATGAGAATATGCAATGCTACCAAATATCCTCAAATGAGCAACACATGGTTTGTGTCCATTCCATGCTTCTTGTGGTGTTATGCCTTCAACACTTTTGGATAAGGCACGATTCAAAAGATAGTTGGCACATGTCGGCACGCCCAAAATATATTTGGCATCCCTTTGGCTTTTAACATACTTCTAGCCAATTCCATAAGTGTTCTATTTTTCCTTTCGGCAACACCATTTTGTTGAGGTGTGTACCGAGTGGTTAATTGATGCCGAATGCCATTATCTTTTAAGAAAATTTTAAAATCATGAGAAACATATTCACCACCTTGATCGGTACGCAAAGTTTTCAACATGAAACCACTTTGCTTTTCAACTAAGGCCTTAAATATTTTAAAGTGACCGAATACCTCCGATTTTTCTTTGAGAAAATAAACCCATGATTTTCGACTATAATCGTCAATAAAAGTGAGGAAATAACGATTACCGCCAATAGAAGTTGTGTGCATAGGCCCGCATAGGTCCGAATGAACAAGCTCAAGAGGGTTTGATGCCCTCCAAGCTTTCCCAACCGGAAATGAATTTCTTTGATGTTTTCCGAGTGCGCATCCTTCACAAACTTGGTCCTTGCGATCAATATTTGTCATGCCTCTCACCATGTGATTTTTACACATGAGAGTCAAAGAGCTAAAACTCAAGTGGCCATACCGAAGATGCCATAGCCATGATTTGTCTTGGATGATGGAGTTGAAGCAAGGAAGAACTTCATTTTGAAATTTAAGCGGAAACATCTTGTTTGAAGTTATCTTTACTTTGGCAATGAGGGCATTGTTCATATCCTTGATTTCACATGCATCTCCTTTGAAATAAACATTGTGTCCTTTCAAAAGGAGTTGACCAATGCTTAAAAGATTGTGCTTGAGGCCGGGTACATAGAAAACATTTGAGATGCGTTTGACGCCTTTCTTTGATTGAACAAGAATATCACCTTTTCCTTTTACGGAAAGTCGTTTATCATCGCCGGTCCTTACTTCACTTTGAATAGATTCATCCAAAGTGACAAATCGCCTTTGTTTCCCGTCATGGTTACTACAACCACTATCAAGATACAAATCTTCATTGAATGCAACTTCTTGAACATTGCAAGCAAGAAAGAGTGTCATCTTCCTTACTTTGAATGTTCTCTTGAACAAAATTTGATTCCTTTTTTTCTTCTTCCGCCAATCTTTTTCTACAAAATTTTATGGTGTGACCATATTTTTGACAATGATAACATTGAATATTAGAAAGAGAAGATCGGCCTCTTCCTCTTCCTCTTCCTCTTGATGAAGTAGATGACTCATCTTCATCTTTTCTTTTGTTTGATATCTTCCTCCATTATGCTTTCCTCGTCCCGATTAGAATGCTTTCCTCTTCCACCTCTAGAGCTTTCTTTAAAAGAAATTTGAGTTTGAAAAGCTTGCTCTAGAGGAGAAGAATCAAATTGTTTCATCGAAGTTCATGGGATAGAAGTGATCCCAACAAACTTTCCAAAGACAAAGTAGATAAATCCTTAGATTCTTCAATTACGACAATATATTCAAACTTACGAGTCAAGCTTCTAAGAATTTTTCTACAATTCTTTGATCTTGAAGATTTTCACCATTAATCCTTAATTGATTAACGAGAGAAATTACCCGATTGAAATAATCTTCAACCGCTTCGAATCTTTCATTCTTATAGAATCAAACTCACTTCGAAGAGTTTGGAGCCGCACCAATTTGACTTTATCTTCGCCTTTGTATGAAGCATAGAGAGTATCCCATGCTTGCTTTGCCGATGACACCGATGAAATTCTTTCAAAAATAACTTCATCCACAGCTTGATAGATGAAGAACAAAGCCTTCTTGTCCTTCTTGCGATTTTCTTTCAACTCATTGAGTTGAGCTTGTGTGAGAGCCGCTTGATCTTCCGGTTCTACATATCCGGTCTCAACAATATCCCACAAATCTTGAGACCCATATAGAACCTTCATTTGAATACTCCATTGATTGTAGTTTTTACCGGTGAAACGAGGAAGTTGAGGTTGCAACATATTGGAAGCCATAAATCTCGTGCTCTGATACCACTTTGTTGGATTACACCAACTAGGATTGGAAGAAGATGGCACTCTAAAGAGAAGAAAGTTGTTCTCTTGTGTAGAAAAAATACCAAAAATAAAGACTAAAATGATATACTATTTAGAACCTCTCAAATTTAATTCATATGACTTGATAACATGAAGATACATGAGTGATATGTATAGCCCAAAATACAAAATCGGGAATAAATAAAATACATTTCCAAAGCAACTACCTAGCCTAGAAAAAGATAGAAAATTACATTCTCAAAGTTTTTCAATATTCTCAAGACACTACATTAATTACACCAATTTTCTATGACAAAAAAAGAATTCCAAGATTGACCAATATAATTGCAAATGGGCCAATGACCCAAAAAAGACAAAATGGGCCGGATGGGCCGATCTAGCTTATAATTCTAACAGTCCAGTGATGGTGGAGCCAGGCTATCTAGCAGTTGCCTCGATCTCTACTCTCTTCTAGCTTATGGTATTCCCTCTTATAATTTTTAGTTTGAAATAGGTTCTTGACATGAGCATCAATTCTCTTGCTACTCATGTCACTTTTTGAGATGTATGTTACGTGGATCCATCATGTATTCTATCTGATTTGACGCTCTTGATCTGATCTGAAGATTAATTTCTTAAAAGATTAGGGCGCAAACGATCTCCATCAAAGAGTGGAAGATACAAACTGAGCTATCGCCCAATCGGTATATGGTTGAGATGTTTATAAGACAATTGCTCTTGACTGACATTTAAACATCAAATTGGTGTTTAAGTGATCTTACACTATTAAATTAGATCTTTCATCTTACACCATTAAAGTGTAGTTTACTATTATGTCATGTGGTATGCATCTGTGACCAATTTAAATCATCCAACTGTCACGTCTCGGCCAAAAAATCATGCTTGTAAGTAGGTATGAATCATCCCATTGGGGAACTAAATCTTTGTTGCACGCATATATATATATATATATATATATATATATATATTACTTCTGAGTTAAAATATTTAATAAAAACGAGTGGAAAATGGCTTTTAACAAAGCTGAATAAATAAGGAGGCTGCTAAGAGCAGACTGCTCTTTTTTCCCGTACACCCAGAAAAGAAGATAAATGGTGCTCGGATAGCAAAGTTTGGTGTGCACGTAGAATATTTATGCTAGTTCGCGAAAAGAAAGAAAAATTTATAAAATGTCACTCAAAAGCTTCTATGCACACACTTTCATATGTGATGCGTTTTGGGTCTTATTAGCAGGAGTAAGGGAAAATTTAGGCTGGTGTTACTACCCCACCACTTTATGTTACAGTCAAGGTATCAAAATTGGTATTGGTCTCAAGTATCAGTTTTCCCAAGAATGATACAACTCGATCGAAACTAATATGTATCGGCTTATTTTATTCAATTTTATTTTTAATTATTATATAAATTTGGGCTCAATTCGATACGTATCGACGTATCGGCCAATACCCGATACGTTTCGCCTGATACGTATCAAGGATCCGAGTTGGGATTCCGATATGTATCGGTTTGCCAAAATATCAATACGTATCGATATCGACTGATTTTTGATACCTTGGTTATAACTACCTCTCTTGAACAAAGGAAAAACCCATTGGCTGTTTTGAATTAAATGATAGAGATATTTTTTGTCCCAATATTCCACACAAATTATCTTAAGATTATGCGTCTACCATCAGACGGCCAGTTGCACATCTCAAAAAGTGAATGTGCTCTGAGCATACCATCAAATATAGTTTATTCACTTTTTGGGATGTGTGCCACACGGAATCAACATCTAATCGTCCGATAGTAGGCCAATGATCTCAAGATCTATTGTATTAAAGATTGAGATGAAAAATGATTTCCATTGCCTAATTTAAAGCAGTCAACATATATATATATATATATATATATATATATATATATATATATATATATATATATATATATTTTTTTTTTTTTTTTTTCTTTTGCTCAAGTTAAGTGCATGTAACATAAAGTGGTGTGGTAATAACACGTTATCTTTTCATTAATTGTTGTGCCAGTAGCAAAATATTTGTTGCATAACTTGTGTTATAAAAAATGCTGCACAGGAAGAAAAGACTGTGGTCTGATTGTAGAATCGCTCATAAGTAATTGATTAACATTGAGATTTCTTTTTGCATCGGACCCTAACAAGTGTCACTCTGCTGAAGCAGAGCCGTTCTTGTACGCACTTTGGAGATCTACCAATCGCCAGCATCGGAAGGTCATCAAGCCGTCTAATAATTTTTTTTGGGGCTATTTTTCTATAGTTTGGACTTTTTTCCTTCCTAATAAAAGTTTGAAAAAGTTAAAAATTTAATAAAATAATTATATTAATATTATATTGGCTTATATGCATGATTTTATTCAAATATTTCATTTAACTTGTTGCATAATGATTATAATGGACAATGATTAATCTTAGGGCATTTAAGTAAATTAAATTTAATTAAAAGGATATATATATATATATATATATATATATATATATATATATATATATATATATATATATATATATATATCCGGGCTGGGTGTTGAAACACTCAACTCAAGCCCGGCCCGAGTTTGTTTGATAGAAAGTTTCACTTTTTTCTGGTCAAGTGCGAGCCAAAATCAGGGCTAGCTTGGCCCATGGAGAGCCCTAATCTCAAGATCTATAGTGTTGAAGATTGGGACAAACAAACATAAGTCGCATGTGATTCAAAGCCGTCAGTGTCTTTTAAATGAATGATAAAGTGATTTTAGAGACTTACATGATTGTCATTCATTTGAAAGGGCGATGATAGCTTTTAAATCACATGATTAGATTTTTTTTTTTTTTTCTCAAATATCTAACATCATAGATCTTGAGATTATGGGCATACCATCACACATGATGACTGTAAGATCATAAATTGTCACTATTCATGCCAAATCTTATAACACTCCCAATATGTTTAGGTTTGTGCCAAAGTGTAATGTGGACCAAAATACTGGTTAGAGGTGATTTATGATGATTTTTATTTTTGAGGGAACTTAAATAGTTTCTAATAATCTCAAACTGTCCTAATAACTTTTTCATTGTGTAGATCTCAGTGAGTAGATAGAAAACAACTAGTCATATGCTAGAATCAGATCTTTATCGAGCCCGGAATCGCAAAAATAAGAAAGTCAAACTTTCTAAAGTATGTCAACAGATGTCTGTGACCATATTGATGGTCATCCTTGAACGTTTACGTGAGAGTTTTTTTTGAGCCAAACTTAACTTTCTATTGTGGACACCTATCATTGCTGCGAGCCTTTTATCTTCCCAACTCAAAGGTTTTGTTCCTCGGTTTAGAGATTTGCACTTATGGACTCAAGCATAAAATTTAGATTGTTGATTCATCGGCATAGCCACTTGAATAATGAGGGAAGTGTCACGAGGCTATTGATGATCGCCTTGAGCGAAGGTTTTCTCCAAACCATCTTGACACATGATTTTCCACCATCGGATCAATGTGTACCATAGTGTTCTTTCACATATCAAATAGGTCTATCAACCCTATTATATAGACAGTTCAGATTTGCTCATTAACCCTAAGGTTTAGGAGAAAATGATCCTCATTAATCATGTAATAATCGGTGATTAATCACAATTATTATAATTATTTAACCGACAAAATATTTAATGAGAATTTAGTCTCTATTGATGAGTGCCCATTACCATTGTACCAATATAAATATGGTAAAGATTCCGGAGAAAGACATATGTCCAGTCTAGTCTCCATTCACTAACAATGTACAATCATAAAAGGCGAAAATATGAAGTATGACAAATTCTGAAAATTTGACAAATACCAAACCAAAAAGATACATGTGGTATCCTAGTGGCGCTATATTACACATTAGATGCTTCCAAATACAGATTTCAGAGCACTTAGCTAACATCTGGATAGTTTTAAGAGTTAGTCTATGATGGGTGTCCACCCATCTTGTGCATTAAAGCAGTCAACATATCCGTGTGATTGTATGACGTGCACGGGCTTCTAAGCATGCATTGGAAGTCTTGTGCCCGGAATTAAACCCGAGAACTAGAGATTGCAATATTGTCAACCATCCATTGGGCTCCAAGCTCAACCCTCGTTAGATGTTACTAAGTTTGTAAATGAGTGATTAAATTTGGACCTTTTTTATTTATATTTTTATAAAAATTCAAGTAACTCTCATATTATATGATATAATTAATCTAACTCATATTATACGAATAATGACTAATAAAACAAATTTCAATCTTTTGTCAAAGAAATGATAGAAATTATTACTGAGCGAAATGGTAATTTGTTTGCAACAAATAAGGCCTAGTTTCAATTTCTCCCATCACCATGTTTAGGTTTGGGGAAGATTTATTTCGTAACTTCTCTTTTTTGCAATAAAAGGGTAGGGACCAAAAAAAAAAAAAAAAAATGTAAAGTGGATGGAATAATCGAATGAATGAATTCCCCAAAATATCACTCAATTTACGGACATCAAGGTTGAATTCCGAGAGAGGGAAGCTGCGGGCATCGAACCTGCTACTATGAGTTGTCCTGGTGGTTAATACTAAAAGTCAATGTGGTTGTCTGCTGAACTTAACTCTCTCATCATGAAGGATTTGTGAATAATTTTTCTAAGTTTATGTGATTGTAATCGTTTCAGATAAAAGGGGTGGGACCCACAACACTACTATTAGAGAGAGAGAGAGAGAGAGAGATACCACTTCTATCAAAGTAAATCCAGTGATCCAAATCAAAAGATGTCGTTCCATGGAAAGCCACAAATATTGTTTTTAATATATTTTTATTTTTTTTCCGAGTAAGCAAGAGAACTTATTAAGTTGGAATGGCGCATCTCGTTAGGTTTTTCTCGCATCTCTGGCTATTCTTCCGTAATCATGGAGGGTAAACCTTGGGTGGGTCGCACGTTCTACGGGACAAATTATGTTGAACATTCAAATATTCGTGATGAACAATCAAATAACCGTGATGGAATTAAGTGTGGTACTAAGCGATTCGGAGAGCATGCACTGTTTTTTGACGAAGCTGATATCTGTGCGGGGGCTTAAAAATATCAACTCGCGTTGGTTGGTAAATTTCTTCGTCCAAGAACTGGCGTTCATGGTTTTTGGTCGGATATAGTGCAAATCAGAAGGTTCATCAATGATAATTGGAATACGCCGGGTTCGTGCATGGTTTCAATCCTCGATAATAGGCATATCCTATTAAAATTTTCCAATGCTGTAGACATGATTAATGTATGTATGGATTCAAAATCGATTTTCGATGCAAGGTTATTTCATGAAGGTATTCAGATGGTCTCCTATGTTTCGTCCTTCATCAGAAGATCCCTCGGTGGTACCAGTTTGGGTATCCTTTCCGAATCTTCCCCTTTTCTGCTTTGAGGAGAAGAATTTAAGATCTATTGCTTCATTAGTTGGTGAGTGTTTTCCACACACTCTTAGCGGTGACAAGATTAATTTTGCCAAGGTTTGTATAGCCTTGGATCTGGAAAAAATTCATCCCAAGCATATCTGCTTAGGAACGAGTAATTCCTCGGAAAAAGGATATTGGCAGCCTATTGACTCCGGGGATATTCCGTTGTATTGTACTGGTTGCAAAAAACAAGTTCATGGCCTAGCAATCTGCATTGCAAAAAAAACAAGGTCATGACAAAAATAAAATTACTTCAGATCAGAAGAAGAAAGGATCTGATGAACAAAAAGATGAGGGTTAAAATCCTTATAAGGAGGTCAATATCAATCAACCTACAGTAGATATCAACACTGAATTTAGCAAGGAAGTTAAGCATATTGATCTAGGAGGGGAATCTCCCATCCACGGTGAAAATCTTGGCATTGATCCAGGAGTGCAACTCAAAGAGCAACTTCAGCAACAGTGCGTAGTCGAAAATTCAGGAAAATCGAATCCACCGTTAGATGAGGCAGGATCGTCAAATCACAGAAATCAGGGCCAAGTGTTCGAGGAAACAAGGACTCCATCCCTAAGAATTCGGAAGAAGTCACCCATACACATCAGAATCATGAAGATAATGATCTAAGCGAGACTAGAAAAGTGGTTGAGAATCCTCCGGAAGGTGTTGCAGTAACTGAGGAGGAATCTATCTCTGACGTCAGCTTCAAGAGAAATCTTACCAGTGATACACTAATTTCTGAGGTTCGAAAATCAGGTCACTATAGCAAGTTCTCCGCTACCATTCGGAATCTTACCAGGGTGTTTTTTTCTAGTTCTTGGTTCTCAAGATTCCCAAATCCGGAAATTATCCATAGTCCAAGACTATCCTCGGGCCACTGCCCAGTTATCATTCGAATTAGGAATCAGGAATATAGACCTATCCCATTCAGATTCTTCGAGGTATGGATTGGAAAACCTGGCTTTCATGATATAGTGCTCAGATCTTGGGGTGAATTTGCATTGGGTTCGCCTTTTTATAGAGTCTCATTAAAGCTTAAAAGGCTTAAATCCACTCTTAAGTTATGGAATTCTACAAATGTAAATAATATCGGAACTCAAATTGAAGAATCAGAAAAGAGGGTGGAAGAACTGAAACGTTGCATTATTCAAAATGGTTGGGACTCAAGCACTAATCTAAGATGCGTGGAAGAAAAGACAAAATATCATAATCTCTTGCGAGAAGAATAGTCAATGTGGCACCAGGAAGGTAGAAACAAGTAGTTGGATAAGGGAGATCAGAACACAACCTTTTTTCATTCTTCAACTAGGATCAAAATTATTCGAAAAAGCATATCGATAATGAGAAGGATATTGGTGATGCTGTTATGGGGGAGGTCCAAGAACTGCTCAAATCTCAAGTAGCCCATTATGAAAAATCTCTGATTCTGGACTGCATCCCAATGCTTGTGACAACAAGCTAAAATGCCTTTATGGCAGCTATTCCCTCTATGGAGGAGGTGCATGCTGCAATGCTAAGTATGAAAGCTTATAGTGCCCCTGGCCCGTTCCTTTTACAGATCAACTTGGCAAATCATCAAGTTTGACATATTCTACGTGGTCAAGAACTTTTTCATTGAAGGTGTTATCCCTAAATCGGTAAACTCGAACTTTATAGTTTTGATTCCAAAAAATGACAATCCTGCTAATTGTGCAAATTTCAGGCCAATTAGTTTATGCAACTTCCTGTACAAAATTCTGTCCAAAATTCTTGCGAACAAGTTGAGTGGGATTTTGCCTAGGCTAATTTCTAAAAAACAAGGTGCTTTTGTTCAAGGAAGAAACATATATGATAACATAGTGTTGGCCCATAAAATCATCAATCATATAGACATGAAGTCTCACTCGGGTAGCATTGCTATGAAAATTGATATGGCCAAGGCGTATGACAGAATGAAATGGGCGTTTATATTGGATGTACTAACTAAATTCGGGTTTGATAGCCAAGTAATTAAGTTAATCAATGACTGCATATCATCTTGCTGGTTCTCTTTGATTATTAATGGCACATCTGTAGGT
Organism: Chloranthus sessilifolius; assembly: GCA_021018995.1. Classification (NCBI taxonomy): domain Eukaryota; kingdom Viridiplantae; phylum Streptophyta; class Magnoliopsida; order Chloranthales; family Chloranthaceae; genus Chloranthus; species Chloranthus sessilifolius. Next base: position 40,718,192 of record CM037589.1, on the reverse strand, counting down.
TACTTCCAAAGTTCTAGAGGTTTGCGTCAAGGGGACCCTTTGTCCTCTGTGTTGTTTATATTGGCGGAAGAAGTGCTTAGTAGAGGCATAAAAGACATGTTTGACAAGGGTTTAATCGGCAGGTTCTGGTCTTGTAACGACCCCGAAAATTAGAACACGAGCCTGACTGCTTTGATTCGCGTGCCCGGCACGGAAACCAAGGTTGATTCAAAAACTTTAAGGTTATATTAGTTTAAATAATGTGGCACCGTGATGAGATGAGATCACGTGTGAAATTTCATCTAGATCCGAGATGTGTAGAGGGTAGGTGGAACACGTTGCGCAAAAGCAATTGTGTTCGTGCTTCACACCGGAGCAGACACCAAGGGCAAAACAAAAATTCTGTTTTGAGGGGGTAGCTTATAGAAGAAGGAAGGGAGACAAAGGAGAGAGACTTTCACTCTTCTTCTCCTTCATCCCCGTGCCCTACGTGCTCCATAGGTTGGAGACTGTGCTAAGGAAGTGTGAAAGAGGTCCCTTGTGAGAGAAGAAAAGGGTTAGCAAGAGAGAAGATGAGGGATTTCTAAGCTAGAGGAGCTGGACCTAAGTGATTGAGTTACACAGGGTTTAAGATTGGTGAGAGACCTTGATCGACGAACGGTGAAGAGCTTCTCATGGATCCGGATCGAGGAAGAGCTCAGATCTAGGTTTGAAACCCTCTTTTCTGCCATTCGAACCCCAAGAAACCCACGAACAAGGTGAGATGTGTGGGTTAAATAGGGTTAAATGAATAGTTTAAAGGGTATGTTTATGATGTATTAATGGTGATTGCACAACCATTAATGGAGAGAGAGCAAAAATGGAAGGAAGGTGAACTCCATTAATGACAGCTTTACTGTCATTGGTGATCGATCACCAAAGGGTGGTGATCGATCGAAGATGATCGATCACCAAGGGTCGTGATCGATCAATCAGATAAGCTTAGAACGAGACCCCGAGATTTGAGAAGTTGAGGCCGAGGTGGTGATCGATCACCAAGGTGGTGATCGATCTACAATGAAGTCGTGATCGATCACCAAGGTGGTGATCGATCAATTTGTATAAAATTAATGAGGACGGAGGAGGAGTTTTTGAAATTTCTTGGGTGATCGATCACCAAGGTGGTGATCGATCTGAGAGAGAGTTGGTGATCGATCACCAAGGAGGTGATCGATCAACCTTGACTGTGTTGAGGAAGAGATATGGAGGTTGGTGATCGATCAACAAGGTGGTGATCGATCTACTGTGGGTGGTGATCGATCTACAGTGGGTGGTGATCGATCACTCACCCCTGTTTTTGTCTGTCTTGACTTCATGAAGTAGACACCGGATATTTGTAGGGTAGTTCTCAACATTCCTAACACTTAATGTCTGCATATGATATAGGATAAACCCTGACACGTCGAAAAAGCTTTGGATTTGCTTAGAAGATAAACTGATCTGAGGTAGGGGAAAATTCAACTTAAAGTGTATCTAAATTTAATTGCATGATATCTTAACATCGTATTCTATCTCTGATTTTCGAAAGCATGCCTGCATATGCATTAAACTCTGATTCCCGTATTCTGATATCTGTTTCTGTTCTTTGCATATGCTCTGATAATCTGCTCTGATAATCTGCTCTGATAATCTGATTCATGAGGTAATAAGTATGTATTTGATTTGAGGTTTAATATTGACGATCCCCACCGACTGGCGGTATATCCGTTCTTGCACAATGTGCGATTGCTTGAAAATCCTCGGCAAAATATGCACTCCATGTGTGGGGCATTTTGCATTCTAATTGTTCATTGAGCAGCGATTGGTTGGGGTTTCCTATCGGCACAAATCTGGCTACCACGTGATATATATACACGGGAGTTACTTAAGTTAGAGATATGCATGATTTAAGTCATTTAAATATAATAAGCTTAGCATTTTGCAAATTCTGAAGTTCTGTTTGCTATACCAGTTATGCATTCTGATCTCCTGCATGTTTGAGCATCAATCCATACTGCTCATTTTGTTTCACTTATCGATTTAAGATATGTTCTGCAATCATGTTTAATAAATTAGATGCAAATTAATCGAACTTTTTCTACTGAGCTAGGATGTAGCTCACCCTGTTTTTTTAAAACACTTTTAGGTTCTGAGGCTGCAGTGCCCGGCACCGAGAGTGACCCGGATTATCAGCCGGATCCCGAGGCCGAGGCAGAGGACGAGGAGACGGACGTCGTGAGACGAGTTTTATCCGTAACACATTTTGTATTTTTGATCTTTTGGATTACTGTGTGCCTGGTGGCCACCTTTGTATAAACGTATATAGTTCTGCATTTACTTATTTTATGTTAGTCCACATTCCATTTCGGAACCACTATCGGGAACCATTGTTTGGGTGATGTACGTCCATCACCGATGGTTCTTCTTGGTTCCTTTTTGGGAATGTGTGTGTTTTCTTTCCATTTACTATTATTGATGTGTGTTTAGCATAGAAATTGTTTGACTCAGAATACCGCTGCTCGGATGTGTCCACCTAGCTTCCGCTATATGCGCGGACACGTGTGATCGATCCGGGATCATCCAGAGTATGATCCTAACGGCACGGATTTCTGGAGACGGAAATCCGGGCTGTTACAGGTCTCCTCAGAATTGTTCATGCCCCAGCCATATTTTATTTGCAGATGATCTATTAGTGTTCTCTAATGCTTCAAAAAAATCACTTTTGAATCTTACAGATTTTCTGTCTAAATATGAAAAAGCCTCGAGACAATTAGTGAATTTTTCCAAGAGTTCCTTCTTTGTAAGCAAAAAGGGTCCTTTATCTCTGATTAGTAGGATAAAGAATATTACGGGGTTTAATCAGGGGTCTCTTCCAGTGAATTATCTAAGAGCTCCTCTATTCAAAGGTTGATTAACTCGTACTGATTGTTGGGTACTGGAACAAAAAATTTCTAATCGAATTTCAGGTTGGAAATCAAGGAACCTATGAGAATGGGGGAGAATTACTCTAATTAGGCACGCCCTCACTACTACGCCCATATACTTGATATCAATACTTCCTTTCCCAAAATATATCATTGAAGAAATGGAAAGATGCTTTGCTAGGTTCTTTTGGGGATCGAGCGATGATAAAAATAAAGCCCATTGGTCAGTTGGGATGAAATAGCAAAGCCCAAACTCGAAGGTGGATTGGGTATAAGAAAACTTGCAGACAATCAAAAATCTGGTATGTTGAGTTAGTTTGGAAGTTGCAGACAGAAAATTCACTATGGTCGAAACTTTGCTATGAGAAGTATTTGCACTCCGACTGTGCTTACAATGCTCCAAAGTCATCAGCGGATTCCAAAATTTGGAAAGCTGTGAGGCCATGGCTAAAGCCAACCATAGATAATATGGTTTGGAAAGTGAATCATGGAGAACACACGATGCTACTACAACATAACTGGACTGGTCATGGCCCACTTATAAACAAGTTCCACTTACCAATCAAACATGGTATGCTGTTATGTCAAGTAATCAAAGATGGGCAATGGGATTATGAAAAAATCAGAGACAAGTTTACTGATGAATTAGCCAATATACAAGTTACACACCATGTTTCTGAAACAATAATATGGAAGGGCTCTAAATCAGGATCTTTTTCATTTGCTTCAGCTTGGGCTATGGTTAGAGTGAAGTCAATGGAAAACAAAAAGTGGAATTGGGTATGGAAGAGTAATTGTCCCACAAAAATCCAAAGTTTTGCATGGAAATTCTTAAGGTTAGCTATACCGGTCGACTCTGTAGTAAGAACCCGAAAGATTCCTATTGTTTCCCAATGCCTTCTTTGCAAGATGGAGGAGGAAACCATTCATCATTTATTATTCCACTGCGCTTTTGGTAAACGTTGTTGGGGTTTTTTAGCGGCTAAGTTTGATCTTACAATGATAGGTAGGCATTACCTCCATCGATTGGCTAAATGGTTTCAAAGTATAGTGGCTACTCAAATAAATATGATTCGAAGAATGATCCCACGCCTCCTAAAATGGGAAATCTGGCTTCTAAGAAACAGAATGAGGCATGGGCTTAATAGGTGGCACCATCAAGAAGTTACTCAAAAGGTTCTAAGGTGGGTATTTGAACTACAGGGGAGAATTTCAGTTAACATGAAGGCTTCAAATAAGGAAGCCCAGCTTCTCAGTGAAGCTGGTATTAATATTATTCATACACCTTGGAAACGAATGCAAGCTATAAACTGGTCTAAGCCTCCGAGATCGGCAGTGAAACTCAATTCATTCCGCTACTTTGATGAGAACAAAAATCAGGGTGCAGGTGGAGGTGCCATTCGGAACAGTAAGGGCCAAATCATTACGACATTTAGCTCAGATTATCGTGTTTCATCGAATAATGAAGCTGAGGTGTTAGAATTGCTGGAAGGTCTGGAATGTTTATCACCATCATCGATTAACATCATTATTGAATCAGATTCTAGTGATTTTGTCAGAGCACTGATTAACAGACAAAATTCATGGTCCCTCAATAGACACTTTCAACGTTGTTTCCAGCTCTTAGAAAGAATTCACTGGTCTACTGTTTTTTCTTCTGTAGAAGCTAATGCCTTAGCTAAGGATTTAGCAGTCTATGCCACAGATTCAGGTTCCTCTCATGTCCTTCGAAAATTTGAAGACCTTTCTGCTAAAGCCAGAGGAAGATTTATGGAGGATTTTCTGGAACTTGCTAGGATTAGATTAGTTTAATTTTGGTCCTTAGATTAGTTTTGTCTGGCCAACAATTTCTGGTTCTTGTTGGGGTGATGGGGATGCCCAGGCTCTGCTTGAATCTCTCAATTTGTTGGATTTGTACTTTATTCCTTTTTTTCTTTCTTATCAAAACTTGCTTAATTTCGAAAAAAAAAAAGAAAAAAAAAAAAAAAAGGAACTTATTAAGTCGAAAAGAAAATTATAATCCAAGCCACACATTTGTCACCACGCAAAAAAGAGAACTTAATTTCCACAAAAAGATGACGGAAACACAGCATGGCGTACGTAACCTATAATATATTCCCCTTTTGATGCCAATAATTAAAAAAGGTAGTGCTAGAACAGTCCATATTTTCACTTCATGTGCAATCATGTGTTTTTGGTGGGAGTGGGACTAGGGCTGTCTCAAGAGCTTGGCCCCATCCGAATCACCCGACCCATCTTTTTAATTAGGCCGGACGGTTAAAGTTGACCCATCGGGGTGGATTGGGCTTGAAGAATTCAACTTGACCTTCAGGTTGGGTCAGGACGTCCAAATATTTTATACATAAAATAGGTGATTTTGAACCATGAGTTTAGTTCAGGCATATACCCATGACCGGTGGGCAATAAAAATTTGGTCTAACTCGACCCGACCCGTCCCATTGACCCGCACGCCTATGAGTCTATATAAAATTTCATTCTTTTTCTAAGGCTGCTTTTAGGTTAGCTCTTGTAACTTTATACGAGCAGAAACAGCTCTCTCTCTAGAGCATATAAAATTTGCTCAGCAGAGACCAAGTAGAGAGTAGTTTTATCACTTAAATCAGCTCTCCCTTAGAGCAGTAGGGGCGTGGAGCTGTGTTATGTCAGACGTAAAAGCAATTTTCAGATTGAGTCAAATAGCAAAAGAGCCCGACCCAAACGCAGCCTACGAAAATGCTAAGCTGATGAGCATTTTCTATATTTGGAGGAAATATGAAAATACTCCTATTATCAATATTAAGCTAAATTGTAGCCACAAACTGAGACTAATAGTAATCTGATGTAGTCCAATTATGGGCTCTATTATTTTGATGAACTAGTGAGTGGCACGTGATATGCACATATGTTGTGAGAATTCTTGAGATTTCGCTTCTCTGATTGGTTGTTATAAAGAAGACAAAGTTTACGAAAAATACTCCCATCATCAAATATAAGCTAATTTGTAGCCACCAGCTGAGACTACCCGTATTCTGATGTAGTCCAATCATAGGCTCTGATATTATGATGAACTAGTGTGCGAACGTGATATCCACATATGTTGTGAAAATTCTTGAGATTTCGCCTCTCCTATTGTTATAAAGAAGACAAAGTTCATTTCTAAATAACAAAAATAATAAGTTTTAAATAACTATATTGCCATTTACTCCAGTGCTGCAAAATTTTAAATTGTTCCATTATCATAGCGTTGGCTTAGAGAGTCTAATTTCTCTACTCATTTCTGACTATCAGCACTAAACTCTTTGTAACTAGTGTGTATAAAGGCACTCTTTAACTCCAATAAGCGGACACCTCACAAATAGGCATTTCCTAATAAACGAATACGACAGAGAGTAATTATTATTAAAATAATTATACTAGCCTCTTCTAGTAGAATGCACGTGGGATGAGATACACGTGAGTAAAAGAAAAAGGGAGATTCTACGATTCTAGGGCTGTGTTTGGGTTAGCTCTTTCAGGGCAAAGAGCAGCTCTTTTACTCTTTGGCTCCAACAGAGAGCTGCTTTCATGTTTGATAACACAGCTCCTCTCCCCATTAGCTCTGACAGGGAGCTGTTTTAAATGATAAGACTGCTCTTTGTCTGCTCTCTGCAAGAGCAGATTTTATATGCTCTGACAGAGAGCAGACAGAGAGCTGCTTCTGCTCTTATAAGAGCTAACCCAAGCACAGCCTAGGAGAAATTTCTAACAGCGCAGTAGTTATAAAGGTATTCCTGTCATTTAAAAAAAATTCCCTATCTTTATCCAATACAATTTCCCCTCCATGCATTATAATAGTAAATATTTAAGATGTTACTTTTTCTAATAATTTTTTTTCAAATCACCATGTTAAATTGCATATATTGTGAAATACTTGTCACATAGTGGGGTGATGGCACCAGTACGGATTAGTACAAGTGCAAGTTGGGACACCCTATCTCATCCCCTGCCAAAAAAAGAAAAAATCCAAATTAAAGGTATTTCAAGTTGGGACACCCTATCTCATCCCTTCTGATTCTAAGATTTTTTTTATTGAATGAGCAAAAAATCTAGCATCAGGTATGGAGGACCTCACAACTCCCCCAAAATATATTAACCCCCATCTGTTGTCTCAATCACTAACAAAAAGATCCTTTTTTAACGGCCATCACCAATAATATCTTCCAGTAATTTGGTATTTACAGAAATAAGTGTCATTTCATCATGTCGGCCACATTCAAAATCAAAGAATCTCCCTAACCGTTTAGTTCCACCATCCAATGCCAAGATGCATGAGGTTTCCAGACCCTCGGTTCACATTAACCGAATGCACTCATGTTTTGAGCCTAGTAACTGTTAACTGAACCATATAAAGGGTCCCTCGCTTCTCACAATTCATAACCCATGTTCTAGTGTCTCAGAGAGACAGAGAGAGAGAGAGAGAGAGATGGAAGGTTGTAGTGGCACTAGTTCTTCTTGCTTTGCTCTTGCAGCCCAATTATCTTTGTCATTACATCATCGGTTGCAAGAGTTGACCCACACGGAAAAACCACCACGGACTTCATTAGAACTTCAAGTGGAATGACTATCCACAGGTGTGCATCGAGTCCCTCTCAGCCTATGCGAGTGCCATTCAAACAAGCCCAAGGGAAATTGCCCACGCTGCCCTGTCCATGTGCCTAAAGGTCGCCCAATCTAGCTCCACACACGTGAAAAAGCAAAAAAAAACGATTACCAATACCAGTCATCTCTTCAAGAAAAAATAGTTTTTTTTAATACTGTATCCGACCTTCGTTTATGAACTTCAACAACGACAACTCTTAATAGTTATAGAAAAACGACTAATTTGGGCAATCATTTTTTATGCAATATTTTTTTTAAATGCTATTTTTGTTTGTCCTAGGCACCAGATTATCTGGCAGTACCCATCCATCACCTTGCAAATAAAAGTAAATAATAATTAAAAAATACAAGAAAAAAAAATGCTAAAAACTCGAATAGCATGCCAAGCTTCACCCGCACTTTCCATTATTTAATATATAAAACGATAGAGCATGCTAAGCTTCAACCACACCTACCATTATTTAATACATAAAAATCGATTTAAAGTAGCTTATAATCTCATTTACATAAAACTAGCTTTACATAAAAATCGATTATCCGGCTGCAGCCAATTAAGCTTTGAGGTCCCAACGAGCTTTCTTTGAAGCTTCTTTGGCTTGTCATAGCTGCTCATAGAGAGTAACATAAATTTCTTGAGAAGTCAAAGCTTTAGGACCTATAAAACAGTAGACATAAACTAAAATTTATCAGTTACATTGGTTGAATCTTGAAAATTTTATCAGTTACATTGGTTGAATCTTGAATCTTTCCTTCGCCCAAATGGGTTCTTCAAAATGTTTCACAAGTTAAGAAAATATATATGCAAATTTCCCTGCTTCAAAGATCATACAGTTGATATATTATGGTGACAAACCAATTATATGAGTACGACAAATGGTGACAAACCAATTAATTGGACACTAATATGTATGGTTGTTTGCTTTTTTTTTTGTTAGTTTAATATTAAATTGCACCAATTAGATGATCCCAATCCTTTCATAGGCATGATTCTTTGGTTGAGGCTAATGATAGGCTACTATAGTACTTTCGGAAAATGAAAATTATGTGCAGTCATTTTTCGTAAAATAAGCCATAGTATCTCGAAACATCCCTTTTCTACAAGTTGAAGAACCTATATTATAGTAATGTAACAACATAATATTTGCTTACCTGTCGGCTCCTGCAGGCCTATGTCGTCTCTGATTTGACTTCTTCCCACCAACTCCGGATAGCTTCCTGTGCATACCTAATCAGCTTAAGAAGAGGCAAACAGAATCTTCTGATCATAAAGGGCAAGTGGAAATCATTTGGAAAATGAATCTCACCTTTTGGCGATGAGTGCGTAACACTTATATTGACTAGAGATGAGTTTTAGGCTCTCTCACATCTATATAAAACACTGGAAAGTCCCTATATATCACAGAATAAAATGAAAAGTTCAAGTATACTTCAAAAGCATTTTAGGGAACATTTCTGGAAGCCCAAGAACGCTCCCTGAGTTCATGTTAGACACCAAATGTCAATGAAAGCTGACTTTTCCGGATTTAAAAGCTCACTGAGTTCATGTGAGACAGCTTTTGATAGGATTCAGTAGCTCAAAAAGCATGTTTAATAGGAGTGTGTTTGGGATTGCTCTTTGGAGGCAAAGAGCAGCACTCTGCTCTGGCGCAGAGCACTTTAGTTTGAACTATGTTTGGTTGTAAGTGCTCTTAGCTCTTTCGGAGAGTGAAAGAGCTGAACTTGAGTCTCTTTAAAAGAACAATTTAAACATGTTTAGCAAATCCAAAAAAATAACCATGGCCAATTTTATTAGAACATTATCCTGTTGAAATTTCAGGCTACTTTTATGATTTGAAGAAAAATATCATCTACTTAGTCCATTCTTCGCATAACTCAAAATAAATCAACGATTTTTTTTACCAGTGATCCTCAAGGGTAAAAGGCCATCCAATGCAGGAGGGCATATGCTTGAGGATAAGTTGAGCATGCTTCACACCTATTAAACAGTAAAACATTAACCATATGCCACTAAATTATACAGATTAAACAAAAATAGGTAAGAGCAAATAATTCAAGAACAGACGATAAACAAGGAGAAAGATAGGAAAGACAAATATTATATAGCTCTAGCCAATTACAAGTTTATATATGCAAAAGTACAAAAATTGAAGGTAACAAGGAGCATGGGCAAAACAAGGTATTTTTCTGTGACAGACTAGCCCAAAGATGGATGTTCATCCTCCATGTAAGATTACAAATGGTCATATATACAACACTCACTAGAGATAACACAGGTCATTCCGTGGCTCTTCAATAAACCACATATCTCTCCAATACCAGGCTTGATCAGAAGTTAGTGGGGATCCGAGCTGGGACTGAATTTATGGTCCAGAGCCGGCCTTTCGTGATCCGAGCCCAACTGGCTTGCATTATTAATTTGCATCATTATAAAACAGAGTGACAACAAAAAGGCCTTCTTTTGCTGTACAACCACCAATAGATGTATAATTTGTAGTCAAAATTGTGATTGAAACCCAAGATTTTGGGATTGGGAAATTGTTGGAGGGATCTATTGGTCCTTCTTAATAACCGTGTATTCACAGTGGAGTGGACTGCTTCCATAAAGATTCTTGTGGATTGAATATTTTCTCACATTTCTTCAGGTCATGCTCACTAAAAAGGCACTTTTTAGGAAAAAATTAAGGTCGGGTGAGGACAAACTGTAAATAGCAATGGATGCCCTGCTTGTGGATATTTTCACTTTGTGGAACCACCACTTATCCAACCTAATTAGATTTTCTGTCCAAATTCGCCCTAATAGTCACAACCTTCTAATTTCCATAAAGTACAAACATTTAGATGTAACAGGAAATTCAACAAATTATCTGAAATAAAATAAAAAATACCTGTTCTTTTTACTAATAATTCCCTACTTCAGATCTGCAGGCAGAAAAGTTGTCAACTGAGTTGGACACTGGGAGTTTTCTGTCATTTGAATTGAACACAATAGTCGGATTCAAAGTTTTAGTATATCCTCTGGGAATGCAAGGGTTCTTCACAATTTTCTCACTGGAACTCGAAGCTGCATATTTAGTAGAGCCGTTAACAATAATTGGAAATGGCGCATGATCAGAATGAATACATAATTCATAGAAGTAAAAGCACATCACATATTTGCATCAAAATGGATGTAAATACATAATATGACATATTGACTAAACAAATACAAGATCATGAAAGGTGGATTCATCAAAATGGATATAAATACATACATATGACATATTGACTAAGCAAATACAAGATCATGAAAGGTAGATTTTTTTAGAGGCAGCATTTCTTTTCAAGTTCTAATTCATGAGATAAAACTCGCAATAAATTTCAGAATTCAAATAATCATGCCACTCAGAGTAAAAATGATCTTAACCTTTCCACCATGAGTACCTTCTTGTTTCGTTAAAGGTTCACAAAGCATCTCAAATTAGCTGTACAACAACAAAATTAATTTCTGAAATTTCAATTAGCATGTCAACAAAATCAGAGAATAAAAAGATGCAGTGTTCTGCAAGAGCATCATAAATCCAGCTCTCATATATGGCCCTCATATTTCAGCCGATGCATCATATCTTGATCCCAGCCTTCAATGGTGGAATTGGCTCAAGGTGAGACCTCAGCTTTACTGTCCGAAGTGTTAGCATTGAACAGGGGAATTCGTTTTGTTAAAGGACTGGGCTATCAAGCGATCATTTTTTAATTGGATTTCATCAATGTTGTTACGGCTGTTAACAACCCCGTCTGATGATCTCTCTTCAGTGGGGATGATGATTGAAGACATCAATATATATATATATATATATATATATATATATATATTGGTCCAAGATGAACCGATACCCAAGAGTAATATCAATACTACAGACATGAACAGAAATCATACATAGAAAACCTAGCAAATGCAAGATAAGAAGCAAAAAAACAACAAATGTGAAAGGAAGATGCCTCACTTGAAGACAAATCCCTTTGTTGAATAAGGAACTAAAGAAGATGAGATGATAAATAGCAAAAATAAAATGAAAGATGCAACCATCAAGCAGAACTCAAAAAGGAATCGAAAAATAAAACATATAGAGCATAATTGTTCATTTGATAGGCAACTACTCATATGAGGATTCCTCAAAAAAGACCACAAAGCTCTAATAGGTAAAGCAGCAAACAACATAACCCTACAGCACAATGGAAGGTTGACAATATTGCAAGCTCAAGGTTGCAGGTTCAAGCCTAGCTTACCAGTAAAAAAATGTTTTTTATTTATTCAATCATCTAAACTTGGCACTTGCTGAGAGCATTGTGGGGGAATTGTTTTTTGAGCTTTGTACCCTAGCTTTTCATGTAGAGCATTGTGTGTATGTGGGTGGGGGGGTTGTGTGTCCTCCCTTCTTCTTCTTTCTCTGATGGCTGCCAGTACATCTGGTATCTCATGGAAGGACCTGTTTTCTGCACGAGATTCTGCTGGAATCTCATGCAAACTCTCCTTTTTCCCAGAGTTCATTAATAAACTTAGATTCCGTATCCCTTCTGAAACTATTGCTAGGGAATCGACTTGCTGGAAGAACACATTGTTGGGTTATGTGTAGGGGAAGAGACCCTTATTATGGGGGCTTAAAATCTGCTGTTCTGAAAATGTGGAAACTAAAAGGATCTGTGGAGGTAATCTCCTTCGAAGATGGCTTCTTTTTATTTTGATTTAACAATGTTGAGGATTGTGAAAGCATTTTTAATTCTGCAATTTGGTCTGTTGGAGGGAGACCGCTCATCCTGTCTCTGCGGATCTGAAGCCAGAGTGAGAACTGATTAAAACCATCCACATCTGGATTAGATTACCGTGTCTCCCAGTACAGTTTTGGATGTAGGAAACACTAGGAATGATTGGAAGCATGATCGGAACTACCATCCATATGGATGAGAAGATGGCTAGGCACTCTTGTTTGTCCTATGCCAGGCTATGTGTGGAGATTGACTGTCAATTCCCCAAATGCATTGCGATAGAAAAGGATAATGGAGAAAGAAAATTGCCATCAGTGCAATATGAATAGAGGCCTAAAAGTCGTGTTTAATGTCAGACTTTTGATGATCACGTTACAAAATTATGGGCTCCGAAAACCAATGCACAGGTTAGACAGCAGGTGCAACAAGACAATATCAATCGAGAAAAACCAATTGCTGATCAATCAACAAGTCCAATCTGAAGGGCATCCCAAAAAAAACCAATATGATGACAGGGGCAAATTCCGAGCAAAATCCTATGAATGGCGATGGTAATCCTCAGAACTCCAATGACGAAATCCCAGGTGATGGAGAAGGCGATACATTCACGGATTTTGAGGACAATGGAAAACATGTAAAGACAAAGGACGACCAGATGGGAGGTGAATCTCAATGTGGAGAATCGGATCCCCAAGATAACAGTCAGCGTGAAGATTGGCAAACTGTTCACCGGAAGGGTAGGTCTCCGAAAAGGGTATCTACATCAAATGAAATCCCTGATTTCTCTCCTTTGCGGTTATGAAACTCTTATACTTCAAATTTAAATTTGAATAATAAATTCATCCTATTAGAGTCGAATATTCCAAATTTATTAAACACAAAAGGTGGGTGAATGGATATGGCCCATTCAAATAAGACCCCAGAATGATAAATCAAAGGTCCAACTAAAAAAGAGACCCACTATTCTGACAGACCGAGCCACTAGATCTAGCACCCCTGTTTGAAGAGAATCATCCCCAAAAAATTGTTTTCCAATGGCCATTGAATCTTGGAATGTGTGTGGGTTAAACAGCAATTTAAAGAGAAAAGCTGTTAAAGATTTCATTAGGGATAATAATGTTGACCTTATGGGTATCTATGAAACAAAAGTAGCTGAAAACAGGGCTGCTAGGGATTAGAAGATTCATTCAGAGTGTGGGGATTTCTTGACAACTACAGTGCCATTAGTTTGGGTAGAATTTGAATTGCTTGGAAACTTCTTTAATATGTTGTTCAGAAAATTGAAGAAAACAGTCAGCTACTTCATTGCTTCGCAAGACGTATTTTGGATAATTTTTTCTTTTCTTTCATGTTACTATCATATATGCCTCTAACATTGCTGTTGACAGATAAATTTTATGGAACAAAAGTATTAATATATCCAGCAACATTGATGTACCCTGGCTTGTCATGGGTGACTTTAATATATGTAAAAGAGCTCAATCTATTTGTCTAAAACTTGCATCAATTTTCAATCTGTTATTTGCCTAAAAATTGTATCAATTTCCCAGGTGCATATACAGTGAAACGGGTCTATTTTTGAGTTTTAACCTAAATAGAGACCTATTTGTTGAGGATTTAAGATTCATTGGCTGCAGAGCCATTTCCTAAAAACTGGGAACTATTTACATAGGCAATCTTTGATTGTCGACAGAAAAAAGAGAAGAAAAAAGCGCACCCATTGGTAATGGAAGACTTACAGTATCACACCCTATAAAATGGGTTCCAAAATTTATAGCCCAATATTGGATCATTTCTGAACAACCTGCAGACTCAATTTATCGACATTATAAAATGGCTTGGATATTATTTCTGAGCAGCCTGAAGTAGTCCAATCAGCACCGGAACCTGCACGAGTTGAGCCCTCCTCTGATGTCACAAAGCCTAAGCCTGCAGTGAAGAAGCCTGTTAAGCCAAAGTGGCTTAAAATGTAGATCTGCATGATATCGTTGAGGTACATTTTACTGCATTAATTTTCATTTTCATAGTTGTTATAGAGCAATACTTAATTAATTAGTTGATTATTATTATTTTTAACTTGAGCAGTTTGGTACTGCTCTGTTTGATGTAGTAGCGTTTTATGACAACATTTTTGTACATGGTCAGCAATCTGAGATGTTCGGGTGGCAGGCCGTCATTTAGATAAGAGGATTCAGCCAACAATCACATTGATGGCCTGATAGTATTGTTCAAGAGCATGCAAATTAATTGTTAAAGAGGATGGGAAATGATCCACTTTATTGCTAAAAAAGTTCTATGATCAGATTGTTAGGACTCTGGTTAGAATATTTTATGAGCCAAGTCTCTTGTATACCTGGACATCTAACCGGAGGCCATACCACGTGTACCCTATGGATGATTTGAGCACCTAATTCCACCATATAGATGACTTGAGCACCTAATTCCACCATATAGATTACCTGAGCACCTAATTCCACCTCCACTTTGTCTTACCACATAAATCAAAAGTATTCTGCACCCTTTATATACCAAGAATCTCTATTTATCACATCCACTTGTGGGTCACAGCCCCCCAAAAAGAAAGCTCCGATTGGATGTTCCTCATACTTTGATCAATGACATAATGGGCAACAGTGCAAAACAGAAAAAAACCACTTAACCCGCAATTAAAATCGGCTGAGCAACATAATTTTTTGTTCACTGACCAATTTGGTCCATCATTCCTTGATAATAATAGAAGCTGTACTGTATCTCTCTCCTTTTGTTTTGGTAGCAAAGCTGAGATTTAACTTAAGATCTTACTCATTCATGTGGCTCTTGTCCAAATGTTGCTGTATGTTCTGCAGAGCTGCTAAAGTTATCAGTGGTGGTGTCGATGTAGAGGAGGCTGGAGGACTTGGAATTGAATACGAAGAGCTCCAAGAGAGTTCAACAAGATTGCTCTAATGTATCCGAAAATATTGTCTTTATATTTTCTTTTATTAGGTTTATTATGTGTTGGTGTTTGTGAAGCATGCATAGTTCGAAACAGGTGAATCTGTCTTCACAAATAGGCAGTGGCGGAACCAGAATTCTCATTTAGGCGGGGCGCAAAATGAATTAGAGATAAATTTTGTACAATGAATTTAAATTTAAAGTAATTTATATTATAAAATATAATTTTCATTAAAATTATATAGAAAAAAAAAAATTTTAATCTATATAAGACCAATCAGTTTCATATGAGACCAATCAATCAAACTCATATGAGACCGATCAGTCCACTATAAGACTGATCGAGTCGGTCTCATATGGAACCAATTGGTCTAAGAGCGATGGGTTCCATATGAGATTGTTCGGTCCCACATGAGTATAGTCGGTACCATATGAGACCGATCAGTCCGCTATAATACTGATGGGTCGCTCTCATATTGACCCATAGGTCTTATAGTGGACTGATCGGTCTCATATGAGTCCAATAGATCGGTGTCATATGGGACCTAAGGGCATTTTAGTTTGATTCATTATTTCACTTAAATCGAATTTCAGCACATGTCAAATATTAGACTTTGTTTACAGAGTTTTCAAAAAAGGAAAAAGAAAAGATTCACGGGTTGGGGCCCTATGCAGTACTAAGCGAAACATTGGACTTTGCTAGGTAAATATGAAATAGTTGGAGACCCTCTCGGGTAAAAAAAACTCAAAAAAAATGAAAAAGTTGCGGGTCTGGGACCCTATTAGGTAATAAGAAAAATGTTGGGCCCTGTTAGGTAAAGAACATGACCCAAAAAATCAAATGCCCATCTGGGTTTTCTTATTGAGCTAATTTAGACCCATTTCCTTTCCTAATCAGTTACCGAGGTCAGATAGAGACTTAACTGAATTAGTGATCATAGTCCTCATAGCACACAAACAAAACCTTTGACAACAAATTATTAACAATAAAAAGGAAAAATTACAGCTTTTATGAAATCTCAAGATCTCATATAATTCAGTATAGAGAAGCAGATTGGGGAAAAAAAAGGACCCAGAACAAGAAATCACCTGAAAAATTGAGGAGAGAGAGAGAGAGAGAGAGAACGTGTGCAGGTTAAAGTCTGAGAAGTGAAGCCCCTCTGGTTGACAACTCAAGGACAAGGTAGCTCTCCGTTGAGGTGAGTTTTAGGGTTTTTGAGAGACAAAAGAGGAGGGAGGGCGTGGGAGGGGTAAGAAAAGAGGGAGAGAAAATAGGGAAGGGAGGGCGTGGGAGGGGTTTATCTTTAGAGAGAGAAAAGAGGGAGGGAAGGCGAGGGAGAGCAAATAGCGAGGGAGGGCGTGGGAGGGGTTTATCTTTAGAGAGAAAAAAAGGGAGAGAAAAGAGAGAGAGAGAGAGAGAGAGAGAGAGAGCGTGGGTTTTAAGAGGTAGGTTTTATATATAAAAAGGATTTGTTTTGGGTTCCGTGAGGGCGCGTGCCTGCACTCATGGGTATGTGGTTCCGCCACTGCAAACAGATTTAGGTTTTTTTATTGGCGACCGATTGGATTCATCTGTTTCACACTGCACATTTCACATCAAAGGTGTTCATCTTCATGTTATCTTGTGAATTTGTGATATAAAGCTATAATCAGTCATTTGTATAGGACCTGTTCAAGATTCAATTCTATCCATTCAACATGAAAAGTGAATTGACTTGTTAAAGTTAACTATTTTGTTTAAAAATATAAGTTCATGCAAAACAATCTTTGTTTAGAATTCAGGGATGACTATAGCTACATATAGATCAAACTTGCACAGGTTATAACAAAACAAAGAGCAAATATAACCACTTTTATATGCAAGCTGTCTAAAAAATATATATTATGAAAGATCAAATGAGCTGGGATCAATAAAAAATTTCATCAAACAGTTTGCATGCAAAATAAACTCTGAGGCCTCGTTCGGGTGTTTCCTGGTTTTTCCCAGAAAAGCTCAGATTTTGCTCAGATTTTGGACACTCAGATTCCTGACAGATTCTTAGCAAACTCAGATTCCTGGTTTTCACCATATGCGTTCTTTAACCACTCAGATTCCTGACAGATTCTTACAAAACTCAAAATCCTTTGTTCTTAAACCACTCAGATTCCTCTCAGAAAATCCTCAGAATAGCTTCAATCAGTGGTTATACTACGACCGTAGAAACGTGATCTTAATCATCGGTTTATGTGTCGTACTCGAATTTCTCTCAAAATTTACGGGCAACCAATCGAGATGAAATTTGAACATATTTGTGAGTCTTTTTTCTTGATTTAATTACTATTATTTTTAAAATGGGTCCCTAACACTACCATTGCACGATTATGCTGCCGTCGTCACCATAAGGAGTCGGAGCTGAGTATGACAACCCTGCGACGGTGACCCTCACCTCGAGAAGAGTCATTTGGGATACGATACACAACCCATATGATTTGCTTACACGAGAAATAATAAAATATGAAAAGAGACAAGCTTCATATTGAGAATTATAAAGAAATCACAGTGACTGCCATACATAAATAACCAAAGTGGATAGGAGAACAATAAACATAAAAAAGCCAAACACTCATTTAAGAAACGAGATCTATGCCGTCAGATTTGAAGACTACAATATAAAATCGATAATTCTAAAGATAGATATGAGAAAAAGGGGATATCGACTCATATCTGCATCGATCATTTTAAAGTCAGTCGCCATCGATTACGCAAAGTAAATCATTGGCTCTATACAGAGTCGCCATCGATTATATTAAAAAAAAAAAAAAAATTATGTAATCGATAACGATTCTGAACCGAAGTCGATCCGATTCTCTTGAGTCGAAGTTATCGATTATAAATAAATTTTTTTTTTTTTTAAAAAATAATTTTTTTTTTTTTTTTTTTTTTATGTAATCGATGACGACTCAGTACAGAATCGGGATCGACTCGGTACTGAGTCGTCATCGATTACAGGGCCATGTGAATGCACTGCAAAGGGAATCGGAGCAGAGATGGAGGCAGGTGTTTTTGAATCGAGGCTGGCCCCTACCTATCGCCATGGATGGTTGGGGAAGACGATGCAGTAGCTTCAAAGAAGCTACTGCGTAGCTGGGGAGGACACATAGTTTTGATCAGCTGCATAGATGGATGAAGAGTATACTTCACCAACCCAGATTCTGAGCTCAGAATCTGAGCTAATCCGAGAGGTTTGGTCGGACGACCAAACGTCGTTTTCACTCAGAAAACACTCAGATTCCCGCTTCCCAAAATTGGCTCTCGAACGTGGGCTTTGCTCAGATCTTGCAAAAAAACTCAGAATCTGCCCAGATTCTGAGTATTTTGGGTTACCGAACGAGGCCTGATGCTGTTAAATATGACAACTACTCCAAAACTCCTGTAGCTTATACCCTTTGGCACAGTGAACCTCATAATAACACATGAGGACCTTCTAGCCACACAATCCGTCAAATCTGACTACTGGAACTTAGAGACTTTAAAATCCGTGGAGATCACTAGCAATGGGATGAAGACCATGTGGTACCGAGTGTAAAGGATACTGCCTAACTCCAACGATGTTCCCCAGGAGCACTATTCAATTTCATATTTTCATTTACAGCCCCAACAAATATCAATAGTTGACTTCCACATGTAACGTGGCCATAAACAGGCGTGAAAGTCAGCTTTTGACAGGATTCATCAGTTAGCACAAAAAGACTTCCTAATCAATAGTTTTGGCTCGATACGACCCGATATGTATGCTAATATTTTAGTCAGGTTTTGAAGATAACCTGAAGTCCAAATATTAATCGGCCGATATTTCTCTCCCATCATTTCCTTTACTGCATTCCTCGACCTATACCAAACGAACTCCTCCCGAAATATCTGTGTTGTTCCTTTTTCTTCTCCACTGGAATCTGAAAAATCCGATCCGCTACGGAGAACGCCGATCGAATCTACGGCCGAGATGCTGTGACCGGTAATATGAAAAAACCAAAATCAGCCGCCGATGCCAAAAGCTGACGAACCGAATCATCGTCTTTCGATAAAAGAGAAGGGAGATCGACGACGGCAGGGATCCGTGCATCAATAGTCGCCGGCATGTTAGATCGGGGACTTTGAGTGATTTTTCGAGGTATTGGGAAAGATTCTGATCGTCGATTGCAGCCGATCTCGATCCTTTGGCGGTGGCAATCGGCGAAGGTGGTGGTGCCGAGGAAAAAAGTCGACTATAAGTGTGTAAGAAAGCCATGGTAGTTTCAGAAGAGATGGAGCGATGGATTTCAGTAGAGAGAATGGATTAGGGTTTCATGTTTTGCAGAGAGAGAGAGAGAGAGAGAGAGGGGGGGGGGGGGGGTTAGTGTTGACAATGGCGAAAAAACATGGGAAAAGAAAAATCGAGGCGTTTGATTTGTTGTATATGGTTCTAAGTGCCCGTATTCCGCGGAGGGAGTAACGGACGTAGGTGATTTATAGTTAGAGAGCCTCGACACAACACTACTCTTTTAGACAGTATTATTAGACTTCTGTTTTAAACAGCCGTTGTCGTTTTATGTCATTTTCAAGTAGCGGCAATGATTCGAACTACATTGTACCAAAAGAAGTGGTGGCCACGAGGGACTGCATTGAGGTGATGCGGGACTCTCTGGACGAGCTACAGAGATCTATTGGGGCAAGGGGGCAACTGAGCAGGCGCGATTTCGGGCTCCATATGAATGATATATGGACATGGGGTGAGTGTGGCTCTCATGGAGGAAGACACTTGTATGGATGGCTTTGCGGGAAACACCGCGAATGGAAGCTTGAAGAATGAGGTTACGAGCCATGTAGTGAACGAGTAATGCTTTGGCCCTTTGTCAACAATCTTGCCTCCCCATAAGAAGTTACGTGTCTCTCTCAAGGATCAAAATTTCAGTTGAAATGAACGAAATTTCGGTCCAAATTATTGGTTTCGGTCCTCACCAAAACGATAATTTGGACAAAAATTTGGGTCCAAATATATATGGGATTCATATTTTCGGTCAAATTATCAGCCAAAATTTTGATTTTCGGCCGAAATTTTAATTTCAATCCCCTCCGAAATCGAAACAAAACCCAAAATTTTGATCCTTGGTCTCTCTAGTATCTTTTTTATACTTGTTGGTTCTGAGGTGGATCCTCTTCTTCTCTACGATGCAATAGGGTTTTAATGGATCTGATTTTTCGTTTGAAAGCTTCTTCAATGTACACACTATGTTGTCGCCTTTTGGATTTGTGTACGAATTTTGCAATGGTGCTTCAAGGATTCAAAACACCGTTATAACAACCGTAAAAAAGTGTTACGAGTCAAAATCTTACTAATCAAACTTTAAACTTTATAACGGTTGTTATGCATACGATTTAACAAAAAGTGGCATGTAACAAGTTTATAACGTCCGTTATAAAGTTTATAACTTATCATAACATAAAGGTCAAGCATTTATACCCTTATGGATTAAGTTTTTTTATTGCAATCTCACCAAATCTTATTCTTGAGATTTACATGGCAATGGTTCAATTTTAGCAGCTTAACCACATACAGATGTTTTTCTATGCAATCTTTAACTCACCAAATCTTCACATGCTGTCCTTCTCATCACATAAAAAATAGTATCATGTATCCTAGATAATGTGTATGTGTCCAAAATAAGTGACCCATTCCAAATTGATTATTGAGATTTACATGGCAACCATGAATTTTTAGCTGCTTGACCAAGTGCATATGTATTTTGATGCAATCGTCAACCCACCAAATCTTCACACCATGTTCTTGGCGTCACTTGAAAAATAGTGTCATGTGATTTACATGGCAACCATTCATTTTTAATAGCATGACCACATACAGATGTTTTTTTTATGCAATCTTCAACCCACCAAATTTTCACTTTCAAGGGTTGAGATGTTAGTAGACATATAGCAGTCAGAAAAAAGATATTTAATAGTTTAAATTGAGCAAGAATGTGATAAATATCAGGAGACCAAGATTTAAAGAAAAAAAAAATTACTGATATATATAGCAAATACCAATTATATTGGCCGATATATATATATATATATATATATATATATAATCAAAATTTATCAATCAACATCACCAAGCAACCTTTTACCTGTAAACTCCTGTTTATTGTCATCGCCTCCTAATTTAAAACCATGAAAAATACTGTCAGTATTTATTGGTAAAACCAGTACAGGCCATATTCCAACGGTACCTAGATTTTAAAACGATTTGATATTTTCAATCACCAGGTTTTAACTTAGGTTGGTGTTCCTCCTACCACACCGACTTATGTTATTGCCACCTCACTTGACCAAAGCAAAAATTCGTTGAGTGGTTTGAATCAAACAATGGAGATCTTTTTTCATTTCAATCTTTCACACAATTAGGGCCGGCCCTGGGCCAAGGTCCAAGAGGCGGCAGGCTCGGGCTCCCAATTTTTTGGGGCCTCCAAATCTTGGAAGTGTTTACCATTTGATTTACCCAACAATTTGTGGGTTCGACTCCTCTGGTCCCATATTTGCATTTTTTTTAAATGGGCCATGCATGTCTCGACCTGGTTGGTCACTGGCTTATGAGTCAGGCCGGCCGTATGTATTGACCCAGTAGATTCTCTGGCCTAATATTGACCCGATCAGATTGTTTTACCAAATCCTTTATATATAAGGTATCTATAAATGCTCCCATGCATTCTCCAAAAGCGATACCATTAATTTCTTTGAATGAGATGATGGTGATCACTTTTCATACCTATCTTTCACAAAATAGATCTTCAGATGATGGCTCACCTATCAGACGGTGAATTTTTTATTCCACGTGTCACAAATTTCCAAAAAAATGCCCTTGAATTATAAGGCACACATCACTCTCAAATGTGATTTTATGGGCATTTTTGTGGTATCTATGACACGTTGAATCACAAACCGACTATTTGATAGGTGCACCCAAGATATAAAAAATCGGCCGATACCAATACATATCGATTTTTTGGCAAAGCGATACGTATCGGTATCCCAACTCTAGTATTGGATACCGTATCGGCCGATACGTCTTGGTTTCGGCTGAGACGTGGCTTTTTTTTTAAATAGTCCGATACGTATTGGTATTGGCCGAGTCGTATCGGTTCTCCATGGACCGATACCCGATATCGATTTCGATTTTAATACCTTGGGTGAACCATGATCTCAAGATCTATTGAGTGATATATATATATATATATATATATATATATATATATATATATATATATATATATATATATATATATATATATATATGTCTAACTTAAAAGAGCGATTTCAAGCTCATTATAGTTCCAGTTTTTACAAATGATCTGTCAATTTTGATCTACTCAACGAGACTTATCCAATGAACCTATTTTTTGAACTTTTTGAGAATGTTAAAGTACTAAAAAGTGCCAGTAAAAGTAATAAAAAATGTTAAAATGTTGTTGGTGGGGTTACTCGATCCGTCGAGTAGTTTCTACAATTTAGTTTTTCTCTTTTTGTGTAGCATTTATCTTTAATATATGCTTTTGTTAATTTGTTAGTTGCAATTGTAAATTATAAACAATAGAATAAAACATGGAGATATTTGTAATCTAAAAGTGATGAGTTAAAAAATAAAATTGTGGCAATTGTTTCTTTTTAAGATTAATATTAAAGAGGGCCTCATTTTAGGAAGTCGCCTTGGGCTCTCAAAATCTCAAGGCCAGCTAAGATCATGGTTTATGGTCAGGTGTTGAAATCATGTGACACATCTCAAAATAATTGGTATGAAAAACGTTCTCTATCATCATAGTCAAACCATTGAACGGTATTTACTTAAGTCAGGTGGCTGTAACGGTTACAAGGCAGTGTGGTAATAACAGCAGCCTTTAAGTTACTATTGGCCGATATTTTGTAGTGTGTACTGGTACTGATACGGAAGGTACCGAGATCCCAGATTTCAAACCTCGTTTTACGTCCTCTAACTCGGTGGCAATAAGGTACTTCACAACCATAATAATATTAGCTAGTATTAGGAGCCCTACCAATCCAAACTGACTAGAAAATCAGACCACTATTTTTTTAACAGGTGCAAGTGATTTCATTTATGACTAAAAACCTATGTGTTTAGTATTGGGACAAAAAGATATTTCTATCTTGTCATTCTAAAAAGTTAACACCTTTAAAATGCACATCTAAAGCTACAGTGGAGATTTATTGTGTGATTTAATGTGGTCAAAAGCTCTAAAAATTAATGGCTATTATGTAAATTTATAAAATAATTTTAGTCATTTATTTTTAAGGCTTTAATGGAAATGCTTAATTTCTTTTTTTGCTAATCAAAATTGATATATAAATTTTTAGATTATAATCTTCAAATCACATAACAATAATGTAAATACTTAATTTTCAGGACATTTTTGTAGCGAGATTCTTGTCGAACAAGACATGTAAATGCCCTGAAATGTTCATTTCACCAGAAAAAAATAGAGTAATAGTGTAATTTCAATGATATTGCCTAATAATGTTAATCAAATTTAACCACTTTGCATTTGGAATTGTTTACTATCTCTCTCTCTCTCTCTCTCTCTCTCTCTCTCTCTATATATATATATATATATATATATATATATATATATATGTTTGATGGTGTAATTCGAGCCTAGATTCTAGAATTTCTAACAAGAATGAAGTATACATAGTGAATAATTCCAATGTGGTCAACAATAAGCAATATTTTTCTAGTAGAACATTGTTGAACATTACAGCTATGACCTGGAATCTACAAAAATGCCTGAAAAATTAACATTACTACTTGCTAATTTTACTTTTTCTTATAACTCACTTGATCCTATTTATAAAGTTTTATAATTTTTTTGTTTACGTTAGCCTTTCATAAAAAAATAAGAAAAAAGAGAGTACACTAAAACAATTTCTACATAAATTTTGGATAGCATTACATGGACCCCGTGAAATTGTAATCTCTCCCAAATTGAAAAATGTAATCTCACCATTGACTGTTTTGAATAAATTAATGGAGATTGTTTTCTGTTTCAGTTTTCCAGATTGGATCTTTAGATCAGACGGTCAGTTTTTTATTTCACATCACACATATATAAAAAATTGTCTTAAAATTAGGTTTGAGTGTGATGCACATGATTTTTGGGTTACTTTTTGAAATGTGTGCCACATTGAACCAAAACTAACTGTCTGATGATACGCCTATAATCTAATGATCCATTCTCTATAAGATTGGGATGAAAAATAATCTACATCTTCCAATTCAAAGTAGTCAATAGTTTTCTGCTGAGGTGAGATTATAGTGCCATAGTCACGATGGCTGTTGGTCATGTTCCGTCCTTTGACTCCTGTCTACGTTTGGAATAGATGCCTCGCCATCTACAGTACACTAAAATTGCTCTTAATTTGTTATTTAAAAAAATATATATATATATATTTTATCATTTAATGTATAGGCTTGGGACTATGCGTCGGAGCCATCATTGGCGTCCATGATGAGGATGGATGCCACAGACACTTGGGCAAGGCTGATTAAATCCCATTAAAAGAAAATTTGTTTTATAATTTTTTCACCATTAAAAATGTGGTCAAAGTTGAGAAAAATCAATGCACATAATTTTTGGAATGTTATTTTATTGTTGCCCCATAAAATAGAAAGCAAAAAAAATTAAAAATAAATAAATAATTTTTTTAAAATCACATGTCCAATGATTGAGCAGTTTTGGGTTGATTATGGCATGTGACATGTGATTAGACCACTGAGTGCATGAGTGTGCACCCGGGCGCATTCTCCCCTTTGCCTTTTAACATATTCAGAATGCCCTTATCTTTTGTTGAATACTACAGATGTGGCTATTAATGATGACTTGGCTTAACTTTGTGTAAGTTTGTGACACAAATGAATTGTACACATGTTCATAATTTCCTGTAGCGCCGAGCGCGCTGTTGGGCTGGACAGATACACATTGAGATTTAAAAAAAAAATATTGGCTAGTGATCAAATGCATGCGATGTTCTTAAGATGTTTGATAAATTCTGGGAGGATGGTTTCATACACAAATTCACCAATGCAATTTTCATTGTTCTTATCCCTAAAGAAAGAGAAGAGAACGACTTGCAAAAGTTTAGGCCAATCTCCCTGGTTACTAGCCTTTATAAGATTATCGCTAAAATTTTAGCCAATAGACTTAAAAGGGTGATTGAGTCTGTTATATCGAAATCTCAAGGGGCCTTCATCGAGGGTAACCAAATCCTTGATTTAGCTATGATTGCCAATGAAAGCATCCACTCTATACATTCTTCCAAACAGAACGATCCTTATTAAAATCGATATGAAAATAGCTTAAGACAGAGTAAGTTGGGATTATTTGCTCTGGGTGATGAAGAAAATGGGCTTCGGTGACCGTTGGAGATCTTTGATTCACAGCTGTCTTTCTATTGCTTACTTTTCTATTATCATAAGTGGAAAGACTTGTAGTTTTTTTGAGTCTTCTACGAGCCTAAGACAGGGCTATCCTCTTTCTCCCTACCTTTTCGATATTGTCAGTGAAGGTTTGACTCTCCTATTTCAGAAGGTGAAACATGAAGGTACCATCGTCGAATTTTCAAATCCTAGATATAATTCTCGCATAAATCTTCTCCAATATGCAGACAATTTTCTAGTTATCTGTGGAGGAGACCCTAGCCAAATCCACAATAATTGTAATATTTTAAGGCCGTACAAAGAAACTTCCGACCAAAGAGTCAATTACGATAAATCAAATATTTTCATAATCAACGTTGATGAGCAATACTTGCATTGTTGGGTCAGCTCCACTGCTCTAGTTCTTGCCACTTTTCCCCTCAAATATCTAGGAATCTCAATTAGAGTTGGAAAAATTAAAACCTTCGATTGGGACCCACTCATCACTAAAATCAATGGTAGGCTCAATGGATGGAAAAGTAAGATGATCTCTAAGAGTGGTAGGTTGACTCTCATCATGTAACGACCCCGAAAATTAGAACACGTGCCTGACTGCTTTGATCCGCGTGCCCGGCGCGGAAACCGAGGTTAATTTAAAAACTTTAAGGTTATATTAATTTAAATAATGTGGCACCGTGATGAGATGAGATCACGCGTGAAATTTCGTTTAGATCTGAGACGCGTAGAGGGTAGATGGAACACGTTGCGCAGAAACAACTGTGTTCATACTTCACACCGGAATAGACACCAAGGGCAAAATAGAAATTTTGCTTGAGAGAAGTAGCTTATAGAGGAAGGATGGGGAGACAAGAGAAGAGAGACTTCATTCCTTCTTCTCCTTCATCACCTTGCCCTGTGTGCTCCATAGATTGGAGATTGATGCTAAGAAGTGTGAAAGAAATCGTTGAGAGAGAGAAGAAGGGTTAGAAGAGAGAAGAGGAGAGATTCTAAGCTAGAGGAGCTAGACCTAAGGGTTTGAGTTACCTAGGGTTTGAGATTGTTGTGAGAGACCACGATCTTGAACGAGCCGAGGAATTTCTCGCCGAATCCGCATCGAAGAGGAGCTCGAGATCTAGGTTTTGGAAACCCTCTTTCGGTCATTCTGGAACCCCAAGAAACCCACGAACAAGGTGAGTTGTGTGTTAAATAAGGTTAAATGAGTAGTTTAAAGGGTAGGTTTATGATGTATTAATGGTGATTGCACAACCATTAATGGAGAGAGAGCAAAATGGAAGGAAAGGTGAACTCCATTAATAATGCCTTTGTTTGTCATTGGTGATCGATCACCAAGGTGGTGATCGATCTCTGATTGGTGATCGATCACCAAGGGCTGGTGATCGATCAATCTGTATAAGTTTATAGGGAACAGAGAGTTGGTGATCGATCACCAAGGTGGTGATCGATCTACAATGAGTCTGGTGATCGATCACCAAGGTGGTGATCGATCTACAAAGGTGTTGGTGATCGATCACCAAGGTGGTGATCGATCAATTTGTATAAAAATTTATGTAGAGAGGAGTTTTGAAGCTTGTGGTGATCGATCACAGTGGTGATCGATCTACAAGGGCTGGTGATCGATCTACAAAGGCTGGTGATCGATCTACAAAGGCTGGTGATCGATCTACAAAGGCTGGTGATCGATCTACAGTGGGTGGTGATCGATCACTCACCCCTGCTTTTGCCTGTCTTGAATTCATGAAGTAGACACCCCCGGTATTGTCTTGGGTAGTTCTCGACATTCCTAACACTTAATGTCTTTGTGCATATGGTATAGGATAAACCACGACACGTCGAAAAAGCTTTGGATTTGCTTAGAAGATAAACTGATCTGAGGTAGGGGAAAATTCAACTTAAAGTGTATCTAAATTTAATTGCATGATATCTTAACATCGTATTCTATCTCTGATTTTCAAAAGCATGCCTGCATATGCATTAAACTCGATTCATTACGATATCATTTACATTCGTTTGCATATGCTCGATAATCTACTCGATAATCTGCTATGATAATCGCTCGATAATCGATGCATGTGGTAATAAGTATGTATTTGATTTGAGGTTTAATATTCAGACGATCCCCACCGACTCGGCGGTATATCCGTTTCTTGCACAATGTGCAGTTGCTTGAAAATCCTCGGCAAAATATGCACTCCATGTGTGGGGCATTATTGCATTCCTGAAAATTGTTCATTGAACGACGATTGGTTGGGGTTTCCTATCGGCACAAATCTGGCTACCACGTGATATATACACGGGAGTTACTTAAGTTAGAGATATGTATGATTTAAGTCATTTAAATCTAATAACCTGACATCTTGCTAATTAGGAGTTGATTTACTTTTGCGATTATGCATTACGATTTCTGCATGTTTGAGCATCAATCTATATCTGTTCAGTTTCGTTTCACTTATCGATCTAAGATATGTTCTGCAATCATGTTTAATAATTTAGATGTAAATTAATTGAAATTCTTCTACTGAGCTAGGATGTAGCTCACCCTGCTTTCTGAAATCTTTTAGGTTCTGAGGCTGCAGTGCCCGGCACCGAGAGTGACCCGGATTATCAGCCGGATCCCGAGGCCGAGGCGGAGACGAGAGACAGACGTTCGTGACGAAGTTCTATCCTTAGCCCGGGTATTGATGCGACATTTTGTGCCTTTGATCTTTTGGATTCTGTGGCCACCTTTGTATAAACATATGTAGTTCTACATTTATTTATTTTATGTTAGTCCACATTCCATTTCGGAACCACTATCGGGAACCATTGTTTGGGTGATGTACGTCCATCACCGATGGTTCTTCCTGGTTCCTTTTTGGGAATGTGTATGTTCTTCCTTACATTTAAATATTGTTGACGTGTATTTAGTGTAGAAATACTCTTTGCTGGGATGTGTCCACCTAGCTTCCGCTATATGCGGGACACGTGGATCGATCCGGATCATCAGAGTATGATCCTAACGCACGGATTGGAGACGGAAATTGGGCATTAGATTGGTATCGAGCCTAGATCGTAGGTTGAACTACGGTTTAGAAAGGATTGTTTTCACAATCTATGTCTTGATCAATGTTGTTGTTTTACAATGATGCAATTATGGGCCCTAAGTTGAGAGGAGGGCATAGTGGAGGTAGAGCAGACAGAGAGGATTCCCCGAGGGATGTGCGGAGGTCACGTCGGGGCTTAGAGTTTCTCTCGCAACCAATGTGGTTCTGGGACCAAGAGGAGGAAGAAGAAGAAATGAGGAGAGGATGGAGCGGTGTTGGAAGCATTAGCTACCAACGTCAGCTCAACAAACTGCGTTGGCTCAACAGTACTAGACCACCCCATCACCCTAGTGGGTTTGCGGAGTTTAGGAGAATGAGACCTCCTAACTTCTCGTCAAACGGATCCCATTGAAGCGGAAGGATGGATTGAAGAGATGGAAAAGCTCTTGAGGTGCTACAATGTAGTGATGAGGAGAAAGTGCGTTGGGCCACTTTCAAACTTGATGGTGACGGACCATGGTGGAAATCGGTGTCACAAAATCGACAAAGAGAATTCCCTCACACTCCTTGGACATGGGAGGAGTTCACGAGGTGTTTTACCACAAATACTTCAAAATTGTGAGGCATCGGAAGTGAAGTTTATAGAATTGAGACAAGGCGCATGTCGGTGAGAGACTATGGAGCGAGAATTTGACAGTTGGCTTAGGTTTGCTCCTCGGCATGTAGCCACGGAGTTGATGAGGGCGAAAGTTTCAACTTGGCCTTAGACGAATCTACAAAAAGGACGTCGCCATGTGGGAAATGGAGACGTATGAGGGAGTCATGGCCAAGGCTCTCATAGCTGAAGAGGGGAACCAAAAACAATTTTCTTGGAGGGACAAGCAGAGGAGAGAGAGGGCAGTGCAAGGGCAATCTCAGGGCACGGAACAGAACCGGGGGGCTAGGATTGCTAGACCTCAGATACCCTACACACTCTCGTGGGCGATATCTTGGTCCTAGTTCCTACCAGAGGGCAGCACCTACTTCTTCTAGATCATTCAGACCAGCTGGATCTTCTGGTAGCGGGGCCTCAGTGACACAGGGACCTTCAAGGATCTCATCCTTTACTCCGGCCGTGGTTTGTGCAAAGTGTGGGAAACAACACAAGACGGAGGATTGTAGGAGAGATAGGGGCATGTTTCTGTGTGGCAAGATGGGCCACTTGGTTAGAGGAGTAAGGAAGGCGGATGATCATATCAACGGAGATCATCTCGACCAATAGTCCACAGTCGAGCTTATGCCGTCCATCATCGATGCTCCGACATCGAACGATGTCATCCAAGGTATGATTTGAGATTCAATGAATGTGGTTTAGTGATATAATTAAGAATTTTGAAAAATATGGAAATTGTTGAGTAATTATGATGTAAATAGTATATGTATGCATGCATAGTTAAGACGTTGAGATAACATTGAAATTGGCGATAGGTGAACTGAAATTGTATAGGAGTTGCGACATTTGCTTACGAGCACGAGCCTTGATAGATCCGGCTCTCGCACTCTTTCATCCGACCTCAATTTACTAAGAAATTGGGTGCCACTCGCAGCAGTTAGACTTTATTTTGAGTCGATTCCCCACGGGTAATACTGTGAACGCGCTCACCGTGTGCAAGTCAGTGATAGTGGCAGTGGAAGAACACGAAACACAGGCAGATTTGATTCTGTTGGATATGAAAGGATTTGATGTCATTATGGGAATGGACTGGCTATCCGCATCTGAAGTGTGGATTGCCTTCGGAAGATAGTGGTTTTTCGTCCACCTAAGCGACGGTCATTTAGATTCCTTGGAGAGAAATCTAAGGTGGCTCCGTTGATATCCGCGATTCAGGCGGAAAAGATGATGAAGAATGGTTGCAGCGGATATGTGGCTTTTCTACAAGAACAACGGGAAGAAACAAATGTGCTATCCGATATTCCCGTGTGTGAGTATTCCGATGTATTTCCAGGAAGAATTGCTGGATTACCACCAGTTAGAGAGGTTGAGTTTGCAATCAATTTGACTCTGTGCACGAACCAGATCTAAGGCTCCGTATAGGATGGCTCCAGCAATGCAAGAGTTGAAAGAGCAACTTGAACCGCTGACAAAGGATTTATCCGGCCAAGTGTGTCTCCTTGGGGAGCACCGGTGTTGTTTGTCAGAAAGAAAGACGGTTCAATGCGCTTATGCATTGATTATCGGCAGTTGAATAAGCTGACGATTAAGAATCGTTACCCTTCCTAGGATCGATGATCTATTTGATCAATTGCAAGGAGCGAGGTTCTTCACGAAGATTGACTTGAGATCGGTTACCATCAATTACGGGTCAAGGTGAAGATGTGGAGAAGGCGGCGTTAACTAGATATGGGCACTATGAGTTCTTAGTTATGCCATTTGGATTGATTTAACGCACCGCATCATTTATGGACCGATGAAGTATATTTAAACCACACTTGGACAAGTCGGTGGTTGTTTTCAGAGAGCGACATTCTTGTCTATTCCAAGACAAAGGAGGAGCACGAAGAACATCTACATGTGGTTTTGCGGACCCTTAGAGAACACAAATTATGCAAAGCTCGGAAAGTGTGAGTTTTGGTTGAACCAAGTGAGTTTCTTAGGCCATATCGTCTCAAAAGGTATAACGGTAGATCCAACAAAGATCGAGGTTGTGAATTGGGAACAAGACAAAGGATGTAAGTTCGTAGTTTGCTTGGTTTGGCAGGGTACTACAGGCGGTTTGTAGAAGGATTCTCTAAGCTATCGAGTCCACTCACTCCGCTCACAAAGAAAATCGCTAAGTTTGATTGGACGGAACAATGCGAGAAGAGTTTCCAGGAATTAAAGACGCGTCTAACTCTTTCAGCTAGCTATACCTTCCGGCAGAGGAGGCTTTGCTATATCTATAGTGACGCATCATATAGTGGGTTAGGTTGTGTCCTCAATCAAGATAAAAAGGTTATCGATATGGCTCTAGACAATCAAGGAACATGAGAAGAACTAGACTCATGACTTGGAGTTAGCGGTGTTCTTTGCTCTGAAAATTTGGAGGCACTACTTTTACGGCGCGTCATTTGACATCTATCCCGACCACAAACGCGTAAAGTACTTGTTTACACCAAAGGACTTGAACATGCGAGTACAGTGGATGGAGTTCTTAAAAGACTACGATTGTTCCATCCAAAGATCACCGAAAAGCCAATGTGGTGGCGGATGCTTTGAGCAGAAGTCTTCACTGGGTTGGCACATTTGATCACCAGTGCAAAGGTGGCATTCTTTGGAAGACCGGCCTTATGTGATACGTTGATTGATGTTAAGGGTTCGTTCTTTGATGGCCACCATTGTGAATCGGCCCACATTGTTTGATAATATCGTAAGCTCAAATGGTCGATGGCGAGCTCATGACGATTAGAAGAGAGGTGATCAATGGAATAAGGCCGATTTTTCTATTAAGGATGATGGCACTATTTCGAGAGCAGACGTGCATCGGGATACCAAAGATCTAAAAGACACAATTTTGGAAGAAGCGCACAAATCTACGATGCTATACATCCGGGTAGCACCAAGATGTACCAAGATCTCAAACGAAGTTTTTGGTGGAGAGGATTAAAGAAGGATGTGAGTATGTTTTGGTCCGCGGCGGTGAAAGTAGACCATCTAACCCAAAGGAGTTTATTACAACCCTTGCCAGTACCAGAGTGGAAATGGGAAGCCATCTCGATGGACTTTATTTTAGGATTACCGAGTACACTGAGAAAGAACAATGCAATTTGGGTTATTGTTGATCGTTTGACGAAATCCGCACACTTTCTACCGTATCGGACTACAATCACAGCCAATAAACTAGCCGAGTTATATTTGAACGAAATAGTTCGATTACATGGAATACCTGTCAGTATCGTGTGTGATAGAGATCCTCTGTATACGTCGCAGTTTTGGCGACGGTTCCAAGAAGGCATGGGTACGAAATTGGAGTTCAGCTCAGCGTTTCATCCTCAGACAGATGGGCAGACTGAGAGAGTGAACCAGATAATAGAGGATATGTTGCGAGCATGCATGTTAGACTTTCATGGCTCATGGGATCAACACTTACCTCTAATCGAGTTCGCGTATAATAACAGCTATCAGTCGAGCATTGGGATGGCACCTTATGAAGCCTTATATGGACGTCGATGCAAATCTCCATTGAACTGGGAAGAAATCGGCGAGAAGCTTGTCTTGGGACCAGAAATGATAGATAGTACCACTAAAACAGTAAGAGTAATACGTGATAGGTTGAAGATGGCCCAAAGTCGCCAAAAGAGCTATGCCGATCTTCACCGAACACAAGTGGAATTTCAGGTATAATCAATTACATTAATGATATGACCATGGTTAAAATTAAACTACAAAGGAATTGACCCTTGTTTTCAGGTTGGAGACAAGGTGTTTGTGAAAATTTCGCCAATCAAGGGCGTCATGCGTTTTGGGAAGCGCGGGAAGCTAAGTCCTCGGTACATTGGACCATTTGAAGTACTTGGACGGGTTGGCGAAGTAGCATATCGGATCGCCTTACCACATGATTAGCAAGCATGCATAACGTATTCCACGTATCCATCTTTGCGCCATTACGACGCGATCCGACTCACTCACGTCTTGGATTTCCAACCGATAGAGCTTCAGGAGGATATGACGGCGATTGAGGAACCGATCGCTATTTTGGATCGTCGACATCAAGTCCTACTTGACCAAATTAATTCCACCGGTACTAGTGAAGTGGAGGAATCATTGACGCGAAGCTACTTGGGAGAGAGTAATCAAATCCGTGAATGATATCGCATCTGCTCACCGATGAAAAAGGTAAGTCTCGATTTCATCCCGGAATTCGTTGCCATAATTATAAATTGGTGTGAGCATATGCTTGATTTAATTTATCTTTTGGAATACTCTATGTGGCGTGTATGAATTAGTAGTTTTAAAATCCGGACCATCAAATTAAGGAGATTGACCGGATGAAATGCGGTTATGCCACCGTGATCGATCTACACCAGATTGGTGATCGATCTACAAAGGACCCGTGATCGATCTACACCTTGGTGATCGATCAATGAATCGGGTTGGAACTTAAAGATTCCTTGGTGATCGATCACCAAGAGGCCGTGATCGATCACAAATGGACGTTGAGTTATAAAAGAGGGGGGAACCCGAGGGGTCATTTGCAACATTCTAACCGCAAGAGACCAAAGGGGTTTTCGATTTTCGGCCTTCCTCAACCATTTTCGTTCGTTCTCCGGCTATTTCGTTCGTTCTCCCGATTTGAGTGTAAAGGCGCCACATTCACCGGTAAATCTTCCGTTTCCTTAACTTTCGATTCCTTTTTCTTGCATTTCGCCCAAATCTAGACCATGGGACCACGCACGAAGAATCCTTCGCGTAAGGTACCCACATCTCGGCGCAGACTCGTCGCCTTCTATTCCAAATCCCCGCCGTCTGCCACCCATGGCACCGGCCGACCTCTACCCGCCTGGTTCCGCATCCGCATCGCTCACTATTGAGCGTGAAATCTAACGCTGGTGGGCTTCCAAAACCTTCCTACCGGAATACGTTTTTGTGTCCTCACTATATGAGGACCGACCCGAAATGGCTTGGGCCAAGGGTTACATACAAAAGCTAGGGCTTAAACCCTTACTCGCGCCCTTCCATGACCATTATCGCCCACGACAGCGGCTTTTCTTCAAAACCTCAAATGGGGTGATAGTCGCCATCGACCACAACCATCGATGGCCTTGAATATAAATTCAACCATTTCCACGTCTGGCGGCACTTCAATGCCCGTCGCGTGCATTGAACCGATGGCCTCGAGCCTCCTTACGTCAAGGAGGTACCCTATGCCGATGTGGTCACCAAGATGACCCAAGGCCAACACGGTGAGGCCAAGCCATTTCTAGGGCCCAACTACCTGATCGGTTGTGGATGCTTGATACCTACATCAAGTGTGCCCTCAACCCTTTCCTGCACACGTCCTCACGGAGGGGGTAGTGCAACAGCACTATTCTCGCCTATGAGAACGGCTGGTTCTCTATGGCAGATCTGGTCATTGATGGCATCATAAGATGTCTGATGAAGAAGCGATCCGGAGCGAAGAAACAGATCCCCTATGCACGCCTGTCACCAAGCTCAGAGAGCAAAGATATCGCCTACGCGAGGCCTACGTCTTGGCTCCTCACGAGCCCCGTTTGGAAAACAACACTAGGGTCTTTCACCTGAAAGACTGGACAAAGAGCTACAACTTGTTGGTTAAGCGTCTTCCTGAGGAGGAAGAGGGCGCGGCTGAGCCCGTCCCCCCGGCCAGAGCCGAGGGTTCGATCCCTCAGAGCAGATGCCACGATGTGCCCGCGACCACAGAGGGCGAGACACCACAGGACCTACCACCCCAGCCAGAGCCATCTGTCCGACCAGCCCCTGTTCCACCCCGCCGATCAGTTCGTCACGCACCGCCCCCTCCCCCACCGTCTTCCTCCGACGACGTCACTGCGATGCTTCGCGAGTTGGTGGAGAGCAATCGCCGCATCCACGTGAGACTGGATGGCGTTGAGGCGTTCCAGAGACAGATGCATCGTCGTCTGGACTATCACGCGGGTATGCATGAGCTAGTCATGCAGCACCTCTATGCCACGACGTCCACGCCGATGCTCGCGCACGCCCGCCTGCACAGGGTGGATCCACGCGACTATCATTCACCGCCGGCGCGTCCCAGCAGACCGACGCCTGATCACGCCGGCCCATCCGATGCTCCCGCAGGTATTACCAGACTACTATTGCTTATTAGCCATTTATATGTACACGTATCTCTCTAGTTATATTTCGTTGCATATTGCATATATTCTGTTCATACTTTAATTATTCTGCCTGCAATATATAAACTCCGTAAATCTTTTAGTTACCATGCATGACACTTAGATCAATTTCCTGTATTAGTTTAGCATGTGAGTCTTAAAACTACAAAATCCCTACGTACGCCTCTTAGACATTTTCGAGGACGAAAATTCCTAAGGGGGGGATAATGTAACGACCCCGAAAATTAGAACACGTGCCTGACTGCTTTGATCCGCGTGCCCGCCGTGTAAACCAAGGTTAAAAAAAATTTAAAACTTTAAGGTTATATTAATTTAAATAATGTGGCACCGTGATGAGATGAGATCACGTGTGAAATTTCGTTTAGATCTGAGACGCGTAGAGGGTAGATGGAACACGTTGCGCAGAAGCAACTGTGTTCATACTTCACACCGGAATAGACACCAAGGGCAAAATAGAAATTTTGCTTGAGAGAAGTAGCTTATAGAGGAAGGATGGGGAGACAAGAGAAGAGAGACTTCATTCCTTCTTCTCCTTCATCACCTTGCCCTGTGTGCTCCATAGATTGGAGATTGATGCTGAGAAGTGTGAAAGAAATCATTGAGAGAGAGAAGAAGAAGCAAGAGAGAAGAGGAGAGATTCTAAGCTAGAGGAGCTAGACCTAAGGGTTTGAGTTACCTAGGGTTTGAGATTGTTGTGAGAGACCACGATCTATTGAACGAGCCGAGGAATTTCTCGCCGAATCCGCATCGAAGAGGAGCTCCGAGATCTAGGTTTTGGAAACCCTCTTTTCGGGTCATTGCCGGAACCCCAAGAAACCCACGAACAAGGTGAG
The DNA here is from genome assembly GCA_021018995.1 of Chloranthus sessilifolius. Taxonomy (NCBI): domain Eukaryota; kingdom Viridiplantae; phylum Streptophyta; class Magnoliopsida; order Chloranthales; family Chloranthaceae; genus Chloranthus; species Chloranthus sessilifolius. Next base: position 40,681,797 of record CM037589.1, on the reverse strand, counting down.
TTGTGTGTGTTAAATAAGGTTAAATGAGTAGTTTAAAGGGTAGGTTTATGATGTATTAATGGTGATTGCACAACCATTAATGGAGAGAGAGCAAAAATGGAAGGAAAGGTGAACTCCATTAATGACAGCTTTGCTGTCATTGGTGATCGATCACCAAGGTGGTGATCGATCTACAGTGGGTTGGTGATCGATCACCAAGGGCTGGTGATCGATCAATCTGTATAAGTTTATAGGGAACAGAGAGTTGAGAAGTTGAGGCCCGAGGTGGTGATCGATCACCAAGGTGGTGATCGATCTACAATGAGTCTGGTGATCGATCACCAAGGTGGTGATCGATCTACAAAGGTGTTGGTGATCGATCACCAAGGTGGTGATCGATCAATTTGTATAAAAATTTATGTGGACAGAGAGGAGTTTTGAAGCTTCTTGTGGTGATCGATCATTGGTGTGATCGATCTACAGTGATCGATCTACAAAAGTCGGTGATCGATCTACAAAGGGTGGTGATCGATCTACAAAGGTGTTGGTGATCGATCACTCACCCCTGCTTTTGCCTGTCTTGAATTCATGAAGTAGACACCCCGGATATTGTGCCGGGTAGTTCTCTGACATTCCTAACACTTAATGTGCTGTGCATATGGTATAGGATAAACCCTGACACGTCGAAAAAGCTTTGGATTTGCTTAGAAGATAAACTGATCTGAGGTAGGGGAAAATTCAACTTAAAGTGTATCTAAATTTAATTGCATGATATCTTAACATCGTATTCTATCTCTGATTTTCAAAAGCATGCCTGCATATGCATTAAACTCTGATTCCCGTATTCTGATATCTGTTTCTGTTCTTTGCATATGCTCTGATAATCTGCTCTGATAATCTGCTATGATAATCTGCTCTGATAATCTGATTCATGAGGTAATAAGTATGTATTTGATTTGAGGTTTAATATTCAGACGATCCCCACCGACTCGGCGGTATATCCGTTTCTTGCACAATGTGCGCTTGTTGAAAATCCTCGGCAAAATATGCACTCCATGTGGGGGCATTATTGCATTCACGAAAATTGTTCATTGAGCGACGATTGGTTGGGGTTTCCTATCGGCACAACTGCTACCACGTGATATATATACACGGGAGTTACTTAAGTTAGAGATATGTATGATTTAAGTCATTTAAATCTAATAAGCACAGCATCTTGCTAATTCCGGAGTTCAGTTTACTTTTGCCAGTTATGCATTCTGATTTCCTGCATGTTTGAGCATCAATCTATATCTGTTCAGTTTCGTTTCACTTATCGATCTAAGATATGTTCTGCAATCATGTTTAATAATTTAGATGTAAATTAATTGAAATGCTTCTCGAGCTAGGATGTAGCTCACCACCTTTCAAATCTTTTAGGTTCGAGAAGCGTTCGCACCGAGAGTGACCCGGATTATCAGCCGGATCCCGAGGCGGAAGGGCGAAGACAGACGTTGACGTCAAAGGACGAGTTCTATCCTTAGCCTGGGTATTGATGCCCGACATTTTGTGCCTTTGATCTTTTGGATTACTGTGTGCCTGGTGGCCACCTTTGTATAAACATATGTAGTTCTACATTTATTTATTTTATGTTAGTCCACATTCCATTTCGGAACCACTATCGGGAACCATTGTTTGGGTGATGTACGTCCATCACCGATGGTTCTTCCTGGTTCCTTTTTGGGAATGTGTATGTTCTTCCTTACATTTAAATATTGTTGACGTGTATTTAGTGTAGAAATTGGTTGACTCCGACTACAGCTGCTCGGATGTGTCCACCTAGCTTCCGCTATATGCGCGGACACGTGTGATCGATCCGGGATCATCCAGAGTATGATCCTAACGGCACGGATTTCTGGAGACGGAAATTCGGGCTGTTACACATCAATTATGTTCTTAGTGTCATTTCGACATATTTTTTATCTTTATACAAATGTCCGATTAAAGTTTGTCAAGATATTGAAAGACTCGAGAGGAACTTTTTGTGGGACGGCTTAGGAGAAAATAAAAAGTTACACCTTATAAGTTGGAATAAAATTACCCAACCCAAATGGGCTGTAGGCGTTGGCATCAAGCCCGCTATTGCTATGAACACTGCTTTGTTGATGAAATGGTGGCGGCGTCTCGAAGATTCCTCAAACCAATGGTGGAAAGAAATTGTGATACACAAATATCGTCTATGTGATAGAGGTTGAAAAATAAGAAATATCAAATACAACAATTCTTCATAGTGGTGGGAAGGTCGCCTATCTATTAGGGGAAATTATATTAAAAATATATCCTTTAGTGTCGGATTGGATGAAATATTCACTTTTAGATTGATAAATGGATAAGTTACGAGTTTAGTTTTGAATATGAGTTTCTCAATCTTTTCAGCATTGCATCTTGTCCTAAATAAAAAATCTCTAAAATTTTTGAGTTTCCTAGCAATTCGCAATGGAAAATCGATTTTTGGCGCATACTTAGTGATGCTGAAATCAACGAATTCAGTGAACTCTCGGGAATCCTTGATCATGTTTATCTTCCTCTCAACCAAACTAATTTCAGACTTTGACATAGTAATAAAAAGAGACAGTTTTCGGTGAAGGTTGCTTATCGATCCCTTCTCTAAAACAACACCTCGATCAATTGGGCCGCAATATGGGATTTCAAAATCCCTTCAAAGGTCTCTTTTTTTCTTTTTGGTCATTGTGCTGAAACAAATTGTCTACCATTTCCAAATTAACCAGAAGGAGCATGTCTCTCTCTCAAAATTGTTTCTTCTGCAACGACGACGGGGAAGATCGAACAACTTTTCCTTCTATGTGAAGGAATTTGGCCTGTTTGGTATAGATGCTTCAAAGCCTTCAACGTTTCTTACTGTTTACTCGGTAACCTAATCGGTACCATTCTTGGTTGGGCCCCACTCCCAGCCAGCGGGATCAAGCAATAGATCTGGGATTACTTACACATTTTCATCCTCTGGAATACTTGGCTCTAGCACAACGACATCAAGTGCAACGGAGTTTCTTTTTCTGAAGACAATTTTATCCGATTCAGTTTCATGTTGGTTTGCTATTGGGCGATTGCAGCCAGCAGAGAAGACCCCTCGATCTTTAACGTCAAAAGGTTTAGAGCCGATCAACTTCTTTCTTTCTGGCATAACATGTAATGAGTTTTCGGCTTTTCTTGTTTTGGTGGCCTATTTTTTCTTTTTCGAAGGTTTTTTTTCGGACATTTCGATTTTTTCCAAACACAAGTAATACCACATAATGAAATGGGGCCCTGCATTTTTATCGACATTCAGAAAGATTTTTTTCAAGTAGAGTGACAAGTTTTTTTGTTTTTTTTTTAAAAGTTGTTTAGTATTATATAGAAAGTTGGACAAGAGCCTCGTAAGGACCTATAAAAGCCCAAGCCAACACTGCAAGCATTGCTGCCTAGTTTTCTCCAAGAAGTCTGATTTTTTAGGTAGCAATGCTTGTGTGTTGGCTTGGGCTTTTATCCATCCTTCCGGGGCTCTTGTCCAACTTTCTATATAATACTAAAACAATGGGCACTTAGCGAAAAGAGGATTCATGTTATAAAAGTTTGACACTTTTATACTACAAAAACTTTTGCGTAATCAGGAATAGGGAATAGGGTGCAACCTAATTATGAACTCAGAAATTTTGAACTTTCTGAGTTCAAATTTTTGAGTATTCACGGATTTCAAGAATACCAGAATAGGGTGCATCCTAATTATGCAAAAGTTTTTTGTTTCAATATATTACTACAAAACTGTATATTGTCAATCCTGTTTTGGTAATTATGCCTAAAACAATTTAAAAAAAAAAAAAAAAAAATTTGTCACTCTACCTAAAAAAACTCTTTTTGAATGTTTATAAAAATGCAGGGCCCATTTCATTATATATGTGGTATTGCTTGCGTTCATACTAAAAGAAAAATTGGAGAAAAAAAAAAGAAATAATAATTAGTGGCCTCCTCTTTACAATGACAATCGAATCCATAGATATAAATTTAAAGGTTTCATTTTTATGGACCACACAACGGAACAAGTGGATCATTGCCCCACTTCAAATAAAGATAATTAATTACATGCATGACCTCCTTCTTTCATTTCTTAGATGCTAATGTCACCATTATGAGGTGAAATTATTAACACGATTGTTTAGATTTTTCAGATAGAAAGATTTTTTTTTCTTTTTCGATAAATCATGTCATTAGCCACAATTGTCGTAACGTAATTTCTTCCTCAATTGACCATTGAAAGAGAGGACAATCATTCTCTAAGCAAAATTCATGCATGAGGGAATTGGTAGATATAATAAGGTTTTATTTGTTTTAAAATTTTGAAAAGGCGTGGGGATTTGTCTCAATATAACAAAGGGATAGGTAGAGAACATGCCTCAAAAACAAACTTTTTAGTAAAAAAGACTCGACTTCAAACCTTTTAGAAAAATGGTGCTTTCACAGATTTTGGAACTTCAGAAAACCGTGAAAGCACTGTTTTTATTTTTATTTTTAAAAAATGGTGTTTTCATGGTTTTATGAAGTTCCAAAATGTGTGAAAGCACCGTTTTTCTAAAACGTTTGAGGTCGGGTCTTTTTTGCTAAAAAGTTTATTTTTGAGGCATTATTTTCTAAAGTGCCCTATACTAAATTACTTCTTACTCAATGTCTCATTCTCTAAAACAAAAAGTTTTTTTTTTTTTTTCCTTTACTTTTTTGCTAATTAAGGAAATAATAAATTAAAAGATAGGAAGATTGCAAGCTTCACATAGACACTCTTGATAGACTCGCCTAATCTAGTGTGGAAGTGGGGCCCCTTCTTCTAAGAATTTGACTAATTTTCTAGAGCACTCATTAAACTAGGATATTAGCACATGACCCTTAAGTGCTGGCATCGGACACAGTGAAACTTTGTGTGTGCATGGCGTGAATCTTGCTATCAAACGAACTTAGTTTTGCAAGAATTTTAGTCACTAGTATTTCTAGTCAGACAAATGTCCTAAACTATGTTAAGGTTAGACAACATTACTTAACCATGGATGTTCAAGCTTGCCAAAAAAAAATTCATTTTTAAAATTTTAAAATAGGTGGAAAATTGTTGGTGTATTTTAAGTGTTGTGTTTTAAAATTGAGTTTTCTTCTTCAATGTAGAACAAGTGTTATCTTTGCTCACAAAGTGGTATTTTCAAGAAGGGATCCAACTTGCAATATAATTACTTCGACGCTTAGGGGATCGATCTAGATCCGAGTCAGAGGTCTCCCACTCCATTTTTGAAATATATCAACATTTAAGGAGATTGGATCACGATGCGACGGTCTTTTTGAGGTTGATCCCAATTCTTTGAATTTCAAAAGAGTCGAATACGTCAGGTTTAAGGTGTCAAATTCCCTTTGGTGGGAATTTCCTTGTGCAATTGAGATAAAAGTTATCGGGGATATTATTCTCTTGGCAATAGAGAGCAAAATAAGTTCTCCAATTCCAAATTCTACCGTGACCACTATCAAGGCAAAGAAAAATAACTCAATGCAATATTACTGCCCCAGTTAACAAAACGACAAATTCAAAAATCTATGTAAAATGCGAAGTGGTAGCTGAAACTGATGCTTCAATGGCTACTCCGGTGAAGTTTCCGGTCTCACACCATATCCAGCTAACACCATAGATGATGATCAATCGACCAGGTCAGAAGTCTGACCAGTCTTTCCGAATCAGAGTCCTTAATTTTAAATTTCTAAAGGTGATCATGCAGCCAATCAATATTGACTCTGTTAGTTCGAGTCCAATTACATCGGAAGATGTGACAGCCCGGATTTTTCGCACTCGAAAATTCGTGTCATCAGGATCATGCTCTAGATGATCCCTGAGACAAATCATAGAGTGTCTGCTCGTCTAGCGAAAATCAGAGCAGACACTGTCCAGTAGTGATAGATCGAGTCATCATATATGACTTTAAGATAAAGAAAGAATAAACAATGCATATTTATAAGATAAAAGAATATACATTCTTCGAAAAAGAACCAAGAAGAATCACTGGTGATGAACATCCATCACCTAAAATAATGGTTCATAATAGTCGTTCCTACAGAATGTATAACAATACAAGTAAACACAACATTTATAATAATAAGTACAGACGGTGGCCCCTAGGCACATAAATAATCCAGAATTCAGTACGATAACAAAAAATAAAATACAAACTAATACCCAGACAGCTAATAGAACTCGTCAGCTGGGGTATCGGTATCCTCCTCCTTAGCCTCAGCCTCCGGATCAGGCTGGTAGTCAGGATCGCTCTCTGTACCGAGAGCTCTAGCCTTAGAACCTATTAATGTTATAGAAAATAGGGTAAGCTACATCTAAGCTCAGTAGAAGAATCACAGCTAAAATTGTATTAAAAATCTAATACATGAATTTACAGGTAGTATCTCAAACAGATAATCAAATCAGAATATGCAAATATGATAAATCAGATGACATGTACTGAGTTTTCAAAAAACAGAACTGATGCTATTAGTATATAATTTGTGACTTTAATCATGCATATTTCTAACTTAAAAAACTCCCGTGAATATATAGCACGTGGTAATCAGGTATATGCCAATAGGAAACCCCAACCAATCGCCTTTCATATGAATAATTTTCAGAGTGCAACAATGCCTCATCTATGGAGTGCAATTGTGCCGATGGATTATCAAAGCAGATGCACAATTGTGCTAGGACACAAATATACCGCCGAGTCGGTGGGGATCATCTGGATTAAATACTTAAAATCACATACACACATATGACCTCAAGAATCAGATATCAGAAATTAGAAACAGGCTTCAGAATATAGAAATCAGAATGTAGGAATCAAAGATGATAGAGATTGATTGATATGCAAACATGCTTTTAAAACAGAAAATCAGGATACAGATGTGAAGGAATCATGAAATCATATTTAGATATATTTTTAGGTTGAATTTCTCCTACCTTAGATCAGACATCTTTCTAAGCAAATCCACGGCTTTTCAAAGCATCATGGTCTGATCCTAAACCACAGACATAGTACACTAAGTGTTAGACATGTCAAGATACAATTGGCGCACTGCCCAGTAGTGTTTTGCCCACAAAACTAAAATAGCAAAAAAACAGGGGTGATTGATCGATCAATGTCCTTGCTTGATCGATCAATCCATCACCTTGATCGATCAATTGCCTTCCATGATCGAACATTCATCTTATTTAACTCACACTGAATCTAATAACTTGATCGATCAATCTTCCACATTGATCGATCAATCTTTCACATTGATCGATCAATCCCTCAATTTGATCGATCAATTTTCCCATTGATCGATCAATCCAGACAGACTTTAAATTTTCAAAAATACCGCCCCTTTGTTTGTATAACTTTTATATAATTTTGATCGATCAATCTCTAAGCTGATCGATCAATCCTCCTCATTGATCATTCTTGCCTTTGATCGATCACTTCACTGTGATCGATCAATCTTTCTTATTGATCGATCAATTTCAAATTTGATTGATTAACCTTCAGAATTGATCAATCAAACTCCAAATTTGATTGATTAACCTTCAGAATTGATCGATCAAACTCCAAATTGATAGATCAATGCTCATTGGGCATCGAACTTCCAGAAAGCTCACTTACCATTTCCATTAACTGGTTATACAAATTGATTGATCAATTCACTGCCTTGATCGATCAATCCCAGTCTTGATCGATCAATTAACTACTTTGATCGATCAATAATGACAGTTTTCTGTCATTAATGGTGATCACTAGTTTAATCAATTTTCACCATTGCTTCTTAATGGTTTCTAACAACCACAAACACACACCCCTTTTATACATTAATGAGGTCTTAAGCTCCACCATGTAAATTTAAAACTCACCTATTTGAAGTACCTTTCGGGATCCCGGCAACACAATCTGAAGAGGGTTTCGGATTCTAAATCGGAGGGTTTATCGCCGTTATGACCCAGAACAGCGGATTTGTTGCTCCGTTTCGACACACAGTGACAGCACACGTTCTTGTAAGACAGATTAACGTAACGACGTTGGTTCCACGCTCTCCAATCGAGCAATCACTAACCTAGGTCTCTCTCTCTACTGTGGTTTCTCAAGCAACCACCTAAAAACCATAACCTAGCTGAATTTCTCAGGACAAGCGGAAAGAGGAAGATGCAAAGTGGGTATACAATCCCTTCTTCGCCTTCTCTTATAAGCTAAGAAACAGAAATATCTTTGATATTTCTGTTTTACCTTAACTTAAGCTCCGGTATGAAACACCTACACAATTTCTATGGCGTACCATGCCTCATCAAGGGTTTACACGACTCAGACTTAAACGAGAAGTCACACATGACTTCACTCTACCACAGCATAATATTATCTTTCATAATATTAAATTAAATATTTTTAATTTGTCTCGATTTTCGTATCGGACACGTATATCGAAGCAGTAGGTTTCTTGTTCAGAATTTTAGGGCTATTACAGAAGACCTTGAGATACCTAATCCCAAGAAAGATGCGTTTGAGAGTCCTATTCCAGGATTCTCGGAGATTCCTTTTGGCGCTATCATACCGAATGAAGGGGGCCAAACCTCCATGGCCAATGAAAATCTTTCTGATCCAGCCCATGTTCAGATGTCTCAAATAGACCCTCAAGATAAGCAAAACAGAGAAGCTAGTTTCACTCTCGGCCCTCAAGATAAGCAAAGCAAGCACGTACCCCTTTCTCCACATGCCATGCAATCACAGAATGAACATCACGATATGATGCTGAACTCCCCTTTGCCTTCCACCCCACCAAATTTCTTATTGCCACGCTCACCACCTTCAGTTGAAATTTCTTTGCTAATTCCCCCAAATTGCTTCCAAGTTTTATTAGAGGAAATGAAACTTTGGAAGAAGCAGCCTAGGTTATCGCTGAAGATAATGTCAGTGATGGAGGAAGTAGTTGGAGAGAAGATCTAAATGAAGACGCGGAATTAGAACTGTCATATGGAGATAGTTGCTTTAACCAGCCAGAAGTACCTTCAAGTTCATTAGATCTTAGTTTTAACGCCCAAGAAGATGAAACTGACGCATCTCCTAGATTCCCTGTGGAAAAGAAAAGTACAGCTATTACATCCGCATTAGGTGTTGAAAATCAGGAGAACAAATTTTTTGCCATAACCGATGCCAAGGCGGAAAGTCACAAGAAGAAATTAGCTGAGATGAAGAGACTTCAATGGTCTCTCAACTACTCCCATTAATTGCTTCCTGGTTTCATCTGTTATCATGACTTTCCTTTCGTGGAATATAAGAGGAGTGGGAAGACCCACTAAATGTGCCACGGTGAAGAAATTAGTAGCTGATAGCAAAGTTAGTATTGTAACATTACGAGAAACTAAGTGGCAGGAGTTTAACATAAGAGAATTTCTCACCATTGCTCCTTCTACGAGCTGGAATTGGTATCATAAAGATGCTAGGAGAATGCGAGGTGGAATTCTGGTTATGTGGAAGAAGTCACCTTCAAATGCAAAGGTCAGTGGACTGGTCTATTTAATATTTCGTTATTTTTTTTGGACAAAAGAAACAATTCAAGCTTCCTATTTACCGCCGTCTATGGCCCTTGCACCAAGGCTCAGACGTTGAAATGTGGGGTGATCTATTTAGATGGAAGGTCATACATAATGGGCCATGGGTATTATGCGGTGATTTCAATGTTATGCTGCATCCACTTGAAAGATCAAATAATTCTTGGATTTCCACCTCTATGAAATGTTTCTTTGAATTCATAGATGAGGTGGAGTTACTAGATATTCCAATGTCGGGTTCTAAATTTGCCTAGACCAATGGAAGAAACGTCCCCACCTTATGTTGACTAGATCGGTTCCTTGTAAATTCATATTTTGATACATTATATCTTACTGTTGAATGCAAATCAATCACTAGGGTGGTCTCTAACTATGTTCCTATTATCCTTAATTTAAAAGGCATCAGATGGGGTCTCTCTCAATTTCACATTTATAACCACTGGTTTGATACTAATGACTTTGTCAATAATTTAATTAATTGGTGGGCTGGGGCAAGGTCTTCAAATAGCGGAAAAACTACGCAAGCTAAAATGTCATCTTAGAGAATGAAATAAGATTCAAATTTTGAAAACAAAAGAAGCTGAACCTGAAACATAGAAAGGTTAGATCACATTGAAGAAAGCAGATGTTTCACTGCCGAAGAAATATTGGATCGAGCTAGTGCCAAAGCCGGTTTTGAGAACCTTTCTCTTAGTATAGAAAGGGAGTGGCGTCAAAAATCATGCATTAGATGTCTTAAAGAAGATCGGAATACTGCTTTCTTTCATGCTTCTGTAAATATCAGAAGAAGAATCAACACTATTACCTATATCCACAAAGATGGAGGAGTCTTGTACGATAAGCCTCATGATATTGCCAAGGTCGCCATAAACTATTATGCTAAGCTATTTAAAGAAACCAATCATAGCAGACCAAGGCTAAATGGTGTTAGTCCGAAATCGATCTCTCAAACCAATGTCGATAGCCCTGAAGAAAAATTCGAAGAGGAAGAAATTTTGGACGCCATCAAAAGTTGCAAAGCGGAGCAAGCTCCAATGCCGGATGGGATCACATTTGGCTTCTTTCACAAATTCTGGTTGGTTATTAAAAATGATGTTGTTCAAGTGCTAGATAAATTCTAGGATGATGGCTTCATTCACAAGTCTATGAATGCTTCATTCATTACCCTTATACCTAAAGTCCCAGCTGACAGACTCAAAAGAGTTATTGGTACAATTTGTTAGAATAGTCCCACATTGCCTGTGGGCTTGGAGGTCTTGGGCTATATATAATCTAGGCACTCCTCACCTTACAAGCCGGCTCATTGGATTTCTTTCACAGTTATCTCCCCTTCCGGGTGCCTTTATTGAAGGTAATGCAATCCTCGATCTTGCTATTATAGCTAACGAATGTATCCACTCAAAACATATCTCCAAAGCTAAGGGTGTTCTTATTAAAGTAGATATAGAAAAGGCCTATGATAGAGTTAGCCGGGATTATCTTCTTTGGATGATAAAAAAAAATTGGTTTTAAAAATAGATGGCGATCTTGGATTCATGGGTGTCTTATCTGTGCTCATTTTTCAATCATCATCAATGGCAAAACATGCGATTTCTTTGGAGCTATAAGAGGATTGGGGCAAGGATGTCCATTTTCCCCTCACTTGTATAGCCAGTGAAGGTCTTGCCCTTCTCTTCCAAAAAGCTGAAGACTACTGCTTAGTTACGACTTCCCCTATTGCTAGATGCATTTTCAAAGTGAATCTTCTTCAATATGCCAATGATTCCCTTATTATGTACGATGGGGACCCGTTGCAAATCATTCAGGTGCAAAATCTTCTCAAAGTTTATGAAGAAGTATTCGGTCAATGTGTTAATTTTAGCATATCCAATATATATGGTGTTAACGTTGAAGAAAATTTATTGGAGTATTGGTCTCAGATTTCTAATTTGTCGTTCAAGTATTTTGGCATCCCTATTGGGGCGGGCAAACTCAGAATTTCTGATTAGGACCGGTTATCAGTAAGATTAAAAATCCGAATGCATACATATCTAAAACTCTCTTTGAATGAATGTTGGGCCTTTTGTTTCAAAAGAAGGCTCACAGACGTGGAAATCTCTGACTACAACAGTCACTCTAGCATCATGGATAACATCAGGCCAACTCATAACCAATCTGATATGCGTCTATGGCAAGGCAACAACAAGAATCATTTCACCGTTAAATCAACTTTCAGGTTGCTGAATTCCAATCTCTCGACAGTTAATTGGAAATGGATTTAGGATCTCAAAATTCCTTCCAAGATCATTTTCTCCTTTGGTCTTTGTTATGGAATAAAATCGCGACTATCACCAATCTCACTAGGAGAGGTATGATCATCAATCAAATTGTTTCTTTTGTGGTTTTGGTGTTGAAGATATTAAACATCTTTTTCTTCATTGTCCTAGAATTTGGCCAATTTGGGCCAATGTTTTCAATGCATTTGGAGTTTCCATGTGCATTCAAAGAAGTGTTGCTGATATGTTTTGTTGCTGGTGGGATAAGAACCTTTTTGGGGGCACCAAGAAATGGTTATGGGATCACACACACACACACACACACACACACACACACACACACATATATATATATATATATATATATATATATATATATATATATATATATATATATATATATATGTGTGTGTGTGTGTGTGTAATGTCACATCTTTCAATGAAGACATCATTCTTCGTGATAGTATTATCACCTCTTGCTCTTGGGCACTGGCTGGCGGATCAGATTGTACTGACCTCTTCAGCCTTCGAGGATTTGAAGTCGATCATCTCTCCTTGTTTCTTAATTTATTGTAATCGGGTTGTTTATTTTTTGTGTATTTTTGCTTCAGCTTTGTATTTTTATTTTTTTTATTTTTGAGGTTTTTTCCTGGTCTCTTTGGTTTCCTCCTAACATAGGTTATTCCCCTTTATTTGGGTTTCCTATGTTTAACCAGGTACCTATCTTGGTATTTCATGGTTTTCCATATAATAATGTCTGCGGCGCTATCTAGCATTTTTATTGGGCTTTCCGAGGCACTTGTTTAGCTTTTAATAATATAAACTTCTTTCAATTTTTTTTTTTTTTTTTTCCTCTTATTTTGCTAATACTCAAGAGTACCCTACTAATTTTAGTACCATATTGGAAACCGTCAAGCACTTGATTGTGCTTATATATAGTCTCATATAATGGCTTTGACTAATCATTTTAGATGGCCCTCGCTTGTCCACCCGTCGGACTTATGTGAGAAGACTGATAAAAAATCCAATTTGAAAATTTTGGCAAGTTCAAGGTTACATTCGGAGAAAAAAAAATATTAAAAATAATAATTTATTGAGAAATGTAATCATTCACCTCATATTCACTAATTTTTTTAGCGACCATGCAAACAAGTATTTAACAATCAACTCCAAATTCCGTCACTGATGTCGATCCTAAAAAGTTAAATTTCATAGCCATCCATTAAAATCTAATTGGCGGGTCCATTATATTGTCATATAATAAGGATCACGATGAAATATGGACCACAATAGTATCTGCCATATAATAAGGACCGCGATGGATATGTACCACAGATTGAAAGAAGCATGTTTTTTACTGTTTTTTATCAATCAAATCCAGCTTGCGCACAGCACCACTTGGTGGCCCTATCTGCCGAACATTCAAATCAAGATTAATTATATAGGAGAGAGAGAAGAAGAAGGAGGTGTGATGAGTGGTGAGAAGAGAGAGAGGACCATTTATAATGGGGTCGTCCCATTCATTAAAAACGATATAAAGCCATAAGATATTAACAAATCTCTGTTAAGAAAGACAGTCAGATTCCATGAATCTAAAAACAAGTTTGTTGAAATTGAAGATGAATTAACAAGAGTTTTAGACCACAATTATTAAGGGTTTATGGGAGATACAATATTCCAACTTGTTAATTCTAAGCGAACAATATAGGTGTCTTGTGTTTATCTTATGTAGCTGGCATATCAAACCGTTTTAATTATTAAAAAAAAATTTGCACTTATAACAGAGAAAAACGGATATTTGATGTCGATGCAGAAGATGGTTATAGCCACAAATTCTTAGCAAGTTATGGAAATGAGAGAACGATTTCTTCAAACACACTTACCATTGTAAGTTTGTAACTCTTACCTAATTTGTGGCTAGGATAGCTATATTCATTTAAATTATACAATCACTACATGCCGACATCAATAGATAAATTATGTGGGGCTTATCTTTTATCAATTCAAGTTGTCCAGGTGATAGAACCTTATATCAAAGTGTCAGCCTAACAAGTGTTCCCATCGGAGGATTCATGCCATATTATTTGGACACTTCGGAGTTTATTCACATACAACATAAGGGACATATCCAAATACTTGGAGTGGATGGTTTGTATACTCTAATAAATGTATTTCTTTAGTCTAAGCTATATATATACGATATCCTACCAATTGGATAATTTGGATTAGGATAAATTGTATGTCAAGTAAAACCATGTGACCCAAAAGTGTGTGTGAGGGAGTTATCTATAGTAAAACCATGTGACCCAAGATAAATATTTATTAAAACATACCATGCCCATAACAACCGAAACTCATGGACGAAATATACATACCCTGTTTTCAAATTACTTTATCAAAAGAGTGTAATGAAATATGTATATCTCTACAATTTTAATGTAAGAAGAGGGAGTTGCATCAGATAAGACCAATAGACGATTTTTTTTATAACATCATAGGAATACCCTAATATTTATTGCCCCTTCAAAATTATTTCAAAAATTATAAAAATCTCTCCCAAAATCTTTTCTCATGGCATGCATTCTACTCCTTTGGAATTTGGGTCATGAGCCACGCCGTATTGCATGATGTACCTCGTAGCCTCTCGTTTGTGGCATGAAAATGCGATATGGACCATTTTTTATGCCACATGAATGATGGCACATTTTTATGATGCTGAACGTTTGGCGTAGCTCCCGAAGGCTTAAAAGTGGCTCTTATGTTCCTCATTCTACTCTTAGTCCTAGAGTGAGCATAATAAATCAGCTCCCTGCCTCATTTGCGCGCGCTGACGAGAAGCTATTTAAGTGAGAAAAAATAACCAGAGTAGGCCGCTCTTACGCTCAAAGTGCGCATGATAAACTTACTATCCGCCCCGTTTCTTCCAGCGGAGAGCTGGAGTGTGCTAGTATCCAAACGCACCCGGCTTCAACAAGATGTTTAACAAACAAGGTGTCAACTATGGAACCGGTATCGGGTATCGGTCCAGGGAGGGCCGATACCGAGTTGACTTGATGAATTTAGAAAAAAAAAAAGTAACAAAATTGGGAGGTATCGGCCGATACGGGTTCCATGTCGACCGATACCTGATACGTATCAGCTAATACGAGCCCGTATCGGCCGATACTAATACCAAAATCGAGTTGATAACTGATATATTTTGGCGCCGACACGTATCAGGTTTGCCCAAAAACCAATACATATCGCCTATACGTATCGGTATCGACCAATTTTTAATACGTTGGTAACCAATATGTGTCTCCTTACATGGATCTCAAGCAGTTGGCGAAAACAAACATTTTACACTGGTTGCATCTAAGTCATAATCATAAATTATCAATTAATGACATTCACTCTTCGCAGAGCCTTTTCAGCCATCCAATGCCATCAAAAGCTACATTTTCATAATTTAGGCCCTGTTAGGCAATTTGTTCAAAAGACACATTTCACCTGAAGGCATGATCACATCTAGCTAGTAAATATTGATTTTGTATTGAGAAGTTGCCCAATGTTGCTTCTCACACAACGCTACTTTGAACAGGTAATAAACTTTTACAATATTTGGAAAGTGCTTTTTAGAGGAGGTTTGTAAAACAGGGCCTTATTGCTCTCAACATATGAAAAAGTCAGCTTTTGACATGATTTGGTGCTCAAGGCGCTTCATAACTACTAGGGCTGTCAACGGGTCGGGTTGGCTTCATACCTAACCTGATATTTTACCCGATCAGGTCAACCAACATGTTTTGTTGGATCGGGTCAGGCTGGGCCCGACCCGACCCGGCCAAGTATTTAATACATAAAAAGTGCAAAAAATAGTGGATTTTTTTACCAGGCCAGGTAGGGTTTTCAGGTCGGGTCAGCTTTAGTGCACTATCGGTCAGGCATATGGGATTTTCTTATTGGGAAGCAAATATTTTGATCCGACCCGTTGACAGCCCTATGCATAACTAGGGCTGCAAATGGTTTGGTTGACCTAATCGGTCAAGTGAACTTACCGACCATGCGTTTTTAAATCCAAAATCTTCACCCATTATTGAGTCGGATTAGAAATGCTGACTAGTTTGTGTTTGGGTTAGCTCTTATAAGAGTAGAAGCAGCTCTTTGCCTACTCTCTGTCTGAGCAGATAAAATCTGCTCTGATTTAGAGGAAGCATAGAGCAGTTTTATCAATTAAAGCAGCTCCTCGCCAGAGCAAATAAAGCAAGGACCTGTGTTACCAAATATAAAAGTAGTTTTCTGCCAGAGCCAAAATGTGAAAGAGCTACTCCTTGCCCCAAAAGAGCTAACCCAAATGCAACCTAAAAGAGTCAAGTCAGATCACACAACCCCCTCAACTCAAATCCAATTTTACCCAACCAAACCCCTTTCTATCCCATCATATGGCCGCATTTGGCCCAACCCAACATGTCCTGACCTAATTAACATCTAATTTGATTGGATCGAGTTTAGGTTAGGGGTCTCAACGGTTCAGGCTCAAGAACGACCCGGCAGGACATGCACCGGATCTGGGTTATTGTAGGTAGGCCGATGTAGAAATGCGTTGGTTCATCCCGATTTCTAAGGCAGGTTGGGTACTAGCTAGTTCCCAAAATCGATTAAGAATTGGACTGTTTAAGCATTTCATAAACCAGGCCCAATTCAGTCAATTGAGACGTTTATGTAGAAATTCTCTATAGCCCAGACCGGCCCAAACTGGCCCAACCCAGCCCGCCTGGGCCATGAACTATGGTAATCAGACCCTATTAATAAACATACTGGTGCGGCCCGATTAATCCAGTCAGGTTCTTCAGACGCCACGCTAATGGAGTGATGCCCCACTAACCTTGGATGCATTGATCCTGCGTTGCAAACCTAACTAAGGGTCACGCTCAGCAATGCCCCCGATGACCCTAATCTGTTGATTTTATGCGCTGGTAAATTTAGGCTGGCATTACTAGCACACCACTTCATGCGCTGGTAAATTTAGGCTGGCGTTACAGTCAACTCACTTGAGCAAAGGAAAAACATGTTTTTGAATCCGAGCAATAGATATGATTTTTTGTTCCAATCTTTCACACAATAAATTTTGAGATCATAGGCCTACAATCAAAGAGTCCTGTTGATTCCACATTTCACTTTCCAAAAAGCGATTGTGATCATAGTGTACCATCAAATGTGTTTCACCTTCAGCTTTTGGGATGTGTGCCACTTGGAATCAATATTTGCCTTTCTGATAACAATAACATGCCTATGATCAGAAGATCAATTGTGTGGAAGATTGAGACGATAAAATGATCTCCATCAACTAATTTTAACACAGTCGATAAATTTGATAAAATAATCTCCATCAATTGATTAAACATAGTCGAAATTTTTTCCATTGTTTAAGTGAGGTGATTGTAACCTAGTACCGCCAGCCTAAATTTAAAGATTGTTGTTGAGCGCATCAATAAACAGTATAGTGTGACGTGGAGATATATTGAAGATGATGAAATTTGGTTTCTTAGACCCAAGTTTACAAATGTGGGGGTACAAAACGTGTCCAGCGAATGCATTCGGCCGGCAGATTACTTAGCTGCAAAAGTACTTGATGCAGGTAGTAAGATGGAACTGCTTAGATCATTTTTTTTAAAAAGTTGTTTGTATTATATAAAAAGCAAAAAAAAAGCCTCGGAAAGACCGATAAAAACGCTAGTTTGCATTATAGATATTGATATCTGAAAATCGGACGTCCTGGAAAAAATCAGGATAGGTATCTGGATAAACGAAGGAAACCCTTAAGGAAGATGCTTATGCTATCTATCGTTGAATCAAAGATTCCTAAAAGGAAGGGTGATGGTGATGCCGAAGTTTCTTCGTATTGGAAATTGAGATCATGACCCACATATCAAACCATTAGATGTTGATTCCACTTGACACACATTCCCAAAAGTGACGTGATAACTCTTCCCATAATATGTGACAATCACAGTTACTTTGGGGATGTATGTCATGTGGAATCAATATGTAACTGTATGATATGTCGGCTATGGCCTCAAGATCTATTGTTTAAATGTTTGGGATGAAATGTGTTATTTATTGTCGGATTCAATTCAATGGAATCAACATCTAACTGTCTGATATATCGGCTATGGCCTCAAGATCTATTGTTTAAATGATAGGGATGAAAAGTGTTATCTATTGTCTGATTCAATTCAGTCAATGATTTTGACTTTGGAACCATCAATTGCAAAGACCGAATTGTGGGCTGCAAAACCCCTACCCTTAATTTTTCCTTTGTTACATGGCCTAGAAATAACACTGATGGGACAAATAGTGTTATCTGGTCAATTATTAGCTTGAGTACGTACGGTCAACAAAAAGATGTGAACTCTACCAAGGAGTTCCATCACAGAACATGCCCAACTTTTTACCTGGTTTCATGGCACCGCAAAAGAAAACCAAAGTTGAACAAGTTGAGCAGCATTAAAGTAAGCATGGGTCCCCTGATTCTATTGGAAGAGGCATAAGGCTTCCACTATCTAAATTTACGAGACCTAATTGTACTCAACTTTAATTGAGCTTAGTTATAATGCGAACAGTTAAACACGACCATTTCAACTATATAAAGAGTCCCTTCCCTTCTTGAAATTTATCCCACACTATTAGTGTCTACCCTTTGTTTGAGAGAGAGAGAGAGAGAGAGAGAGAGAGAGAGAGAGAGATGGAAGGTTGCAGTGGCTCTAGTTCATCTTCTTGCATTTTTCTTACACTCCTAACCATCTTCGCCTTCACGGCTGCTGCTGCAAGGGTCCACCCAAATGGAAACACAAACACAGAGTTCATTAGGACTTCATGTGCTGTAACTACGTATCCAAACCTGTGTGTTCAATCTCTCTCTGCCTACGCAAGTGCCATTCAAACAAGCCCAACCCAAATCGCTCATGCCGCCCTCTCCGTGAGCCTCGAAGCCGCCCAATCGACCTCGGCTATTATGTCAAAATTGTCAACTGAACAGGGCATGAATCCAAGAGAGGTTATGGCCATGAAGGACTGCATTGAGGTGATGGGCGACTCGATCGACGAGCTAAAGAGATCAATTGGGGAGATGGGGCACCTAGCTGGCCCTAATTTTGGGCTTCATATAAACGATATACAGACATGGGTGAGTGCGGCTCTCACGGAGGAGGACACTTGTATGGATGGTTTTGCCGGAAACGCCGCGAAGGGGAATTTGAAAAACGAGGTTAGGAGCCATGTTGTGAACGTGGCGCAGACGACGAGCAATGCTTTGGCCCTCATCAACAGTCTTGCCTCCACACAAGTTGCGTCACCCTAGTTTCTCCTTTTTAAGTTTGTTAGTTACTAAGGTTGCTCTTGCTCCGTTCTAAGTAAAAGTCTCTTTACTCTAATGTATCATTTTTCGTTTCAAAGCTTCAATGTGTACTATAAATTTGCTATTTAAATGTTTTCTTGCTATTTCCCTTCATTAGTCCGTTTGAATTATTTTTACATGTTACCAAACTTTATAATTTTTGTTTTCTATCATTAAAATCGGCCGGTCAAATATGCACAATTTCGACAATTTACAGGTTGGCTGGCATAAGATCTTTAGCGGGAGAGCGAACTCGACTAAAGCTAAAACTATGGACCGATGGGTCTCATATTTCGCCCAACATATTTTTCACTTAAATTTAATTTAAGCATATCTAAAATATCAAGACCCAATTAGGTAATAAGTGAAACGTTTGACCCTTTAGGTAAAAAGTAAAAGTACCAAAGAAAAAATCCATTGACTGCTTTGCATCGGATGATAGAGATGACTTTCCGGCCCAATGTTCCACATCCTTTCTTCAGACGGTCAGATGTTGATATCACGTGGCGTACATCCCAAAAAGTAAACAAGATCATGACATACCATCAAATGTCCTTCAATTTCACTTTTGGGATGTATGCCTCATGGAACGAACATCTGACCATTTGAAAGTAGTCTCATGATCTCAAGATCTATTCTGTAGAAGGTTTGGACGAAAATCTCCATCATCGGTTTCAAAGTAGCCAACAATTTTTTCATTGTTTAAGTGAGGTGGCTGTAACATAAAGTGGTGTGGTAGTAACACCAGCCTATTTTATGATCTTCCACATACTTAGACCTTTTATCTTACATCATCCAAGTGTGGTTTATTATTATACCATATGGTGCATATATGTGATCAATAATTTACATTCTTCAAGTGACAATCTATCATTGGAATATGTCTACACCGAAGAAGCATTTAGGTGGACCGAAATCATTCATTTGGTGAACTTTAATATCAGTCATTAAAAATTAAGAACAACGACAATATTAGAGAAGACTGGCCCTAAGATTTTGGGAGCTCAAGGCGAGTTCCTAAAAGGGAGCCCCCACTTTCATATTAATCTTAAAAAAAAAAATAGTAACAATTTGTTTTTCTTTACAAATAAAACAATACTCATTACTTTTAGATTATAAATATCTTCATATTTCATTCCATTATTTATAATTTGAAAATGCAACTAACAAATTAACGAAAGCATATATTAAAGAAAAATGCAACACAAAAAAGGAAAACTAAATAGTAGAATGTACTCGACGGATTAAGTAACCCAATCCATAACATTTTAACAAATTTTATTACTTTAACTGCCATTGAATCGTTCAGTGCCATTTTTTAGCACTTTAACTATCTCAAAAAGTTTGAAAAGAGTTTCATTGGATAAGTCTCGTCGAGTAGATTAAAATTGGCAGGTCATTTGTAAAAAATGGAACTGTAACGAGCCTAAAATCGCTATTTTAAGTTAGGGTCATTTAATAAGAAAAAATTATATATATATATATATATATATATATATGAATCCATCATCTCTTTTGAAGGTATCAATGGTTTTCAAGGGGTCTTGGATGTGGGCGCTTCCGGAGAACGGGTGAGCGTATTTAGAGATACCCTATGGGCATGCTTGATTGCATGTAATAGGAAACACGTTTTATGTACCAACACAATGGATATGTGTTTGGCCTGTACTAGTACTTCACATAACTGATGTTTGCTTGATTGCGCCGATATGAAACGCGTATAGCCCTGATACGTTTCACAATTGTTTGATTGCACATGCTTGTAATACCAACTTATGTATCATTAAGCACCACAAAACCTCCTATGTCAACTTGTTTACATTCGATCATGTATCAACCAAAAATCGGAATTCACCCAAATTTAGTGAGCGTTTAATCCTTATCGCTTTAGACGTTTCGCAAACGCGATCCACCTATCTGACGGTCAAATATTGATTCCACAGGAAACACATATAGACATGAGAACTCCTCATAGTATATCATAATCCCTCTCACTTTGGGATGTGTGCCACATGGAGTCAACATATGGCCCATTTAAGAGGTTCATGGTCTCAAGATCTTCTGTGTGAATGACTGGGATAAAACGATCTTCATCGTTTGATTCAAGTCAGTCAACAAAATTAACAGTGGAAATATTGGTTAATATCTTAGTCTAAAATCCTACACAGCTGATGAACAAGGGCCATATCCATGATGTGAAAATACCAGTCACGACATCAAGAGCTGGAAATCAAGAACAGGGGGCCATTGAACCTATAAATCTGATGGACCATGAACTTTTACAAAGATAAAATTAGGACTTCTTTGAAATTTTAGGTGATGCAACGAGAGTTGCTGATGCCTTGCTGATCGGAGTTGCAAAAGCTCATAGGAGGAAGGTGATTGAAGGCATCCGAGCATCCGACCATCTCCACTTTTTTAGACCACCATTGACGGAAAATCTTGGTTGAGATTCGACGAATTTATGCAAATCCTTAGAAAGTCACCTTGTCCCTTCAAGCTTGTACCACCCACTTTCCATGATTCAAAAGCTAAGGGGACTGACTTGCTTCAATGGGGTTTCAGATCACTTCTGGCGTTCAACGCTCTCTTAGGTGAAGATGGAAGAGAAATACTTAGATAGGTGGCCCAGGAGTTGATTGATGGGGTGCGAAATATGATCATATTTCACACCCTAAAACCTACATTTAGTCACCCGATGAAAGCTATTTAATATATTTTGTATAGTTTTAGTAATTTACAGGTCTGGAGATAAGTTGAGCATAAAATAGCTTAAGATTTCATAAAATAACATCAAATCCGTTCAACCTTGGATCATCTAGAACTTATCCCAACTTGCAACTCAATTTTGACTTTTAAAATATCAGATTCGTGAAATTACTATTTCACCGAAGTTGTAGAGCTCATTGTCTTCTTTCGAACTCTGCAAGAATCGTCTCAATCTGAGTTCGGAATAAAACGTTATGGCCAAAATATTAAATTTGTGTCTGTTTAAGAGTTGAGCTGAATTTCACAAAAATCTGAAAAAATCGGTTGATCAAGCAACAGACTCGATCGATCGAGTTTGGGCCGATTTTTTATATTTTTAAAGCCGAAAATTAGTGAAAATTGAGGGGAAAAAGTTGGGGTTTTGAAATTAGACCCTATTTAAGGGAAAATTAGAGTTAGGCTCAGTAGTCTCTGCCTTTGGGGAGCTAGGATCTTTTGAGTTCTATTTTTTTTGTGTTTTTAGTTTCTCTTCAGCTTTTCCTTCCAAGCATTGTTCTTTAAATTTTTAGGTTTAATTTTTTAGATTAGTTTAATTTTTGCATTCAAGAAAGGATTGTACGCATTGGATTAAAGTTTCGTAGATCGTTTGATACAGTATTTTAACGTTATTTTGTGTTTTCATTTCAATCATGTTTTTAATTAACTTAATCATGCATAGCTAAATCTTTTTGAGGATAGGGATCTAATGAACCCCATCCGGGATATTCATTTATTATAATATAGATCTATGGTTGAGATATTATCTTATCATGGATGCCTAATTTTTAATTGCACTAATATCAGATTGCTATCTAAGATGTGGATGCAAATCACGCTCCATGATCTTAGATCTGCAATGATTATTTTACTCTAATCTTCTTCTATACTGATCTTATCCATCCCAGGGTAAATTATGATTGCTATCTAAGGTATGAATGTTAATCATACATTCATAAGGTGTTAATTATATATCTCCATGACCTTAGATCTGTAATGTAGAATTTACTCGGGGATCAAATTTTAGTTGTCATCTAAGGTATGGATGTTAATCATACATTCATGAGGCACTACAAAATAATAAGACTATTAGTGGCAATTTTTTTAGTAAAAAATTGCTGCTATTAGTCATGTCGCTACCAAAAACTACCATTGTTAGTCCTGCCGCTACCAAAAAATGCCTTAATGGCAAGTGTCGTTGAAACCCCTTATTTTTGTAGTGAGGTGTTAATCATACATCCCCACGATCTTAGATCTACAATGTGTGCTTGGGCTCAATACTTGCATGTAGTGCATCCTATGATAATCTCATATCTCAATCCATAGATCTATATTGCGTAAATGATAAACCTACGATGGAAGGATTTAGTATCCTAATCCTTGCCTTTTTAATATCTGTTTAAATTCTATTTTATTGCTTAGTTTTTATTTTGTCCATCAAACTCTCAGAATCACAAATTTGTTTAAATATTATGTTAGATCTGTGGTAGTTCTTTTAGCTAATTGTTATTTCATCTTTTAAATTTTTTGGTCAATCCTCGTGGGAATGATCTCGTACTCCAAACCTACTGACTACATCTCGATTCGTGCGCTTGCGAGTAAAACTCATTTAAAATCACAACAAGCTTTTGGCGTCGTTGCCGGGGATTGGACATAGAAAATTCACAATTTTTAGGAAATAGATAATTGATTTTAGGAATTTCTATAGGTTTAAATCGATATTTTTACTAGTTAAAAAAAAAGAAAAAAAAAAAAAAAAATTTGAGTTTCGATCAATCGACACATCCCATTGATCAATCGACTCAAAAAAAAAGAGCAATTTTCTTCTCCGTTTTCTCTTGCATAATTAGAAATTTCGAAATTAAAAAAAAAAAAAAACCCTTGAAAATTAAAATTTGAAATGGGAAGATCTAGAATTTAGAATTTGAACTTGAAAATTCGACATTTAAAGATATAAAAGTCAAAAATTCAAAATTCAAATTTTGAATTTCAAAATCAAAAATTTGAAATTTGAGATTCAAAGTTCAAAAATCAAAATTTAAGAATTCTAGTTTAGGATTTGTAGGATTTTATTTTTTTAGATTTATAGGACTTTGTGGGATTTGTATATTTGTAGGATTTTCTTTTCTTCCTTTCTTTTCTAGTTTTTTTTTCTTTTAAAGATTTTTAAGATTTCTAGTTTAGAATTTTTGTAGGATTTGCAGGATTTTTTCTTTTTAGGATTTGTAAGATTTTCTTTTCTAGTGTAAGAATTCAAAATATCAAATTCAAAATTTGAAAATTCTAAAATTTTAAATTCACAATTAAAAAAAAGAAAATAAAAATTCAAAATTTGAAATTCAAAATTTTAAATCTGAAATTCGAAATTTAAAAATTTTAAATTTAATATTTGAAAATTCAAATTTTAAATTTGAAATTGAAATTAAAAGAAAAAGGGGGAGAAAATTTTCAAATTTCAAAATTTAAAAATCAAAAATAATAATTTGAAATTAAAAAAAAAAAGAAGCAAAAAATTCAAAATTTTAAATTTTAAAATTCAAAACTCAAAATTTGAAAATTGAAAAGTGAAATTAAAAAAAATAATAATAAAAGTTTCGATCAATTGACGTATGTTGTCGATCAATCGATTTTGAAAAAATAAAAAATTCAAATATTTAAAATTAAATAATTCATAGTTTCAAATTTTCAAAAATTCGAAATTCAAATTTTTCGATCAATCGAGTGAACCATTCGATCAATTGAATCTGAAAAAAATGTAAAAAAAAAAAAAGAAAATTTTGGTGTTATTAGTAAAATCATGCCAACGCGTGAATTCAATCCATAATCATATGCTATTTGTGGAAATTCGATTCACATTACACCTATGTGTCCCTTGTACAATCCAAATTATTACCTTAAATAAACTTACCCCAATAATGTTTAGAACACCTGTGATTGGAAGAGTCAACCCAATGACAAGTCGGGATTTAAAACCAAAGGGTACCTCTAAATGCGCCCACTTCTTGAAAACCATTGAATCCATCATCTCATTTGAAGGAATCAATGGTTTTCAAGGGGATGTGGGCGCTTCCAGAGAAAGGGTGAGCGCGTTTAGAGGTACCCTATGGGCATGTTTGATTGCATGTAATAGGAAATACATTTTATGTACCAACACATAATAGATACGCGTTTGGCTTGCACTGGTGATCGATTTTAAATGTAACCCTTGCAAGTGTACAAGATCTATTGTAGTATGGCAAGAACAAAGGTGTCGAACTCACAGGGAAATGTGAATTTTAATTAATTCTTTCATAGATTTAAAAACGTCCCTAAGGAAGTACCAAAGGGAAGATTTAATTTACCAAAAATTTATCACACTTTTCCTAAATGCAAGATAAATAAATTAATTAATCTAAACAACTAATTACTGATGAATCTAAGAACAATATTTAAATAAGATCAAGGAATATGCTACCCCAGATTAGTACCTCTTTTCTATCATTAAAACTCACAGTTTCATTAAAGCATCATTCACACTATCATTCATCTATAGAAATGATTCGTAATAAAATATGATCATCAATCCGACATACCCTATCTAAATATAATGACTCAGCCTATCATTGCGGTATAAGTCATGTAAGCAGCATAGCGTATCTCATGATGTTTAGATCACAACAGTAAGTACATAATCGCTCTGCAGCCTAGATCAGTCTGCAGGTCCAGATCTAGCGATTATAGCCGTTGATACCCGCAATCAACGGTCATAACAAAGTATTCAATATATTTTTAATAACACAAACTTTTAGCAAAACGATTCCATGATGACAATAAATAGACTGCGATATTAATCATAAAAAATTGTTACTTATCTGGGGATCGCATCTTCCCCGATCAACTGGTTTAGCTGCTCATCTTTGGTGTATGGTCTCCTTATTCATTCAAAGTCATTCCACTTTTCATTTCTTCCAAAATATCTTTATTTACAATGCATTTTCCTAATTACAATCTATGCTTTCATGAACGTAAAAGAAAAATAATGCAAATCCTAGGTACAATCTACCCAGATAAAACCCTAGAAGAAGGAGAAAAGAAGACCCTTGAAAAATTCCAAAGTGAAGAGCCCTAAGAAGTAAAAAATAATAATGAGTAATGAATATCCCTTTTACAAAGCCTTAACTTCCCTTTTATAGTGGCCGAACAAACCCTATACCTAATACCTCAATCGATTGAGACTAAAGTCTCAATTGATTGACTTTTAATTCGAGCTGAATGAGGGCAACTTTGGTCTTCATGTGTCAATCGATTGACACTTAGTCCTCAATCGATTGGCATCTAAGGGTACAGTCTGCTCTCTTTTGATAGATGTTAATTTTCTTCACGGATTTTGATGCTTTATTTGACCTTTTTGTCCATAGCTCTTGTGTAGCCTTTAATTATCTTCTTTTGTGCTTTTTAACGATCCAATGGTCGAAAACACCTATAAACATCAAAATCTCACAACAACCATCAGATGCTTTCGTCGAACAACTAATATAGGGATTAAGGTACGAAATATAGTCACATTTCGGTACCGATCACACCCCCAAACCTACACTTTGCTAGTCCTCGAGCAAAGAGCATGATAAATATGTAAAGCAAATAAAACTAACATCCTAAAAATTTAAATGTCACTTTCGTAGGGAACACGATTGCATTTAGCGCATGCAACAAACCTTTAAACCCCTAGGTGATCCCTAGTGGAGGAGTTGTGTCTCCTGCAGGTTTTCAGTGAAGGTACCTACAAACTTCAAAACTTATGAATTTCAAAATTTTCAGTCATGCCCTTCAAGTAATTAGATGACCCTGGAAAATCTTGTAAACTGCATCTGACCATGTTCATTTTATTAGTGCTCATTCAATTCAATCCATTATCTTTCAATGCTCATGATTTATGCCTTAGAATGTTATGCAATTATCACTACTCAAATTCTTTTGTCTGAGAAGAAGCTTAAACTAGGAACCTTAGATCACAAGTCTAGACTCAATCCTTACCATGGGTATATACTCAGAATGAAATCACTCCTGATGAATGATTTTATTTTTCACTCACATGTGAGATAGAATTATAACATAATTTAGAAAAATCTCACAAGTTATAAGAACGATGGTGCATCAAAGAATTTTAGAAAGAAATCTCATTTAAGAAAGATATTTGTATTTCAAATATGCATATACTAAGCACCATAGGCATTGTGTAATCACTCTCCACAAGGCATTTACCACTCATGATTTGATCAAAAAGGTCTTTTCTAAGGTTGTAATGGGGCTCGGGTAAATGGCTAAGAAAAAACGGAAATTGGATTCGAAGTTCTCTGAGAAATCGGAACAAGAAACACACTTGATTTTCTGATTTTTCGACTTCCTTTTTCAAAGTTTCTAGAGTCCTTCTTTCTCTCTTTTTTATTTTATAAACACTTTTCTCTTTAACATCACTTTCATATACTTCTCTAGTTCTTGCAGTAAACTGAATTTTCTTTTTCTCTCCCCTTTTACGTTTCTCTGCCTTTTATTCCTTACAGATATTATTGCCATAACTTTTTATGTCCTTCCTTGATCTCATCCCTAATTTCTCAGAGTTTAAAAGGGTAAGGCTTTTCAAATTTGTGTGGGGTATGGCTAATATAGCTTACAAAGAATACATAAGGCAAATTTTTCAGTTGAGGCTCAAAGGGGATGCAACAAGATAAATCAGTATATGGTTGGATACTTTTGGGCACAAACGAGCCAATAATGGCCTTAGATCATTTCCTTTCATGATGGTAACGATGCCTAATTGCCTTGAGTATATACACAGTGATTTCTAGTGTAATGGTATAACACTCGTAAAATCAATAAATCGAAGTAAAATAAATGAGATTTTAACAATTTAAGCAGGAAGATACGCCAAATTTATTTAGCACTCATCAAGAACGAGGAGAACGTTTCAAAACTCACTGGGTTTTAGCCCTTCTTTGTGATCTTAAGATTTCAAATTACACACTTAATTCTCAAACTTGGAATTAACGCAAAGTGATGGTGACAAATTTTTTAGGCATAGATAATGAATATTGCTATTTTAATCTTGAATTTTATGAGCATTTATAAAAACATCATGGCATGATAACAAATTTTAAAGAATTTCAGGTCATCCACAATTTAAGAATATGAATAAAAATTCGAATTTTATTACCCTTCTTGTCATCAGTCGATCGATTGAGACCAGTATCTCAATCGATCGACTGCTAACATTTCCAATTGACTGTTTGATGGTTATCAGTTGATCGATTGAGACAATAATCTCAATCGATTGACTGATAAGATTTCAAGGTCCGAAATCAGTCTTTTCCTTCTTCTTTTTTTGTTGCGGTATTAAACCGAAAATTCATGAAAATCACCGAAATCCCCCCCCCCCCCCAAACCTGAACTATCCAATGTCCTCATTGGTGATGATGTTGAAATAGGAGGTAAGACCTCCCCCAAACTTGTGTGATGCACCCGAAGACCAAAAGAAATAGATCAAGTGCAAGGGATG
The DNA here is from genome assembly GCA_021018995.1 of Chloranthus sessilifolius. Classification (NCBI taxonomy): domain Eukaryota; kingdom Viridiplantae; phylum Streptophyta; class Magnoliopsida; order Chloranthales; family Chloranthaceae; genus Chloranthus; species Chloranthus sessilifolius. Next base: position 40,653,295 of record CM037589.1, on the reverse strand, counting down.
GTGATCACAATAAAAAAAACACAATTATTTTCTAACTAAATATTTATTAACTATAGGTAATCTATTACAATTATTGAAAAAGAAAAATCCTACCCTAAAATTAATTGAAATATACCCTAAATGAAAACATAAAAATAAAACTAAAATAATATAAAGAAAGGATTCCTATAACTAGACCCTAAAACTGAAATTCCGAATCCTTTAGTCTTCCATGGTAGAACTTCCTTCTTTCGTCTTTGGAAACGCGTAAGTCCATATTTCTTCCGGGATGCCACCCTCGCGTGGAGGTGGGATAGGTATGTTTGGCGGAGACGATGGTGAGGCGGAAGGTAGTGGAACGAGATGTGAAGGTGGGTTCAATTCCGCCCACAAGTAGGTCGGAATCAAAATCTCGGATGGATTGGTGGCGGCTTCGACGGAGCGCGTAAAAATTGGTTTGATCTCTAAAGGTGATTCATCGTCAAGATTGATGACTTCATGATTTGACAAATCGAGCGATGGTTGCGGAGAGTGGTAACGTGCATGTTTTTGTGCGGGTTCCATCAACTTTTGCACAGCAAAGCGGGTACGATACCGAATAGAAGACATGGTTAGGACTTGAGGAAGGAGGAACAGAAGTTTGACTAAAGGTGAAGAAGAGGACGACCCAAGGAGTGGTTTAAATAGAGAAAAATTGCCTAGAATACGGACTCTAAAGACCCTCTACAAAACCTTTTATAATACGGACTCTACAAAATTCTATTTTCGGACGGAAGGTGTAAATTTCTGGAATTAAGCATCAGTCAATCGATTGATAGTTTAGTGTCAATCAATTGACAAATGATGTCAACAAAGCCGGATGGTGCACGGCTAAAAATCCATCCTCAGAACACCGTATCGTTTAGAAACTTTCTGTTTCTAACTGATGTTGACAGTTTGACCATGCACAAGTCAATCGATTGACATTGTAGTGTCAATCGATTGACTGAAATTTCCTATTATGCAAAACTTTTTATCTTTTCGGATGCAGGAATCAATCGATTGACTCAGAGGAATTGCTTTCCATAATTTCATAATTTCTTTGACTGATGCACTTGTGCACATATCCGAGAAGGACCATAAAAATAAACACCAAAAAGACGTTAATTCCATTGATTTGTCTTGATTGATTACACCACTACTAGATTTTAACGAAAAACAAAAATTAAAAGCACCCTAAACAAATTAAAACACTAAACACCCAACAAACATAAACAAATACCAAGTAAAAAAAAACTAAACAAACGCTAAACATCATCATCATCATCAAATTCAGGGTCCCTCTCCTCATTCATCGCCGCTCGTGCTCCTACGATGAATTCTTCGGCACGCCCAAGGTATGATTCCCGGTCCATCTGCATGAGAAGAGAGGTCTGAAACCTAGATCTTCGATCAACACCACCAAGCCTCGCATTCAGCCCATCCATCTGTGCCTCGAGACGAGCAACAGCTGCCTCAGCATCAAAACCCGGGACCTCTTCGAGACGAGGTCGTCTAACATCGCCACGTTGGCGTTGTGCGGGGTTTGGACGGGAAGGAGGAGGTACATCGTCGACGTCAATAGGGGGTGGCTGCACACGAAGAATCGCTTTGATGCTCTTATCCCATACATGGATGCCATACTAAAATTGCATGTCGCCCAACTCCTCATCATCGTAAATGGGGCAGCCAAGGTGATTCAAAAGGTGCATCACATAGTGCGGGAAATGGAGGAGAATTGCTGCACGCTTCGCCGGTACGGTGGTGGTGGCGATATCCTAGTGACACCGATACATCTCCTCAAGCATTAGACCGGGTGCATCAAACCAAGTGTTTGTGTGCGCCGCATAAAGTGCTGCTACCCTATTCTTCGTTCGCTCACTTTTTGTGCCATGCGGTAGAAGGTTGGCCGCTATGACGATATCCCAAAACATGATGTCCATAGGTAAGACGGCCCGTTTAGTGGATTGACCGGTCCCGCGACGTCCTCCACACATGTTATTGATCATGTCCTCCTGACTAAGATCAACAGCCGGATTAAAGTGGTGGTTCAAAGGGCGAACCACGTAAAAGTTGAAAGGACGCGCGAGATCGACAGCATGTAGATTATATTACCAATTGTAAATCTCGATGGTTATGAAGGGCATTCCCGTTGGCGAGAGTGTTTCCGGTACCCATACCATTTTCTGATAAAACAGGCGAATGATTCGCAGAGAGACATCTATGGGCGGCGGGGCAAGCAACATTTCCAATCGCAAAGCCTTGATGAATTCGATTGAGCGGGCACATTCCGCGATGCGACGGTATTTGGCGAGGTCGAAGAAATTTTCTGTTTGGAATTGGCGATCAATATAGTGCTCATTAGGGATGCGCATCGAATTGTTGGCGAGACACGGTGGACGGAATATTGGTGGGCCAGGCGCCGCCATTCGATCGCGTACGAGGAGAATTTAGAAGCTTGATGCGGATTGGTTTTGAGAGGAGGCGGAATGAGGGAGCCACGGATCGTGACCCCACTTATATAATATAGACCTCAATCGATTGAGGATGAATCCTCAATCGATTGAGAATGGTTGGTTTGCCCACGTCGCGCGAAGTTGGAAAGTCATCGGGCATGTGCATGGATCGTGGCATAATTCCCTTCTCCTCTTTCAATGTCAATCGATTGACACAGTTCTGTCAATCGATTGAGGACACACTTTTTCGAAAAGTTGCACCGGTTAGGTGCCTTGGAAACGGGTGGAGTAAATGAGCAATCACGTCAATCGATTGAGGGGTTGCCCTCAATCGATTGACACAGGCGTGTCCTAAAAGTTAGCTGCCACAACAAGATGTGTTGGGTGACGCTTCAAATTCTGAAAACTGCACTAAACCATAGGTATTGTCAATCGATTGACACAAGATTCTCAATCGATTGAAAAACCAAAATGGAGATGATGATGATTGACTTCTCAATCGATTGATAAGGAAGTGTCAATCGATTGAGGGACAAATGTCATTCGATTGACTGTGTGACAGTCAATCGATTGAGAATGACTCAATTCTAATACAAATAAAAACAAAGACAAAAAAAAACAAAAACGAAGATAAAACACACTGGGTTGCCTCTCAGGAAGCGCTGAGTTTAAGTGTCGACAGCTCGACCACTTCATTAATCAAATACCTGGGTCACTGAGGTGCATCGCCTCAATCTTGAACTGGGTTATGGGATCAATCATTGGTTTGAGACGTTGCCCATTGACTTTGAAAACTCGATTGTCCTTGAAACTGCGGACCTCAATCGCACCATACACACTAATGGAAACAACCAGAAACGGGCCTTCCCATCTAGATTTCAGTTTCCCCGGGTGGAGCTTAAGTCTGGAGTTGAACAGCCAAACCTTTTGACCAATATGGAACTCTTTCCGAGAAATTGACTCATCATGCAGCTTGTTGTACCTTTCTTTGTACATCTTAGAGTTTTCATACGCATCATAGTGTAGCTCTTCCAATTCACTCAGCTGTAGCCTTCGATTTGATCATGTCGCTTGCATATCAAAGTTAAATCTTTTGATAGCCCAAAATGCCTTATGCTCCAATTCAACAGGAAGATGGCATGCTTTCCCGTAGACAATTCTGAACGGAGACATTCCAATTGGTGTCTTGAAGGCAGTACGATAGGCCCAAAGAGCATCAGATAGCAGTTTAGGACCAATCTCTTCTATCCAGTCGCACCATTTTTTCTAAAATTCGTTTAATTTATCGGTTCGACACTTCCACTTGACCACTAGTTTGCGGGTGATATAGCGTTGCAACCTTGTGAGTAACACCATATTTCTTCATTAAAGTGGCAAAATGGCTATTGCAGAAATGTGAACCGCCATCACTAATGATTGCTCTCGGGATCCCAAATCGGTTAAACACATTTTCTCTCAGGAATTTGACCACGACTTTGTGATCATTCAATCGGATTGCCACAGCTTCTATCCATTTGGAGACATAATCAACAGCCACAACAATGTATGAATACTCGAAAGATGGGAGAAAAGGACCCATGAAGTCAATCCCCCAAACATCAAAATTTTCAACAATTAAAATCGGATTAAGGGGCATCATATTTCTTCATGAACTGTTTCCCAGCTGTTGACATCGTTGGCATTCTTTGTAAAATTGAGCGGCGTCACAAAAGATGGAGGGCCAGTAGAATCCGCTTTGAAGGATTTTCTGTGCGGTCTTATGTCCTCCGAAATGGCCTCCACAGGCTCCAGCATGGCAGAAATTTATGATGCTTAGTTGCTCTTCTTCCGGTACACATCTCCTGATGATTTGATCTGAACATATTTTGAACAATTATGGTTCATCCCAAAAATAATATTTTATCTGGGAGAAAAAGAGATGTTTATCATTCTTGCCCCATTAAGTAGGGATTTTGCCAGTGACCAGATAATTCACGATATTGGCAAACCAAGGAGCTTTCATAGTGGTCGCATCAATTGCCATCAATTGCTCATCCGAAAAAGTGTCCCGGATAGGTTCAGGTGCAGATGATTCTTCAAGCAAAATGCGAGACAAGTGATCAGCCACAACATTCTCTACTCCCTTTTTATCTTTGATTTCGAAATTGAACTCTTGAAGGAGCAAGATCCAGCGGATCAATCTTGGTTTGGCACCCTTCTTTGCCAACAAATATTTCAATGCAGAGTGGTCTGAAAAGACCACTATTTTTTATCCAAACAGATAAGATCAAAATTTATCGAGAGCATACACCACAGCTAACAACTCTTTCTCAGTGGTGGTGTAGTTAAGTTGTGCATCAATCAATGTCTTACTGGCATAATAGATTACGTGAGGTAATTTATTCACCCTTTGCCTTAAGACAGCTCTGATAGCGTAATCAGATGCATCACACATGAGTTCGAATGGTAAAGAATAATCCGGTGGTTGGATTATTGGTGCATTTGATAAGAGCTCGCGCAATTTCAAAAATGCTTTCATGCAATTCTCGTCGAAGTCAAAAAGAACATCTTTGCCAAGCAAGGTATACAATGGTTTAGCCACCTTGCTAAAATCTTTGATGAATCTTCTATAAAATCCAGCATGACCTAAAAATGATCGAATTTGTCGAACACTCTTTGGTGGGGGCAAATTAGCAATTAGGTCGACTTTGGCCTTATCAACTTCGATTCCTTTCTTGGAAACAATATGCCCCAATACAATTCCTTGTTGAACCATAAAATGGCTCTTTTCCCAGCTAAGAACAAGTTTGGAATCCACACAATGCTGCAACACTTGTGCAAGGTGATTCAAATATGAACCAAATGCCTTCCCAAAAATAGAGAAATTATTCATGAATACCTCGATGAATTTGTCAATCATATCCGAAAATATGGCCAACATGCATCGTTGGAAAGTAGCAGGTGCATTACGTAAGCCGAACGGCATTCTGCGATATGCAAAAGTACCGTAAGAACACGTGAATGTCGTTTTCTCTTGATCAGGCGGAAAAACGGGCTCTTGATTGTATCCCGAATAACCATCAAGAAAGCAATAAAACTCTGGTCCTGCTAACTTCTCAAGGATTTGATCAATGAACGGAAGGGAAAAATGATCCTTTCTGGTAGCTGTGCTCAATTTTCTATAATCAATGCAGACACGCCACCCAGTAGTTTCGCGAGTAGGAACCAATTCTCCTTCAGTAGTTTCTTTCACAGTGATTCCGAACTTTTTCAGAACGATTTGGACTAGACTTACCCATTCACTATCAGAGATCGGATAGATGATTCCAGCATCGAGTAATTTAATGATTTCCTTTAAAATGATTTCCTTTAAAATGATTTCTTACATGTTCGGATTAAGTCGCCTCTGCGATTCTCTCGATGGTGTATTATCATCTTCCAGATGTATTTTAAGCATACATACTGATGGGTCAATCCCTTTTAAATCAGCTAGAGTCCATCCGATGGCCTCCTTGTGCTCTTTAAGTACTTTCAGCAAATCATTCTCTTGTTCTTCCGACAATGTAGATGAAATTATTATCGGAAGCGTTTCACGAGGTCCCAGAAAATCGTACTTGAGCGACTCAGGCAATTGTTTCAATTTCACAGCTGGTAGCTGCTCAATTGATGGAGTCAGCACATCCTTTACCTCAATAGGTAATGGTTCTATCTTAGTCACATTTTCACATAAGTTATCATCTGGACATGATAAACTCGACCTCGTCTCTTCTAACTGCTTCCTTTCAGATCATTTTTCTTCATAGATGGCCAACAAAGCAGTTTCAAATTCTTCTTTGGTTAGCATTGATGGTAATGCTTCATCCACCACTTCGTCTATCTGATCGATGTAAAAACATTCGACCTCATACTCGTTAGGGAAATGGTTCATTGCATGAAATATGTTCAATCTAACCTTCATGTTTCGAAAAGAAACGTCCATGACTCCTGTTCGACAATTAATGCAAGTGTTTGCAGTGGCGAGAAATGGACGTCCAAGGATGATGGGGACTTGATTAATTGATTTAACAGGTGGTTCCATATCTAAAACAACAAAGTCCACTGGAAAGACAAACTTGTCTATTCCAACCAAAACATCCTCGATAATACCCCTAGGTCTTCTTTCTGACCTATCAGCCAGTTTGAGTGTGACCGTCGTGGGTTTCAATTCACCTAATCCGAGTTTCTCATACATTGAGTATGGGATTAGATTAACACTTGCTCCCAAATCCAATAACGCTTTTTCAATTGGTTGCCCACCAATGACACATGGAACAGTTGGGACTCCAAGGTCTTTCAGTTTCTGTGGGGTTTCCAACTGCAATATCGAACAGACTTGATTTGTCAGGAATACTTTCTTTGAAATATGAGCACGCGCCTTTCTCTTACGAGTGCATAAATCTTTGAAAAACTTGGCATACTCAGGAACTTGTTTAATTGTCTCAAGTAATGGAAGATTTATCTTTACTTGCTTAAATGTTTCAAAGATTTCTTCCATTTTTGCCGGTCCCTTGCCCATTCTGGATGGAGGAGTTAGGCATTTAGGGAATGGTGCCTTTGGGACATAAGGTGGAGATTCAAGTTCTGGTTCTTTTTCACATCCGTATTCGACAGTTGAGGGAGACACTTCCTCTATTGCTTTCTCTTTTCCCTTCTCTCTTCCTTGCTCTTTCTCGTTCGCTTTTCTTTTCTTTTCTCTTTTTCTTTGCCTTTCTCTTTCGCTACTTCTCTTTTTTCATCAGCTTCTACAGGCATTTCCACTTGATTATCAACCTCTCTTCCGCTTCTCAGCACTGTAACAGCTTTTAGCTGTTGACTATTCGATGGTCCTTCATCATGTGGTGCTTGGCCTCGAGGATTGTTGATGGATTGGCTGGGAAGCCTACCTTCCTCTGGTTGACTCAGTTGATTGGCCAATTGACTGACTTGGTCTATTATCATCTGCTGAAAAAATTGCATGCTTCGCATCACCTTTTCTTCCAGATCAGAATCTTTTGAAGTGCTGGTATGAGATTTATTAAGATTCTGATTGAAATTCTAATTTTTTCGGTACTCAGAATTTGGATGATAATACAGAGCATTCTACTGGAAATTGGAATTCTGCTGGAAATTCTGTTGTGGACGAAAGATTTGTTGTCCACCCATTGTGTTGGCTCTGTACTGCTGGTTTACCTGACCAGTTTGATTCGATCCACCCCATCCTAAGTTGGGGTGATTTTTTCATTCCGGATTGTAGGCATTGGAGTACATGTTTCTACCCTGCCGCTGATAGGATTGAGTCACATTCACCTGCTCTTGAGGAGTAGGTTCATCAGGAAAGAATGACAAGGTAGTAGGGCACTCATTAGCCATGTGACCTGGGTGGGCACAAATTGAACACACAGTGGGGGTGACAGGAGCTTTAGCTTGCTTAGTCACAACTAACAACATATTCATTTGCTTGGACAACATGTCATCCTTTGTTGATAGATCAAAGGTATTATTGTTGACATCATACAATCCGTCTCTTGTCAACACATGAGATTTAGGTGCCAGGTCCAAGTTGGTTCGCCCCAGTGTCTCACTTTGTATCGAAGTTTGGTATAACTTCTCAAACAATACCCACAATTCGTCAGCTTCTTTTGTTGCACATGATCCACCACAAGATGCATCAACCATGCGTCTCTCTTCTGGAATCAGTCCATTGTAAAAACTTTGGACTTATTGCCACCTTGGAACTTGATGATTTAGGCAATTTCTGATTAGTTCCTTAAAACATTCCCAACATTCATGGAATGTTTCTGTAGGTGGTTGGGAAAAGAATTGAATCTTTTGATGCAACTCTATAGCTTTAGTGATGGGAAAATATTTTTTAAGGAACTGACGATGTAGCTCTGTCCAACTCTCGATAGATTGCGGTTCTAAGGAATAGAACCACGTTTTTGCCTTATCTCTTAAAGAGAAAGGAAAGAGTCGGAGCTTAGCTATCTCATCAGTGACATTGTGGACTCTGAACATTTTGCATACCCCAGTGAATTCATTTAGATGAACATGCGGATTTTTATTTGCTAATCCATGAAAAATTGGTAGCATTTGAATCATTGCTGATTTGAATTCATAGTGGTTTCCTGGAATGGGAGCATGCATGATACATTCCTGATTCTCGTAAAAACCAGGATCATTATAATACTCCAATGTTCTAGGGCCCTCATCAAAATTATTGTTCCTATTATTTCCATTATTGACGTTCCCATTGTTGTTATTCTCATTTCTCTCTTGCCTTTGGTCTGCCATGGTCTCAGTCTGATGATACTGATTCCTCTGGATTCTACAATTCTCTCTATAAGATCTTTCGATCTCAAGATTAAACGGTTGCAGATGTGGGTGATGAGATCGAGTAAAGCTCATGCACCAACACTCACAACAAAGATTGAAGCAAGTATTTCAATCGATTGAAGCAAGTATTTCAATCGATTGACACAAGCACACACAAATTTTCAAACAAATGACTATCAGTCAATCGATTGAAGAATTGTTCTCAATCGATTGAGCTTCAAAGAGTCAAACGGAGTCAGCACAGATTTTGCAGCTAAGATGGCAAACAACAGAGGTCTAGTCAATCGATTGACAGAGGAGTGTCAATCGATTGAAAGAAACCTGTCAATTCAAAGAGAATAATATCCCAGTCTCAATTGATTGACAGAGAATGTTCAATCGATTGAGTCTATGATAAACAGTAGCCAATATCAGAAGAAAAGAAAAGAAAAACAAGATAAAATATTTAAAAAAAATTTTTTTTTTTTAATTCGAATTTCAAAAATGAAAATTAAATATGAAAATTAAGTTTTAAAATTTAAATTTCGAAATTCAAAATTAAAACTTCAAAATCGAAATTTTGAAATTAAAAATTTAAAATTTGAAAATCAAGATCAAGATTTGAATTTCAAAATTCAGATTTCTAAACCTAAAGGCAATCCTACTAAATCTTACTTAAAAGAGAAAAAGAAGGAAAAGAATAAAAGATTCATACCAATCCTAAAACAAGCAGTTCCACAAAAGTCAATAACTAAAGTTTGGAAAATCCTACAAAATATCTAAAAGAGGAAAATAAGGAAAATGGACTCCTACAAAATCTAAAATAAGAAATCCTAAAAATCTAAACTTCCTAAAAGAACTCCACAAAATCTTACCAAGAAGAAGAAAAATAAGGGAAAGAAGATTTTGCAAATCAAAAATTTAAATATTAATTTTTAAAATTCAAATATTCAAATTCACACAAGAAAATCAAATTTTAATTTAAAAATTAAATTTCAAAAATTCTAATTGCAAAAATTTAAGTTCGAAAATCAAAAATCAACCTTTGAGCACCAAATTTCAAATTTCACAACCTACAAACTTCCAAAATTTTAGAGTTAAAGATTTTTTTTTTTTTTTTACCACAAAACACACAAATCCCTATCCAAATTAATCAAAATTTCGCCGATCTCCCCGGCAGCAGTGCCAAAAACTTGATTGATTTTAAATATAACCCTTACAAGTGCACAAGATCTATTGTAGTATGGCAAGAACAAAGGTGTCGAACCCACAAGGAAATGTGAATTTTAATTAATTCTTTCAGAGATTTAAAATGTCCCTAAGGAAGTATCAAAGGGCAGATTCAATTTACCAAAAATTTATCACACTTTTCCTAAATGCAAGAAAAATAAATTAATTAATCTAAACAACTAATTACTGATGAATCTAAGAACAATATTTAAATATGATCAAGGAATATACTACCCCAGATTAGTACCTCTTTTCTATCATTAAAACCCACAGTTTCATTAAAGCATCATTCACACCATCATTCGTCTATAGAAATGATTTGTAATAAAATATGATCATCAATCCGGCATACTCTATCTAAAAATAATGACTCAACCTATCATTGCGGTATGAGTCATGTAAGAAGCATAACGTATCTCATAATGTTTAGATCACAACAATAAGTACATAATCGCTTTGCAGCCTAGATCAGTCTGCAGGTCTAGATCTAGCGATTATAGCCGTTGATACGCGCAATCAACGGTCATAACAAAGCATTCAATATATTTTCAATAATGTAAACTTTTAGCAAAATGATTCCATGATGACAATAAATAGACTGTGGTATTAATCATAAAAAAATTGCTACTTATCTGGGATCGCATCTTTCCCGATCAACTAGTTTAGCCGCTCATCTTTGGTGTATGGTCTCCTTATTCATTCAAAGTCATTCCACTTTTTATTTCTTCCAAAAGATCTTTGTTTACAATGCCTTTTCCTAATTACAATCTATGCTTTCATGAACGTAAAGAAAAAATAATGCAAATCCTAGGTACAATCTACCCAGATGAAACCCTAGAAGAAGGAGAAAGGAAGACCCTTGAAAAATTCCAAAGTGAAGAGCCCTAAGAAGTAAAAAATAATAATGAGTAATGAATCCCCCTTTTACAAAGCTTTAACTTCCCTTTTATAGTAGCCGAACAAACCCAATACCTAATACCTCAATCGATTGAGACTAAAGTCTCAATCAATTGACTTTTAATTCGAGCTGAATGAGGGCAACTTTGGTCTTCATGTGTCAATCAATTGACACTTAGTCCTCAATCGATTGACATCTAAGGGTACAGTCTTCTTTCCATGTGTCAATCGATTGACACTTATACCTCAATCGATTGACATCTCAGGGTGAAATCTTCTCTCTTTTGATAGATGTTGATTTTCTTCACGGATTTTGATGCTTCATTTGACCTTTTTGTCCATAGCTCTTGTGTAGCCTTTAATTACCTTCTTTTATGCTTTTAACGATCCAACTGTCGGAAACACCTGTAAACATTAAAACCTCACAACAACCATCAGATGCTTTCATCGAACAGCTAAATGTAGGGATTAAGGTGCGAAATATAGTCACATTTCGGCACCGATCAACTGGCACTACACATAACTGATGCTTGTTTGATTGCACAGATTTGAAACGCGTATAGCCCTGGTACGTTTCACAATTGTTTGATTGCACATGCTCGTAATACCAACTTATGTATCATTAAGCACCATAAAACCTCCAACGTCAACTTGTTTACATTTGATCATGTATCAACCAAGATCGAAATTCACCCAAATTTAGTGAGCATTTAATCCTTATCGCTTTAGACGTTTCGCAAAACGCAATCCACCTATCTGATGGTCAAATATTGATTCCACAGGAAACACATACCAACATGAGAACTCCTCATAGTATATCATAATCCCTCTCACTTTGGGATGTGTGCCATGTGGAGTCAACATATGATCCATTTAAGAGGTTCATGGTCTCAAGATCTATTGTGTGAATGATTGGGATAAAAAGATCTTCATCATTTGATTCAAGTCAGTCAACAAATTTAACTGTCGAAATATTGGTTAATATCTTAATCTAAAATCCTACACAGCTGATGAACAAGGGCCATATCCATAATGTGAAAATACCAGTCACGACATCAAGAGCTGGAAATCAAGAACAAGGGGCCATTGAACCTATAAATCCGATGGACCATGAACTTTTACAAGGATAAAATTAGGACTTCTTTAGAATTTTAGGTGATGCAACGAGAGTTGTTGATGCCTTGCTGATCGGAGTTGCAAAAGCTCGTAGGAGGAAGGTGATTGAAGGCATCCGAGTATTCGACCATCTCCACTTCTTTAGACTGCCATTAATGAAAAATCTTAGTTGTGATTCGACAAATTTATGCAAATCCTTGGAAAGTCCCCATGTCCCTTCAAGCTTGTACAACCCATTTTTCGTGATTCAAAAGCTAGGGGGACTGACTTGCTTCAATGGGGTTTCAGATCACTTCTAGTGTTCAACGCTCTCTTAGGTGAAGATAGAAGAGGAATACTTGGATAGGTGGCCCAGGAGTTGATTGATGAGGTGTGAAATATGATCATATTTCACACCCTAAAACCTACATTTAGTCACCTGATAAAATCTATTTAATAGTGATTTACAGGTCTGGAGATAAGTTGAGCATAAAATAGCTTAAGAGTTCAGAAAATAACATCAAATCTGTGCAACCTTGGATCATCTAAACTTATCCCAACTTGTAGCTCAATTTTGACCTTTAAAATATCATATTCGTGAAATTACTATTTCACCAAAGTTGTAAAGCTCGTTTTCTTCTTTCGAACTTCATAAGAATCGCCTCAATCTGAGTTCAGAGTAAAAAGTTATGGCTAAAATATTATGGTTGTGTCTGTTTAAAAGTTGAGCTGAATTTCACAAAAATCTAGGAAAATCGGTGGATCGAGCAATAGACTCGATCGATCGAGTTTGGATCGAATTTTTATATTTTTAAAGCAAAAAATTAGTCAAAATTGAGAGAAAAAAGTTAGAGTTTAGAAATTAGACTCTATTTAAGGGAAAATTAGAGTTAGGGCCAGTAGTCTCTCCCTTTGGGGAGCTAGGATCTTTTGAGTTCTATTTTTTTTGAGTTTTTAGTTTCTCTTCAACTTTTCCTACCAAACATTTTTCTTTAATTTTTAGGTTTAGTTTTTTAGATTAATTTAATTTCTGCATTCAAGAAATGATTGTACGCGTTGGATTAAAGTTTTGTGGATTTCATGGATCATTTGTTACGGTATTTTAATGCTATTTTGTGTTTTCATTTCAATCATGTTTTTAATTAACTTAATTATGCATAGCTTAATCATTTTTAAGATGGGGATCTAATGAACCCCATCCGAGGTATTCATTTATTATAATATAGATCTATGGTTGAGATATTATCTTGTCATGGATGTCTGATTTTTAATTGCACTAATATCAGATTGCTATCTAAGATGTGAATGCAAATCACGCTCCATGATCTTAGATCTATAATGATTATTTTACTCTAATCTTCTTCTATACTACTCTTGCCCATCCAAGGGTAAATCTACTCTTGCCCATCCAAAGGTAAATTATGATTGCCATCGAAAGTATGAATGTTAATCATATATTCATGGGGTGTTAATCATTCATCTCCACGACCTCATATCTATAATGTGAAATTTACTCGGGGATCAAATTTTGATTGCCATCTAAGATATGGATGTTAATCATACATTCATGAGGTGTTAATCATACATCCCGACAATCTTAGATCAATAATGTGTGCTTTGGCTTAGTTATAATATCCCGAATATTTTGGACTCGAATTCGATTACCCGGAAAAGTTACGTAATGGATTAAGGGTAATTGGGTAAGTTAACGTAAAAAAAGGAAATTGGTCAAAGGAATTCTGGTATTGACTTATGGAAGTACTAGAATTAGTAACTTATACACCAAAGTGCATGTATGTGCTCAACACTGAAAATAAATTCAATTTAAGTAGATTGGATTTGTAAATAAAAGATCATGATATTTTGAGAAAATATCATGATATTTTGATAGGTTATTGTTGTTATAAAGAGAAAAGAGTGAAGGAGAAGTTTCACTCTTCCTTCCTCTCGTGAGAACCAAAATTTGAGCTCTTGCAAAACTCCTCTCTTTTACTTAGATCCCTTAGCAATTAAAATCACTCTCTCCATCTCAATCGTAGAAATGCCTTGAGATCAGCCACAAATTTGATTAGATATATTGAGAGAGAAGGATAGGAGAGAGTGATACGTGTGTGTAGAAATCTGGGTTGCCTGTTGTTCTAGCAGCAAGGTTAGAGATGGACTAAATATGGAGTTCGATTGATTAAGGCTTGGTAGATTGATCTGGTGCTTGGAAATTGGATCATCGGAAGCCGAGGAAATCAACCTTAAGAGGTAGGCTTTTAACTTCATTTGGTTAAGTTATTTGTTAACTAGATTAGATTAGATAAATGTGAATTTTAAAATGATAATAGTTTAGTTTTGGAAGAAATCAAGCGAAGAAAGAGCAAACTGAGAACAACAGAAATCCTGGAGAAATTCGAAGTTCGAGTTTAAATTTGAACTTCGAATTCAAAATTCAAACATTGAAAATAGAATCGAGGTTCGAATTTTTGCTGTTGTCTGATGCACTTCTGAAGGAATTCGATGTTCGAATTCAAATTCGAACTTTGAATATGGAATTCGATGATCGGATTTTGTCCTGTTTCTGGCTTTCTAAATTTTCTTGAAAAATTTGTGGGGAGCTTTCGTCTGATCTCGTAGACTCCACTAACACATTGTGGTGTTAATCCTTGTAGGTTATAAATAGAAAGAGTCCACTGTGGGGACCTTTGTGTGAATTTAGACCGAATCAAAGTCAATGGTAGGGGAACCTTAAAACTTATTGCATTTTATCCTCTGTATTTGATAATTTGTTTTCAAGCATAGATCCTGAAATTATTTGAACATAAACATGATTCTGAGTAGCATTACTTTTTTTTTTTTTTTTGAAAGGGGAGTAGCATTACTTTGATTTAAGAAATTCTGAATAAACTTTGAAATAACATATGAACTCCGAAATCTTAGAAATTTCGAACCTCACCTTTGAATCTGATTATGATTTAGAACTCTGAAATTTGGAAATGTATTAAGTACATAAAATCCTATATGTTTAGTATCCGCATTTGATTTGAGGTTAATCAGAATGAAACCCTAAATTCTATGAACCATGATGACGGTAAATCAGCCTAGCACAAGTTTCTCTCATGACGCAGGGGTTTGTTACAATTTCAGAAAAATTGTTCATTGAACGACGATGGTTAGTAGAGTTTCTCATCGGTAATACTCTCGCTCTCATGATATATTAATTTGAAATATAATCTTAAGTTATAAATTTAAGACAATTAACTACAGAAGTAATCATGATATCAGAATTCGAAAACATAAGAACTTTAGACCTGTTTAATTTCTCATTTTGAATATTGTTTTAGAATTGGAAGTTAGTAAATTAAGGCATGTTTTGAAAACCATATCTAATTTTATTTTGTCTTTGAAAACTATTGCTTATGACTAAATGTGAATAAAAAGAGTTTCCTCTACCGAGCTTCGATGTTAGCTCACCCCGACTATATGTCACAGGTGTTGAGAGTGATTTGGGCTCCGACGACCTTAATCTTGAAGACTCTGACTACATTCCTGAGGAGGAGCTAGAGATCCCAGCAAAGGAGTTCTTTCCCTAACTTAAACTTGTTAGTGGGTACACTTTTTGTTTTAAATCATTTTGAATTATGGGCCCAATGCCTTGTTTGATTATTTTCACATCATTTTGAGGAACCATCATTATGAACCATTGTTTAGATAATTCGATTAGTCGTCACTGGTGGTTCTTCCTGGTTCCTTTTTGAGATATATTAATGGTATGAGATATTGTTCTTATTTTATTTATTTTTTTTCTGTTTAGAATTATGCTTATGTTTGAGATTTAACTTCTGTTCAGCTTATTGAGAAATCAATAGGTTGGCGAACCGACCTTTTCTATACCTAGAGGATTAGAAAAGTTGGGTTGTCACATCAGTACTTGTATGTAGCGCGTCCAATGATAATCTCATATCTTAATCTATAGATCTATATTGCGTAAATGATAAACCTACGATGCGAGGATTTAGTATCCTAATCCTCACCTTTTTAATGTCTATTTAAATTATATTTTATTACTTAGTTTTTATTTTGTCTATCAAACTCTCAGAATCATAAACTAGTTTAAATATTATACTAGATATATGGTAATTATTTTAATTAATTGTTGTTTCCCCTTTTAAATTTTCTAGCCAATGCTCGTGAGAACGATCTCGTTCTTCGCACCGACTGACTACATCACAATTCGTACGCGTACGAGTAAAACTCATTTAAAACCACAACAAGTTTATCCGTTTTTATCTTTTTTTGCGAAGGAGGTCTATTGCAGTTCCTAACGAAAGGTGGAAGAGTCATTCAAGTCTTTTATTTGGGATGTTAGAGCCTGATAAGAAGAGGGGTTGGCCTCGTAGCCCCTACTTACGACTTGTAACTAAATCAGTACAAAATGCGTCTGGTCAAAGTTGCATTCAAACAGCGTTTTTGCGTTTGACTCATATAATTGTCCCGCGGAACACGTCATGGAGCCCCATTACAAGCAATCAAGCAAGGCTTATATATAAAGGATTTGGTCAAACAAATCTGGTTTGGTAAAAATTCAGCCATTGAATCTATTGGGTCAATACATATGGCAGGCTTGGCCCAGTGAGGCCAGTGACCCAACCAATGATCTGCATCAACCCGATTTATGACCCATTAAACAATAAGTAAAAAGTAAATAACACTAGTCACTTAACCAACTAAACAATTAGATTGATTCAATATTTTTGTACATTAAAAATTATATTAAGCGACTAGGTGGAAAAGAATTTCAAAAAGTGGGGGCCCCAAAATTTTGGGGGCCCGAGGCGGCCGCCTCTTGGGCCTTGGCCCACGACCCGACCCTGATATTAGAATGCAAAGATTGGATGGTTTAAATCTCCCTAAAAAATTACTCTTGGGTGCATTGCCCTTCAAGGTATGATTTATCACCACAATCCATGGTTCAAATTTAAATTTTTCGATTTTGGTCCCTACCGAAACAAAATTTTGAACCAAATTTTTGGTCAAAATATGTATGGAGGGAAATTTTTGGCCGAAATTCAAATATCGATCAAAATTTCAGCTCAAAATTTCAGTTTAGATCATGCCCAACACAACAAGAAATTGTCCATTGTATAACATTGTTCTATCTCCTACTTGTATTCCACACAACAAGAAATTGGTAAAGTATTCTAACAAAACCAAAACATACAATGTGACAAAATAACTTCTAGATCTAATTTTAGAAAGGTCAAGGATATACAGTGGATAATGTTTATTAGACAATTTTGCAGACAGTTTATGTGGTGAGATGTGATTGGCTACACAATTAGTGGGCCTAAGCACTGCAGCCAATCATGTCGCGCCACATAAGCTATCTGCAAAATAGTCTAGAAAAAAATGTCCACCTTTTATTATTTTCACGAAGGACAGATTTGATGCAGAAAAAATGCAAGCAGCTAATGTGGCGTGACGTGACTGGCTGCACCGACCTACATTAATTGAGCATAACTGTCCTTGCAGCCAATTGCGTCACACCACATTAGCCGCCTGCACTTTGTCTACATAAAATTTGTCCATCATATGACACTGCCCATTGACAGTTCTCTGATTGGGCATTTTTAAGGTTGTTGGAGGCGCATTTGAGTGATTTTGCTAAGAGCCGATATAACATTTGTAACTTCTCTCTAGAAACCAATATATTTCTAATATCTACTATTTTCAACACTGTTTTTAGGTAAGTAAAGATATTGGCCAAATTAGCTCAAATCCATTTCAACCTCTCTTTAATACTTTATAGTTTATAGCCAACTTTTTATGAGATCAGATGAATCAGATATTGTACCATTAAATGATAGAGATGGTTGAAGAAACTTCAAGATTTTACATCTTTGCAATGACTTTCTATATTTTATTAATGGAGAGAACCCTCTTGAAATAGAGGTGAATACAATCAATTAAGATCTCAAGAAATTTATAAAATTTAAAATAGTTTCTAAAATATTTATTTCATACTTCTTAAAATATTTATCTAAATAATTATAAATCTCAACTAATATAATCTTATCTAAAACATAAGATATCTGTTGAGATCTTAATTGATTATATTAACCTCTATTTAAAGAGGATTATAAAATATTGAAAATCATTGGAAAGATGTAGAATCCTAAAGTTTCTTCAACGATGATTGCCCATGCATGCCCTTTTTTCGATGAATTCTTTCGAGTTTTTTTGGTTTTTTTTTTTGACATTATTTCGAGCTTGTTGGGTTCACCATTTATTAGAAAAGATAGTGAAGATTAGAAACGTTGGTAATCTTTTCGGAAGAAGGAAAAGCCATACATTTATCATGAACAAATGTATATATGAGACTTCGACTAAATATTATAATCGCGAATTGCCACCCGTACTTTACAAAGTTTAATGACATAGCCACTCAACTGTCTTTGGGTTTCTACAAATGGCGATTGGACTCTTTAAAGTATCCCAACCACAAGTAATTCCAGTTTTAGAAATATATATATATTCGATAAATTCGCTTGAGGTTTGAGGTTCTTGGGACCTCACCCTAAAAGTGGCACTTATGTACACGAAGTGTTTGGGAGGTGGTAGGGTGTGTTTTTGGGGTGGTAGGGTTGTGGCTGCTGGGAGGCGTGTGGGGACGGATCGACCAACTCTACAACTTGTGGCTGTCTCGGAGATAGTAGGGTGTGTTTGGGAGGTGGTAGGGTTGTGGCTGCTGAGAGGCTTGTGGAGACGGATCGACCAACTCTACAACTTGTGGCTGTTTGGGAGGTAGTAGGGTGTGTTTGGCCTTAGTAGGGTTGTGGCTTCTGGGAGGCTTGTCGAGACGGATAGACCAAGTCTACAAGTTCTCAACGGATTAAAACTTAAGGATGTTGTGAGATTGCAAATAGATTAGTAGAAGCTTTAGACCACAAATTTTCTAAGTCCATCCAAATAATGTTGGTGGGATGCATAGTGACAAGTCGTCAATGAATCGGTAAGGGGTAAAGTTGAGAAACTTAGGCAAAATCGGAAAAAAATCAGTAAATATGAGAGAAAAAAAATTAAAAACATAGATGAAAAAAATTTTAACTAATATTTATATATTTAGATATTAAAAATATGACATATAAAGATAATATAATATAATATATTAATCTGCAATTATAATTGTAGTGTGTAGCTTCTTATATTATATTATATTATATTATAAATTTATAATAATATGCTATGCCTATAAACTAGTAGTAGACTAGTAGACTATTACCGGCTAACTAGGCTGCAGAAGGCTACTTTAGAGTTATAGTTTGTACAGACTACTAACTAGAATAGGTGAAGGCAATTACTAAGTTAACGCTTACCAGGCAACTAGCTTTTTATTTTATTCTAAAGTCTTAAGTAAACGAAGTAACGAATAAAGAAGAAAAAAAGAGGGAGAAGGGAAAATATTAGAGGGAGATTGCCGATTGTCGCCCCTTGTCTCAAAAGAAAATTCTAACCTTAGAGTTTAAGTATTATTTTTTATTCATCTTAAAAATAAGGGTCACTGTAAAAAATAAGATCATTAACAGCAATCAAAAACTGCTACTATTAACAAAAAATTGTCGCTAATAATCTTTAATACACTACAAAAAATAAGATTATTAACGACATTTTTTTAGAGCAACAAACTACAGTTATTAATAAAAAAAACCTATTAAAAATATTAGCTGCAGTTTTTGGCTGCTGCTAATAGTCTTGTTTTTTGTAGGACAATTTTTTGCTTCAAAAAATTACAGCTAATAATCTGTTTTTTTGTAGTGGGTTTTAAAACCTTTTTTTTTTTAAGAAGGCGGTTGGTCTTTCAAATCGTTGACACAACGCCGATTCGGCAATTTGGCCAACCGCCGATTACATCATGATAGTTAAAATCGGAAAGTATCACCCATATTTTTGAATAAATCCGTGATGTTTGTCACTATGGTGGGATGAAATGCATTTGTTCCATTCCAATTATTAGAAGTTTATCATGTGGCAATTGTTTCATATTGGAGATCCAATCATAAAAAAGTCATCATAGTGTAAGTATACACAGTCAATGGTAATTGTATATCGGGTGATCAATTATTATTTTTTTGACTTTTTTTTTTTATTGGGCATTCGATTAATGCATGGATAATGCATACAAATACAGGCCGTATTGGCCGCATTTTCATATTTTAAAACAATGCTACCCCATTTATAATAAAAATATAAGTGGAGCGTGTTTTCATATTTTTCGAATAACAAATTCTATTAAAAGCTAAATTTTCATAATTCAATACTCTCAGATTTTGACCGTCTAATATGTTGCCCATGATCTTAAGATCTAATGTGAGAAAGAATTGGGCAAAAAATGACCACTATCATCTTATTCAAGGCAGCAGTGTGAACGGTGGAACCTTGACTTGCATATTTGAGTTGCAAAATCGCTAACCTTGATTTTTATGCTGGTAAATTAAATAAAAGGTACCGATATTTGCAACCAAAAAATCTGGTGCCACAGCTGATAATTCTATCGCTCACACCATCAACTGCCTTGAAACAGGATAAAACTGTTTTTTACTATTTCAAAGAGCAGCCCGCTTTTATCTTCTTCCAATTAATCCATCTCTCTATCTCCACATTTCTTTATTGGAGCAAACAACGGGCTGCTAGCTGTACTTTTCTACTCTCCCAAAGAACAGGCTACTAGCCTATATGGATTCAAATTATAAGACAACCACACATTTGTCAATGACATGGAATAATGGGATATTACCGGCATCACCAAATAAATCTGTGGGACACATCTTTAATCAATTCTAATTATCAAGTAATAAAACATCATATGAAATTACGAACTGCAGCTAGCCTAAGAGCATCTCCGGCAGGAGGGCTATCCCATGCGCCAAAGGCATTATAGCTATCCAAATAACAAAAAACGACCTCCAACAAATAAGCTATCCCACTATCTAAAATTGATATTTGCTACAGTAATAGCTAAATTTAGCTATTACTCTAGTAGTAGCCAAACATTAAAATAATATTTTTTTAAGGATAACTCTCTCTCTCTCTCTCTCATCTAATAGTAAAATAATATAATAAGAATAAATTGAAACCGCACCGAAACTCAAGAGTCCCGAACCGCACCAAAATCCGACACAAACCAAACCGAGCCGAACCCCAATGCGGTTCGGTTTGGGTAGCTTGAAAGCGAAAAAAACCCGAAAAAACTAAAAAATACCCTAAAAAAAATAAAAAAGTAAGGTATTTTACCTACACCAAACCGTGCCAAAACCCGACACAAACCAAACCCAACCCAACCCCAATTCGGTTCTGTTTGGGTGGCTTGAAGCAAAAAAAACCCGAAAGAACAAAAAAAAACCCTAAAAAAAGTATGTATTTTACCTACACCTAGACCAAACCAAATCGGTTTTGGTTTCAGAAAAAAAAATTAAACCAAACCGAAATCCGACACAAACCAAATCGAACCCCAATTTGGTTCAGTTTTTGTTTGGGTGGCATGAAGTAGAAAAAAAATTCGAAAAAAACGAAAAGATACCCTAAAAAAATAAAAAAAAAAAATAGGTATTTTACTTACACCGAACCAAACCAAATCGGTTTCAATTTTAGAAAAAAAAAATTGAACCCTACCAAATGGGTTTCGATTTGGGGTGTATCGAACCGAATACCGAAAATTTCGAGTTTGGTTCAGTTCGATATACCGAACTTGAATCCCTAAGTGTGGGTAGTAAAATATAATAAAACAAGTACCCAAATTGTTTCGATTTGATATACCAAAAAATAATATTTTAAAAAAAATGAGTAATTAAAATAGAGTGTCTGCTGGAGTGATTTTTACTGTAATAGTAGTTAAAGTATTATAGCAGTAGTTAAAGTGCTACCCAAATTTAACTCTCGTATGTTATATCCCGTATGTTAAACGATTAACAAATCTCAAACACAGCCATAGGGGTAAAATGGTAATTTTACGAACAAGCATGTGGTCTCAGATTTTTATGGGATTTAAAATATGGCATTTATAATTCTTCCTTCTATTAATGTTGGTGCCTTAAGTTAAATCTCACATATGAAATATATATATATACCATGTTTGAAATTACGTGATAAATTAAATGGTTTGAAATATGTATTTTGGATAATGAGCCACGTCATAATATATGACTGGCCTCGTATACCATGTTTGAAATTACGTGATAAATTAAATGGTTTGAAATATGTATTTTGGATAATGAGCCACGTCATAGTATACGACTGGCCTTGTAGCTTCTTCTTTGTGGGAAAACTATCCCAGTAGCTTCTTCTCCAAATAACAAGCTATCCCAGTAGGGAAAACTAATTTTAGCCATCCAAATATCAACAAATGAGTTCAAGCAGAAAAGCTATCCTACTCGCCAAGATAAAATTTTGCTACAGTAATAGCTATATTTAGAAAATAAGTTCGATCAGAATAACTATCCTACTCGCTAAAATAGATATTTATTACAATAATAACTAAATTGCTACAGTAATAGTTAAATTTAGCTATTATTGTAGTAGTATATCACGAAGTTATTCTTTGCGACGTAATCTCTCGGACAGTAATTAACTTTTCTAAATTAGATCAACCTACTCATATTTCAAATCTGTACGGTAATGTATTAAGTTAGAAACTATGGAGATTCCCGAAATCCAAATACTATAGCGATACGCAGCGATTAGTATAGGGAGAACCCCCCTCATAGGGTCTGGGTCCGCACTGTGGATGATGATCGTGAACCACTAAACACGATGGCTCCAGCGTATGACGCGACTAGAGGACCTAACACCTATGCGAAGCTTCGATGCAGGAACTCAAGTCCACAAGACTATCATACGCGTTCCATAGGGGATCACTTAGGCCAGCGACACGTCACGTGACTGTTAGATCACTTCCTCATATATATGGGTTAAACACTAACATAAGCAAAACAACGGGAGGACCCCAAACATATTGGTTTGACATGTCGCGCCTCTACTACACCAATATACACCCATAATGCCCCATGTCTTCCACCATACGTCTGTGCCACAACTATAATTTGTCACTATACCGTATGCCTTCGCGGCCTACGACCGAAGCTCTCGGAGTATCAATCGGCAAGCCCTTATGACTTGGTGATGCGCCTACGATACACCAGCTTGTAACCACCAGTGCTGCATACTAGTTGCCCTGCGCCTAGCCCAGATGGCCACATCATCACAAGTAGCTAAACATTAAAATAATATTTTTCTTAAGTATAACTCTCTTTCTCTCTCCTCTCTCTTTCTCTCATCTAGTAGTAAAATAATAAAATAAGAATAAATCAAAACCACACCGAAACCCGAGGGTCCCGAGCAGGACCGAACCCCACCGAAACCCGACACAAACCGAACCAAGCCGAACCCCAATTTGGTTCGGTTTGAGTAGCTTGAAAGCAAAAAAAAACCAAAAAAATATCCTAAAAAATTAAAAAGTAGGTGTTTTACCTTCACCGAACCACACCGAAACGCGACACAAACTGAACCGACCCGAACCCCAATTCGGTTCAGTTTGGGTGGCTTGAAAGCTAAAAAAACTCAAAAAAACTAAAAAATAAAAGAAGTATTTTACCTACACTGAACCAAATCGGTTTCAATTTCGATTTCAGAAAAAAAAAAAAAAAAATAATTAAACCGAACCAAAACTCGACACAAACCGAATCCCAATTCGGTTCGATTTCAGTTTGGGTGGTTTGAAGCCGAAAAAGAACCCAAAAAAAATGAAAAGATACCCTAAAAAAATAAAAAAATGTATGTATTTTACTTACACTAAATCGAACCAAATCGGTTTCGATTTCAGAAAAAAAAAAATTAAACCAAACCAAATGAGTTTCGATTCGGTATACCAAACTAGCATCCATAAGTATGGATAATAAAATATAATAAAATAAAAATTAAAAATAATATTTAAAAAAAAAATGTAACTAAAATAAAGTATCTATTGGAGTGATATTTATCCTAAAAATAGTTAAAGTCGTGTTTAACTCCAAATGTAGCTCTCGTCGCTAGAGATGCTCTTAGGCGCCTGTGTACGGCTCTTAGAGTGCATACGAATATATGATATGATAAATCGGCTTCCCACCAATGTTTAAATGAAAAGCCAATGTCCCACTTATCAGGCCCCAATGCGAACGATAAATCAGCTCCCGCCCCATTTGGAGGCGGAGAGAGGTCTGAAACTGATATCACATATGAGATATTTACAAACAAGCGTCCTGTATTATATTTTATCAGCAAAAATTAAGGGTACCAATCTTCACACACTGTGAGATTGCTTTCTCACCCCAGTAAGAAAAAATAAACAAAAATAAAGTAGGGGGTTAAGGATTTAAATGAGTTCTCTTCTAGCGGAGTTTCTCAACGCCAAGGTGAGAAAACAGTCTCATGGGGTGTGTGAATGATGGTATCGAAAAATTACATGAGATTTGTTTTCCGAAACAACGGCCCCACATAATTGAAACGGGCAGCCATAAAATCAACCCACGTAAGGCACTGATTAATTTAAATAAATAATTACAATGCTGCCTTTGGCAACAAATTTTCATGTTTTTTTAAAAAGATTTGAACTTTTCTTATTAGGCATTCGACACGTGCATGGAGAATCCATACGAATACCGGCCGTATGGGGCACTTTTTCATAATTAAAAAAAAAAATCAACCTCTTTTATAATAAAAATGTAATTGGGAGGTGTTTTCATACTTCTCTCATAACAAATCCTATTAAAAGCTAAATTTTCATAATTCAATACTCTCAAATTTTGACCGTATAATATGTTGGCCATGATCTTAAAGAATCAAGTGGTACAATTGATGATTCCATCGCTCACACTGTTGACTGCCTTCAATCAGATTCTAATGGTAGTTTTTGGTCCTAATCTCACAGACATTCGATCTTGATATCACAGTCCACATATCAGACAGTCAGATTTGATTCCACGTGCACAAATTCGTGATCATAGTGCACCAAGGTACACCAGGATTACTGTCACTTTGGGGAGATTTTGCATGTGTAATCAACATCTTACCCTCTGATATTTGGGGATGGTCTTAGAACCTACTGTGTAAACGATTGGGATAAAAAAATGGCCTCTAGCAACAAATTTAAGGCAGTCAACAGTGTGAATAGTGAAATCATCAGTTGCATAACAAAGATCTTTGGTTGCAAAAAAACTACCTCTAAATAAAACAAATTTTCTGCATGTTTTCTTGCTTCAGAAGTAATACAGGAGATTGGACACTGATAGTTATCCGGTAAGATCCAACCGGTTTAACTCGAAATGAGGTTCAACCGTTTTAAAATCGCCGGCAAGTGGCAACTGATTGAAAAAAGTTAATGTCCACTTATAAAAGGTAAAGTCAAGATACCCTTGCATCCAATGGTTCCAACAACAACAGGTAAACCCCCTCCCTCAATTGCTTGATTGAGTATGGTCAATAAATATATCTGCACTCCGATCCTCCACTACAAAAAATAAGACTATTAGCGGCAGTTTTTTCTATTAGTCCTGTCACTACCAAAAATTGCTGCTATTAATTTTGCTGCTACCAAAAATTACTTTAAAAGCAAGTACAACTAATACACCTTATTTTTGTAGTACTCTACAAACGAGTTCATCATTCATAGAACATCCCTCAGCTTTTTACCTTGCTCGTGTGGTCCTGGTTTCGTCGTTTCACAAAAGAAAACGAAAATATAGAAGCAATAAAGTAAGCATGGGTCCCAAAATCCAATTGGAAGATGCATGATGTCTCCACTCTCTAAATTTACGTGACCTAAATGTGCTGATCAACTTTGCGCTCAGTAAGTAGTGTATTATGTGAACAGTTTCACACGACCATTTCAACTATATAAAGAGTCCTTCCCCTCCCCTCCCTAAACTCATCACTCGCAATACTAGTGTCTACCCTTTGTTTGAGAGAGAGAGAGAGAGAGAGAGAGAGAGATGGAAGGTTGCAGTGGCTCTAGTTCATCTTCTTGCATTTTTCTTACACTCCTAACCATCTTCGCCTTCACGGCTGCTGCTGCAAGGGTCCACTCAAATGGAAACACGAACACAGAGTTCATTAGGACTTCATGTGCTGTAACTACGTATCCAAACCTGTGTGTTCAATCTCTCTCTGCCTACGCAAGTGCCATTCAAACAAGCCCAACCCAAATCGCTCATGCCGCCCTCTCCGTGAGCCTCGAGGCCGCCCAATCGACCTCGGCTATTATGTCAAAATTGTCAACTGAACAGGGCATGAATCCAAGAGAGGTGATGGCCATGAAGGACTGCATTGAGGTGATGGGCGACTCGATCGACGAGCTAAAGAGATCAATTGGGGAGATGGGGCACCTAGCTGGCCCTAATTTTGGGCTTCATATAAACGATATACAGACATGGGTGAGTGCGGCACTCACGGAGGAGGACACTTGTATGGATGGTTTTGCCGGAAACGCCGTAAAGGGGAACTTGAAAAACGAAGTTAGGAGCCATGTTGTGAATGTGGCGCAAACGACGAGCAATGCTTTGGCCCTCATAAACAGTCTTGCCTCCACACAAGTTGCATCACCCTAGCTAGTTTCTCCTTTTTTTAATTTGTTAGTTGCTAAGGTTGCTCTTGCTACATTCTAAGCTAAGTAAAAGTCTCTTAACTCTGTTGTATTTATTTTTCGTTTGAAAGTTTCAATGGGTACTATAAATTTGCTATTTACATGTTTTCATGCTCTTCCCTTCGTAATTAAGTCCGTTTTAATTATTTTTACATGTTACCAAATTTTATAAATTTTGTTTACTTTCATTAAAATCGGCCGGTCAAATATGCACAATTTACAGGATGCTTGGCATAAGATCTTTAGCAGGAGAGTAAACTCCACTAAAGTTACAACTATGAACTGATGGATCCCATATAAGACTTGAAATTCCGTCGATCTACAAAATTTATCTGGTATTCGATTAATTTTAATTAATCTAGAGATTATATAATATAATGCCAACAATCACCACAACACGAAATATACGTGGAAACCCAATCACTGGGAAAACCACGAGATCTAAGTCCACTAACCAAATCCACTATAAAAATGAAAGATTACAATGAGTTTTGAATGATATACCGACAATGCCCTATCAAACTCAAATGCAAATCGACATCCCTTCTCGGGTCGCCTCCATAAGTTCTGATTCGGATGCTTTTCTTTCCCGTTGATGAACACACAACAAACCACTTTGTATTTCATAAGGTTATCAATCACACACTATAATCTCTAGGTAAGACCAACACTCCAAACACTTGAGCAAAACAAGGTAAAATGAGGTGAAGAAAGATAGAACTCTTTGAGTCGAAATCTATTTGCAAACACTCCAATAGTTTCAAAGAGTGAAGAAGATGATGTTCTAGGGTTTTGGCTCAAGGAGGAAGAAACACTTTTTGTTTGCTTGCCTCTGTTTTTCAAAACACTGACTTTTATACTCAAAACCCCCAAAACCCTAAAAAATCGGAAAAAGACGAGGGCCCTTTTTACATGAGAAATGGAACAAAATAGGTTTGCTGTCGAGAGGATTACGCGTGATAGACATCATGTTATGACAACAAGGTTATGATAGGTATATCACTATAGGTCAGGATGACAACGCTGTGGCTCCTAAGGCCACAAAGACAACCCCCAAATTCTCAATCCGTTCTTTCAAAGATATTTTTCAAGCTCAGTTCATAGTATGACAGATAACATTGATTCAACAAGGTAGACCTCATCCATCTTGGCACACAACTATCCTAAGGGAGATCTACATGAATTTTGGAGAAGAGTGTGACAAACAGGTTCTTCCAGACTTAATGGCACATTTTCATCTAACTTATTTTTCAACTAAATATAATTTAAGATATGTAAAATATCAAGATCCGATTAGGTAATAAGCAAAACGGTGGACCCTTTTAAGTAAAGTAAAGTAACAAAGAAAAAATCAATGACTATTTTACATCGGATGATGGAGATTACTTTCTGGCCCAATGTTCCACATTCTTTCATCAGACTGTCAGATGTTGATATCACGTGGCATACATCCCCAGAAGTAAACATGATCATGGCATACCATCAAATGTCCTTCAATTTCCCTTTTTGGGATGTGTGCCACATGGAACGAACATCTGACTATTTGAAAGTAGGCTCATGATTCCAAGATCTATTCTATAGAAGGTTTGGACGAAAAAAATCTCCATCATCTATTTTAAAGTAGTCAACAAGTTTTTTCATTGGTTAAGAGAGGCGGCTGTAACATAAAGTGGTGTGGTAGTAACACCAGCCTATTCAATTGATCTTCCACTATTTACTTGGACCTTTTATCTTACACTATCAAGGTGTTGTTTATTATTATACCATGTGGTTTCTTATTATACCATGTGGTGCATAATGCGAGCCAGAAACTTTTATGGGAGGAGGCCAAAGTATGAATAAAAAAATATCTAGTTAGAAGAGCCAAAGAAATGAATCAGAAATTTATTAAGATCATAAAGAATAAAAATAACATTCATTCATTGTTAATAAATTAGAAGCAAAAGAAAAATAATAAAACAATTATTTTTAATATATTTAAATTTCAACTCAAACACCTAATATAGTTTCGGGCGTAAGCCGCCCTTTTATTTTCAAAACTACCTTATAAAGAATATTAAAAAAATATTATTTTTTTTCAAAAAACTCTGCCCGCCCTCGCTCCTTCATGACTAGGTCTATATTAACTGGGCTAAGCCCAATCTTTAACTTTTTGGGTATTCTTGGATAAAATAGTAGGAAAATGACGAATTTGAATTTATGATGAATTCCTATCAAGGATCAAACTTTCGGGTTTCATTTCGGTTTTGGAGGGGACCGAAACCAAAAATTTTAACCAAAATTTCAATTGATAATTTCAATCTCATACAAAAATATGACCGAAATTTTAATCCTTGATTCCTATGCTTCATGAGGTTGTAGGAATTCTCGGGATTATTTTATTTTCTTAGATATACTTTGAGAAGAGAAGTTATAGTAGGGGGGTTTAAGTGTTAGTGCTAAAAAATAGGAGAGTGAAATCGGGTGTTTGGTTGAGTCTTGGGATATAGTTTAAGAATACTTTTATTCTTTTCATCAAGATTCCTCCATATTAATCGAGGTTCTATGTTCTTAAATGGTTGATTAATTTGACTTATATGCTAGACATTGTTTTTAGTCTTAGTCTTTGACACAATAGATCTTAAGATTATGCTTCTAAAATCAGAGGGTCGGATTTTTATTTCATATACTCGACACCTCGAAAAGTAATATGAGAATAACGTTTATCTACACGATTGATTATGTTCATACTTTGGGATGTGTGTTGCGTGGAATAAAATTTGACTCTTCTGATGATAAGAGCCTCCTCGCAAGATCTATTATAACAAACATTTGGACAAACAACGATCTTCATCGTCTGATTCAAAGTAGTCAACTATTTAAGCATGCCAAACTGAAGTTGAGAAAGAAGAATCTTGGGTTGTATAGAAAGGGACCTTCGAGAGGAAAAAAAAACTAAATAAGTGGAGAGGCAGTGGCCCCTTTTAGCCCTCCTTTGGCTTCATCCTTGTGTGTGATCAATAATTTATCTTCTCCAAGTGACAATCTGTCATTGGAATGTCTAAGCTAGAGAAGCATATAAGTGGATGTGAGTCATTCATTTGGTGAACTTTAACATAGGCATTAAAAACTAAGAACAAGGGTTGATATTATAATGCACAGATCGGATGGCTCAAATCTCCCTCAAAAATTACTCTTGGGTGCATTGCCCTTCAAGGTATGATTTATCACTAAAATCAATGGTTCAAAATTTTGAAATTTTGGCCGATAATTCAAATTATCGGCACCCTACCAAAACGAAAATTTGACCCGAAATTTCGATCCAAATATGTATGGAGGGAAAATTTTCGGTCGAAATTTCAGCTCAAAATTTCAGTTTCGTTCATTCCCGAAACCGAAAATGAAGCCGCTCTTTAGATCCTTGCTACAACCACCTCTCCACCACCACCACCATGGCAACCGCTACCTCCTACTCTATCACTACCTTATAAGGCTGTCATAAATACATGTGTGCCTTTCACTAAATTGTCCAAGTGGCAATCCATCAATGAAACTAGCTCATGTAAAATATTAAGCCTATAAGTGGATGTGAATCATCTGTTTGATCAACTTTAATATCATCCCTTGAAAGTAAGAAACTCAGCTGATATTAAAGTCAACACTTTGGATAGTTAAAATGACCCAATGAGTTTAATTTTTTGTCATATTTCCCTCTTGTGTATGATCCTTCCGTAATAGCATGGATTATATAATTTATTATTTTTGATGGACACGCTTTGAGGTTGTTGGGTCCTCACCCATTTGTTAGATCAAGAAGATTAAAACTTACAAAGAATACAATATATAAAAAAAAGCCAAAAAATAATTTAACACCATGATTACCCACATCTTAAACTGATAATGGTGTAAGATAATTTAAATACCAGTTTGGTACTTAAAACTTTAAATGATGGAATCAGGTTCTTTACCAAAAGATCGTGATTTCATGAAAGCCAAAAAGGTGCAAAAGCTATCCGTTGCACTGCAAGTTGGTGCACCATTTGGTTAGTTGGAAGAAAGTGAATGCTGGCTAATAGATCATTACTTTTAATCTTAGTAACATTAAGAGCCTCTTTGAATTAGAAATACTTTCTAAAAGGAAAAGGGCACTGGAGGACGGATTTTATGTAGATAAAGTGCAAGTGACTGATGTGACGCAATGCAATTGGCTGCAAGTATGATAGACTCAATTAATATAGGTCAGTATAGCCAATCATATCGCGCCATATCAGTCGGCCTATGTGGCATGATGTGACTGACTGTAGTGCTTGGGCCCACTAATTGTGCAACCAATTACTTCTCGTCACATAAATTGTCTGCAAAATTGTTTATCAAATATTGTCCATTGTATAACACTCTTTTATAAAACTAACTTAAGAAGTTACTTTATCCAATCCTATGTTTTGGTTGATTAGAATACCAAACTAATTTCTTGCTGTGTCGGATACAAGTAGGAGATAGGACAGTGTTATATAGTAGATAATTTTGCAGGTAGCTTATATGACATGATGTGACTGGCTGCACACATAGTGGGGCTCCAATACTGCAGCCAGTCACATCACGCCACATAGTCATCTGCATAATTATCTATGAAAAATTGTCCACCATTCATAATTTTCCATAGGGGATGTGGTATTTCAACCATGGATCAAAATTTCGTCCAATACCGATACGTATCGGTATCAGACATGAACGATACGGTACATTCAATGTGAATGTACCGTATCGTTCGTTCTAATATATTATACCGAACGATACATTGAATGTATCGTTCAGTATCGTCCGATACGTATCGATTTTGAGCTCGGACGATACATATCAAGAAATCGAAATTTTGATCCTTGATTTCAAGCACTTCATTTGATTCGTTCCCAACCTCCTTTAAACGGGTTGGCCATCTTTTGTGATCGGCAATGAAGCAATATTGATAAATCTACTGTCGCGCAAATTGATGCACTCACTCATTCTTCCCTTTTAGTTAACTTTGTCCTATGGAACCCTCACAGTTACATATGCCAATTATAGGTGAGAGCTGGTATCAGGTAGGAAACCGAGCGCAAGTCACAGTAAACGGGCCAATCCCCTTCCGTTCATATCAATTGGTCAAGTCTTGGCGGACACTTGAGCATGCAAATCAATAAAAGTATACTTAATTTTACATTGGGAAATTGTAACTGGGGGACAGTTTTGATGAAGACAAAGTGCAGGCGGCTGACGTGGCGGAACATGACTGGCTACAACAACCTGTATTAATTAAGCCCACCGTACTTGCAGCCAATTGCGTCGTCCTACATTAGTCGCCTGCACTTTATCTACATAAAATATGTTCATCATATAACACTATCCATTGACATTTCTCTCATTGGGCATTTTTAAGGTTGATGGAGGGGCATTTGACTGATTTTGCTAAGACCCGATATAACAGTTGTAACCTCTTTCTAGAAACCAATATATTTCTGATATCTACTATTTTCAACACTGTTTTTAGGTAAGTAAAGATATATATTGGCTAACTTAGCGCTAATCCATTTCAAGCTCTCTTTACTACTTTATAGCCAAATTGTTATGAGATAATATGTTTACCATTAAATGATAGAGATGATTGAAGAAACTTAATATTTCACATATTTGCCATGATTTTCTAAATTTTATTAATGGAGAGAATCCTCTTTAAATAGAGGTGAATACAATCAATTAAGAGTTCAAGAGATCTTTAAAATTTAAAATAGTTTCTAAAATATTTATTTAATACTTCTTAAAATATTTATCTAAATAGTTATAAATCTCAACTAATGTAATCTTCTCTAAAATATAAGATATTTCTTGAGATCTTAATTGATTGTATTAACTTCTTTTTAAGAGGATTCTCTCCGTTAATGAAATATAGAAAATTATTGTAAAGATGTGAAATCCTAAAGTTTCTTCAATGATCGATGATTGCCCATGCCCATTTTTTGATGAATTCTTTCGAGCTTTTTTTATTTTTTACAAATTCTTTCGAGCTTGTTGGGTCCATCTTTTCTTTAAAAAGATAGTGAAGATTAGTGACGTGGTAAATAGGGTACAAATATTTTTTTCTTTTGTTTTTTTTTTGATGGAATAGGGTACAAATCGTTTAGGCAGAAGGAAAAGCCATACATTTATCATGAACAAATGTATATATGAGCCTTCTACTACATATTATAATCACGAATTGCCACCCCTACTGTACAAGTTTAATGACATAACCACTCAACTGTCTTTGGGTTTCTGCAAATGGTGATTGGACCCTTTAGAGCATCCCAACCACAAGTAATTCCCACTTATATATATATATATATATATTATTATTATTATTATTTATTTTATTTTATTTTTCTATAAATTCGCTTGAGGTTCTTGGGACCTCACTCGTAAAGTGACACTTATATATACCAAGTGTTTGGGAGGTGGTAGGGTGTGTTTGGCACGTGGTAGGGTTGTGGCTGTTGGGAGGCTTGTGGAGATGGATCGACCAACTGTACAAGTTCTCCATGAATCAAAACTTAAGCATGTTGTGAGATTGCAAATAGATTATTAGAAGCTTTAGACCACAAATTTCGTAAGTCCATTCAAATAATGTTGGTAGGGATGAAATGCAAATGGTCCATTCCAATTATTAGAAGTTTATCATGCGACAATTGTTTCATATTGGTGATCCAATCATAAAAGAGGCATCATTTTGTAAGCATACACAGTCCATGGTAATCGTATATCGAGTGATCAATGATTTCGACAGGGTAGCGAAAATGGTGATTTTTTATATAATTATAAGTGGATTTAATTTCTAGGTACGCATGAAACATAACTGTATAAGGCATGCATGAAGGGGAGGTGTGCATGTCACAAGAATATGAAAGACGATCCAAGATTTTTTTTTTAAATCAGTTTTAATTCTGGCCTTTTTGATTGGGAAAAGTCGTAAAAGGATGATGAAATTCGTATTGTTTGATAGCCTATTCAATTAGCAGCCGACTCTTTTAACCATCATTTAAACGATAAAATAATTTTTAAATGATCTTACATCATTAATGGTTTAAGATGTGAGTGATCTCACTGACAAACTGATAGATCATAAATTGACCATATTGATCTATCGGCTATAATATTAACTGTTGTTTTTAGTTTTAGCGTCTGATATTAAAGTTCATCAATCAGACGATTCACATCAAGGTATCAAATATCGTCCAATACTAATACGTATAAGGTATCGACAATCTCTGATTTTGATTTTGTTGGTTTATTTTTTTTTTATAATACTTTCTTGTTTTATGCTTTTGTTTGTGTTATAATGTTTTTAATAATATTTTTTCTATGTTTTGAATCTTATGACGTGAAAGTGCATTGCATACGTTGTTTTTTCCGTGATGTTAATCCTTGCCAATGCATATGTTATTGGAGTGTGCAGAGTTAGGGAAAAGAGTTCCTCTGGTGGCACTCACCTGTTTAATTATTGAAAGCGCCACGTATTGAACCCCTAAAATATCATTGATTGTGTTAGATCAGATGATTGAGGTCGTATTTCACAGATATCCCTTACAAAATAGATCTTGAGATCATAGCGCACCGATTAGATGGTTAGCATTTGATTATATTTGTCATAGATTCCCAAAAACTTCCCTTGAATCATATAACACACGGCACACTCAAACATGATTTTAAGGTCATTTTTGGGGTTCTATGTTACATTGAATAAAAAATTTACTGTCTGATAGGTGCACTTTGATCTCAAGATCTATTGTGTGGATGATCTGGGTGAAACGAGACTTCCTACGCAATCAATGTTTTTCAATGGATTTGGGACCTGGGCGCCAACATAGTTACCAGGGTTAGGAAGTTGCACCTGATTTTCCTGTAGCCTTCTTCTGTGATGTCAGTTGTCAAGTCATTTGTCTCCATTCAAAGTTGACAATGTATACATCTTTCTAGGTTTTAAATGAACAAGTCTTAGAAGTAGACCCTATGTATGGGGTACAGTACTATACAGTCTACACTATGGACCGACACATATCAGCCGATTCATTCGGTCTTCCATGGACCGATACCCAATACCGAAACCGAGTTTGATACCTTGGTTCGCATCCACTTTAAGGCATGTTTCTTTGGGCTGAAAAATGTTCTAATGGGAGATTGGCCAATTCGATAATTTAGATTGATCACATATGTGTAAGATAAAAAGTCGTAAGATCATTTAAATACCAGCTAAGATACTAACAGTACATATAATTTTTGGAACCCGTTTGAGCCTTTCATTTTAAGGTGTTTGACCGTTCTAAATTACATGGTAGATTTTTCTCCATGAAAGTATCACATGGCACATTTGATGAAATATAATGCTACCTGTACAAAATCAGGTACACGATACAAATTGTGAACGGGTGAGTTAGGCCTATAGTTGCTCAAAAAAAAATCGTCAACTCCGTTGTTGGAAATGGGACCAAGGGGAGTTTTTGAAGAACATTTTATGAAATATAATGTTTGATCCAGAGTGCAGTTTGGAGCAAACCTAACTATCAAAGAAGTTTTTTCTTTCTTTTTTCTTTATAGCTAGGTAAGGTGAGAGTGAACCTGCACCCTTCAGGCACTGCCAAAAATAAGACCAAAGTACAGTCCAAAAATTGTCGTTATTAATAAAAAAATATTAAAAATTATTAAGACTATTAGCGATAAGGGTATTAGCGGCAATTTTTTTGTTAATAGCGACAATTTTGTTTTAATTGTTGCTAATGGCCTTATTTTTTGTAGTGAGGTTGCAATATTGTAAGCCTTCCATTGGCTTAGAGGCCCGATCTCAACTATTAAAGATATGATTGAAACACGTCCAAATGTTAAGTTTTTATTGTATAGTTTTCAGTTTTCATTTCGTTAGAGGGCATGTCGTCCATTAATTTGAAATTGATGTTTCATGATCAATAAAAAAATCCTACATACTTAGCTCAAGCAAAAATGTAACGATTATATAGCAAATTCTAACCAGCTATATATGAAAATAGAGAATGTGGGCTAAAGACAGTTAGAAGGGAGTCAGGACACGAAGGATCAAAATTTCAGGTTTTATTTTGATTTCAGAGGGGACCAAAACCAAAAATTTGAACCGAAATTTCGGCCGATAATTTTAATCTCATACAAAAATATGATAAATATTTCGGTCCAAATTATCATTTTAGTGAGGACCGAAACTAATACTTTAGACCAAAATTTCAGTCATTTCGACCGAAATTTTGATCCTTGCAGGACACCCACACCCTCAATTGTTGTAGTCCTCTAGAATTTGAGGCTATATTCATCCAAACTATGCAAAAATCCCACATTCATTAATGAAAATTATACCCATGTCTTTGAAATATTTATTGATATTGGATAATGAGCCACTTGATATGCAACTTATAGAGAGAGGTGTGTTGCTTTTCACCTTTCATATCAAACATGTATATAGTAGCTACGCTAAGTCACAATTTCTGTTACTAGGGTATTATTGATAAAGTTATGTATTGTGATATTATCAGCAATTTATCAATAAATCTACAACGATACGACGTGAGAGGAAATTGGGTTACCATTTTAGTGACCAATGATATGCACTTTGTATCCAATATTTAGGAAGTGTACAATTAATGATATATGATCACAAAATTGTCGAAGTATGCACTACAAAAAATAAGACTAATAACAGCAGTTTTTTTAATAAAAAACTGCTGCTATTAGTCCTATCGCTATCAAAAACTGCTGCTATTAATATTGCCGCTACCAAAACCTACCTTAATCGCAAGTGCCGCTGAAACACCTTATTTTTGTAGTGACACTTTTGACCTTTTACCGATTTGGTGCTTAAAATATCCACGCATCTCCCAATTTTGGCAAAGGGAGATTGATCCGAGCACCACCGGCGGTGCTCGGGTCGAGTTCCTAATACCAACACTTTAGAAAATACTTAAAATGTCCTCTTTTGATGTATTACGAAAATTTCATTACCACTATTGATGTGGCTAAATTTTAAATGGCTTAATTGTAGCCGCAAGTTTACTACAAAAAATAAGACTATTAACAGCAATCAAAACTACCGCTATTAACAAAAAAACTGCCACTAATAGTCTTAATCACTTTTGATAGTTTTTTTGTTAAGAGCGGCAGTTTTTTGTCATCCCTAATAGTCTTAATTTTTGTAGTGGTTAAAGTAGTAGATGAAGTACTCGTCACCATTTCATTATCCCATCTATTTGGGATTGGCTTTGTGAGTCTTATTTTCTAATCATTCTTATATAGATCTAAACTTTTTATTCAAGCATTAAGGTTGGCGGGTCCTCATCCTTCTAATAAGATTTTAAAAGGATTATATATATATATATATATATATATATATATATATATATATATATATATATATATATATATCCTCCACTATCGAGAGAGCTTCGGTATCGTCATCACCCCATGGATAGGGCTAAACTCTTTGGTGCCATGCAAATCCTTTATATTGTTTATCGCTACATCCTTTCAAGTTGATATTTGCTTTCTCCTTTTCCTACTTCTTTGAGCTTGCGTCGTTTCAATCATACGAGTTGTTTCAGGTCTCTAACGGACTTGCCCAAACTATTTCAAATAACAATCCTTACTTTTCTCTTTTATTAGAGGTGTTAGGAATTCAACCCAGGCATTATCGAACTCCCTATCGCAATGAATACTGCAAAATAAGAAGACGCAAAAGCTATTACACATAGGACAAAAGGATTTACGTGATTCACTCAATCTAAGGCTACGTCTACGGAGTATATGCACTATTTATGAGCGTTTATAATGCACACACTCTCTTCTCTCTACTGCACTTTCAATCGAGATCTGATACGATCTTCAATAGCTAACACGCTATTAAACTAAAGACTTAGTCCTTCAAAGAAAAAATAAGAGATCTATTGGAATACAGTAATGATTCCAACTGAAGAACGGCTTCAATTGGATGCTTCAATCCCCAAACTATTCTTCAATACCTTTCTTCTCAGAGTATTTGAAATTTCGAGGTTATCGATGATATAAAAAGAGAAAATATGCAAACACAACCACAAAATAAGCACAGACGATTTTAACATGGAAAACTCTTTCACAGGTAAAAATCACGGGATCTATCTCACTTCCAAGGCAAACAATCCACTATGAAAATAATTTATTACAGTGCTTTTAAGAATGAAATCCCCTATTACTCTTCTTCACCAACATTGACCGCATCTCATGATCATCCCTTCCATAATGACAATGTTATCGCCTTCAACCATCGTCTCTCACCATGGTCCACTCGATTTACACGAGCTAATAACAAAATTGAAACTATCAAGATCATTGAGACAAATGGGGAACTCTTAAGCGAATTTTTAACATAAAAATCTTTTCCTCAAAAGTCTTACATCCCGAATCACACATATCCTTTTTATAATATCGGGGTAAGGATGTCCTTGAGACACTAACTTCCCATAGCCGTCAGACCTATCGGAACACAGACATCCGTAAATCACTCACGGATGTCCGTGAATCACTCACGGATGTCCGTGAATCCATTCACGGACGTCCGTCCATCCGAACCACTGAATCTACTTGACATATAGAAGCACTTCTAAATTTGATCATGATTATGACTAAATTTCTAACAGTATTCACCACAATTTTCTCTCTTGAAAACTATCTCAAGGAACTCTAGAATAATCTTCTGCTAATAGGTTCCAACATGCATTAGGAAACTTTGACTAAAAGAATCTTCTATAATAGTCAAACATCCAAATCCGCGGAACTAATTCACCCAGGATCGATCGATCGATTTCATAGTTCAATCGATCGTCTTGCACCCGAGAGATACCAAACAATTCTACTCATAATCGATCAATCGATTTTCCTAGCTCGTTCGATCGACTTCAACCAGTAAACATACTGTCTATTTTGTCCAGAATTGATCGATAGCTTCCAACAGCTCGATCGATCAATTGAGACCCGAGACCACTCCTCAGAATGTCTCAAAAAAGGCGCATGGGATTAAACCTAAACCAATAAGAGGCACCACCCAAATTTCCTCTTATGTATTTATTCCTACTTCTATCATTTTTATCGCACCATGCATCCACCTTAGCCACATGCCCCATATCTTCTTATATGTCTCTTCATAGCTCAATACTCTATACTACAGAATAATGCAGCTCTAACCATCTTAAATGTGCTGCTTGATGAGCACACTACACATCAATCACTTATCTCTATTTCATTCATGTTACATTAACCCTATATGAGATGTCCTCTTTAATTTTCTCACCAAGTTATAGAGTAGGGCATAAATAAGTGCTTATATGAGTTCATGTATTCCCTATATTTACATTTCATTTATTTCATTTTTGTTCAACTAATTTTTAAATCTTAATTTTAAGGCATTTCTTCAAAGTTCTAACCTATCATTTTCCTTGTTATTTATTTAGTCAATTAGCTTAAAATCATCAACAAACAATGTACCACAAAACCTTATCGTGAATATTTATTATTATCTCATCCATATTACCGATACATGATCATATCTACCTTGGATATTTGTAATATATTCATTTAGAATGTATTTCCTCTGTAGCAGTCATTTGGTTACCCCGTTTTGATACCAGTTCATAAGTCATTACAAAAATCGTTTATTTCAGTGATAACCAAAAGTTATCGCCATGAATAAAAAAACCTTTCGCTACTAATAGCTGCAGTTGGCTGTCAAAGTCAAAAACTGCGACTAATAGTCTTATTTTTTTTATAGTGAGTCTTCTCCAAATCAATAAAAATTATATATAAAGTTTGTCACATCATGCTATATTTTTTATTTTAACAAGAAATTAATTTCAATTTTTTACTTTTCAAGAATAAACTCAAATTGATTCTTAGAGTGGAAAATAAAATAAAATAAAATGGGTGTAATGGCACATTGACAATTTAATGTGAAAATTGAAATTGGTCCAGGGTTCAAAATGGTCTAGAGGGACGCTTAAAACACTTGGATGGGCCATTTAATTTACGGTGTGGTACTCATTTTAAAGGGCTAGCTGTCCAATTGGGTCCTTCTCAATTGCTTCAATTCGTGAACCACAAGCTGACCTTAGAATGTTGAGAAAAAAGACCTACCGTCCTGACTGCTTTTGCACAAATTAGGGCCATCACAGCTTACTTCTACGACAAACATCTTTAATTAGTCAGTCAAAGTAGTCAACCTAGCAGCCCATGATGAATCTATCAATCCGACTATCCAAATATTTGCCCTAGAATCTAAGCGGATGATCAATCAAAATAATAAATCAACAATTCATAAATTGAAATATATGTGCGTACCTTGAATTGAGCCATGAAAGATGGGTTAGTGCTTGAATTTTCAACGATTTTCTCGTTCTCAATACCTCCGAGCACAATGGGAATGCTTTTGCTAATAAAAAGGGTTGATCTTACAGCATTCATCGATCAATGATTTGACTATAGTAACGGCTACCAAAATAGAAACTTCTAACAGCCCATAGTTCCCACTTGTCTCAACCAATAAATCAAGCTAATAATAACTTTGGAACCATTTGATGGTAGCACTTTAACACCAACTACTGAAAAAATATAGGCAATTGACCATAGGGAGCAGCTACTTTCACAAGGTTTTGTCTTCTGTATACTTGGTAGAGTAGGCTTCGATTCTACCTGGATTGACTGGATAAAGGAATGTATTACTTCTACGTAGTTCTTCATTCTCATAAAGGGATCTCCTTATGGATGCTTTTCCGGATGTTTTGAGCTAAAACAGGGAGATCCTCTCTTGCCTTTACTCTTTACATTAGTTAGGGAAGAAAATGGGGAATTTCTTCCTCATATCATAGGAGGAGACCCTATTGATTGTTTGGGCACGTGGGAAGGGGTTCGTATCTCACGGACATTAGAAGTTCAAAAATATGTGAAAACTCTTTTAACTAAAAAGTTAGGTTTTTGTATAATAAGCTAAAACGTTTAGAAACTAAGATTGTTTTTCTAATTTCCCCTTACTGTTTCACATCTTGTTTTTCAGATGACCTCCTTATTATTACTAAAGAAGATGGACACACGGCTACAAATCTCAGGGAACAGTTGGACTGCTTCCATTCACTCCTCTAC
Source organism: Chloranthus sessilifolius (assembly GCA_021018995.1). Classification (NCBI taxonomy): domain Eukaryota; kingdom Viridiplantae; phylum Streptophyta; class Magnoliopsida; order Chloranthales; family Chloranthaceae; genus Chloranthus; species Chloranthus sessilifolius. The sequence continues at coordinate 40,612,492 of CM037589.1, read as the reverse complement.
ACTCTGAATCGAAGAAGCTTAGGATGAGGTTCGCGCACATGATACTACTTGTCTTAGGTGAAGACACTTTTATTTGGAAGCCGGAACCGAGTGGAAGGTTTACGTTAAGATCGGCATGGAACTGCATTAGGAAGTATCATGAGGATGCTCGTCGATCCAAACTCTTATGGCACTCTAAGAAGATCCCAGAATTTACCATTTGTATTTGGCCTGCCATCCAAAAGGAAACTTAATGACTACAAACAATTCGGTTGAGAAAGGTAGTATGATACAGTCTAGATGCGTGCTTTGCTAGTCGAAGTGCGAGAACCATGATCATCTTGTTTCAAGTGTTCTTATGGAGATCGTTATTGGGAAGACTATTGATTCACATAAGAGTGATTGGCACTCTTGAGGAAGAAGTTGCTTATTGTATTGACAACACCACCGAAAAGGGAAGACAAGCGTCGATGATAAAAATTAAGCTTTACAGCTGCGATTTGGCACATTTGGAATGAATGGAAGCAAATAATCTTTGAGATGAAGGTCACTCATAAAAGGATAATTCTCCAAAGAATTGTGGATAAAGTTCTTAGAATAGAGGGTTAAATGGAGCATACATAATCAAGTAAAGAGGAAATAGCCAACAAGGTGCCAATGGAACCCCCACTGAGAAATGTTATTAAATTAAATACGGATGCTTCCTTAACAAATGATACTTTGGGCATATATAGGAGGAATCTCCATGGTTAGCAAACGTGACCGTTTGAGTAGCTTCTTTGGACCGTGCCGACCTCACAGACATCACTTACGCTGAACTAATGTCGATTAAATGTGGACTTGAAATGGGTGTAGTTGAGGCTCGATTCTTTAATAGTAGAAACTGACGCAATGGCCTTAATTTGTTTCGGGTAAATTATAAACAGAGGACAGATTTATTGAGGACAAAGTGCAGGCGGCTGACGTGGCGCAGTGTAAGTGACTGCATCAACCTGCATTGATTGAGCCCCACTGCACTTGCAGCCAATTGCGATGCACCACATCAGTCGTGTGCATTTTTTCTACATAAAATATATCCTTCATATAACATTGTCCTTTGTTTATTGTATCCTAAATACCGAGGTATTTGAACATAGTTGTGGAGATAAAAAAAGAACTGAGAAAATTTCAAGGTTGTCACATTTCCATATATCTGGAGGGAAACGAACTCATTCCCCAACTATCTCGCAAAAGGGGGAATGATCAGGTCCTACCATGTAGAACCGGATTTCCAGTCATATCCCATATGCTGCCCTTGGAAATCAGAGAATCTTGAATTTTTTCATTTTCACTTTTTATAGCATGACGTGCAGTCAAGATTCTCATATTTCCAAGGGCAGCAGATGGGGTAGGACTGAAAATCCGATTCCGCATGGTAGGACCAGACCATTCCCCCTGGCAAAGACAGGGATTGAGGAAGCTAATGTAGTCAGGCTCAGGCGGTTTGATTGTGATAAGATTCCTCTTTATTTAAGTTCTGTTATTTGAGAAGAAATGATTTGTATCTTCATCATTTGTAATTTTCATTTTCCCTGATGAAAAGGGTGGGTTCCTCTAACCCCGGTAGCCCATCAAATAAATAAAAATAAAGCTAATTAGCTTGAACCTGGAAATTGGGCCTTTAAACAAGAAACTGTGAAGATTTTCCCGGGTACCTAAACGTGCCCACTCGTTACCTAAAAGGACTCACGTCCCACACCCTTGATAATCATTCATTCCTTCAAATGAGATGATGGAGATCATTTTTCTCTTAGATATTCCATACAATAGCTCTTGAGATCATGGCACACCTATCAGAATCACGTGGTATTATAAAAGCGGTTATAAAAATCATGCCAATGGAGCTTGACAGCTTTATTTATTTATTTTATATGTCTACGATTGTATTTTAATACCAACCATTAGAAAATAATAAAAAAGAAATAACAACTGTCCGTATTAGGCATATGTTTATCACAAAGTTGGGGTTTGGTAAAGTTGTGAATCGGTGTATTATGTGTTACGCAGACACCAAATCAGATGATCATCTGTTTACTCATTGTCTGATGGCCTCTTTGATTTGGGGGTTTTTCGTAGTGGAGAGACCCTTATTGGGTGTATGCAGGAAACTTGTGGTGAGATTATTGCAGATCTTTGCTCCAATTATAATTAAAAAAGAAGGCATGTGCGATGTGACATACTGGTGGCTATTATTTCAGGCACTTGGAAGGAGAGAAATAGCAGACTTTTTTAAGGGAATTTAAGGTCACATATTCAGGTAGCTGGTGAGATTGCTAGAGACCTAAGAGATTGAGGAAATGTGTGGAGGTTTGAGACGGGTTGAGAGTTGTTGTTCCTAGTCCTGGGTAGCCTCTGCCGTGTCGATCTTTGGCGGTCGGGGCCTTCTGTTTTTTTTTTTTTATCTCAGCTCTCGACTTTGGCTGGGCTATTGATCAGCGTGACACCCTTTTTTTATTTTTTGGTTGTTCTTCTTTGTTTTCTTCTTGATTAGCCACTTGTTCGTTCTTGATTTGTGGTTGTAATTTTGTTATTTTTTATGAAATTTAACCTTACCAATCAAAAAAAAAAATTTGAGAGAAAAAAATAAAATTAAAAAATTTTCAAAATTTTCAAAAATATAAAAATCAAGGTTTCTTAAAAAAATCATGAATTATTTGTAAATTATTCTCCTTTTTTTTTTTTTTGTAATTGTAAAACTCGCAAATAATTTAGGATTAATTCGAGAACCTCAGATTCGCTATTATTCATGAATTTTTCAAAAATATTAGTGAATTTGATGACTATTAGAGGGAAAAGATGACAAGCATCAACTTGAGACTTTTCAAGCCAGAAATCGTAAGTCCAAGTGGCCCACCATATAGTTGACGAGCAACTGCTTCCGAGAGTGGAAACTAAGTAGACACTTCTCTCTGGGCGCCTAACTCCCAAAACAGAATAGATGATCAAGAAACAAGTGGTTCGGTTTTCGAACCGGAAACTGCGTCCCAGTCTTGTCGACACAAGTTGGCATGGAATCCTATTTGTATTTCATTGTCATAGGTCAGGTTCTAAAAACAAAAGAAATCAGGTCTCCCTTTCTTGGTCTTGATCTTGATCTTGAAACGTTTGTCGCACCATGTACACTACCATGAAAGCCATAAAAATAGATCTTTGGCCTCTGCAACTCTTTTATCAAAAAACATTATTAAAGCCTCTATTATGATGGGAGTCTCGAATGAGTAGGGCTGTCAACGGGCTGTGGTCAACCTGATACCTGACTTGCTCAACCCGGATTTTCTGTCGGGTCGGGCATCTAAACTTGCCAGTCAGGCGGGGTCGACCATGAGGTATTTGACCTTGCCTTTGGGTCGGGTCGGGTCGGCTAAGATATTAGGTTAGGAAATAATTGGGTTAAGGTGAGGTACCTTTTTTATGATTTTATATATATAATCACAAAAAATAGAGGGATTTTACTTAGATCCGTCAAGTTGAGCATATATCCTTGAAGCTTGTCGGTTGAAAACAACCCTACAAATAAGATTGTCAATTGGGCCTAGTAGGTACGTCAGCCCCCCTGTTGGGGCCCTAAATCTTAGAGCTAGGTAGCCTTAAAATCAGAAAAGAAGGTCGGCCTAAGGCCTTAAAACAAAAAACTTGTTGTGCATCAGACCCGATTACGTCTTTACATGTTAAAGCATGTAAGGCCAGCCTGGCATGGGAATCTCTTTTAATAAAGTACCTGAGAATGTGAGATATATATTTTATATTATTTACAATCAAATTATCAAAACAAAAAATTCTTTATTATATTGATAGATCATAAAACTCTAACTTCTTCTAAGGATATTTCAATTAGGGGACCTGTATTTTTAACTAGGGCTGTCAACGAGTAGGGTTTCAGCACTGGCCTGGCCCGGATGGGCCAGGTTCAGGCCCAAAATTTTAACTTCTTTAATAAATGGGCTGGGTCAGGTTAAGCCCGAATAATAAAGGGTTCAAACTACAAAGTAGCAAATAAACGGCCCAGCCCAAACTCAGCCCGGTAAGTTTTTCAATGGCCTTATAAAACTCTTAAAAAATATTAGAAATTCAGCCCAGCACGGATAGCTATCGGGCCAGATTCGAGCTACAACATTTAAAAATCGGGCTGAGCTTGGCCCGGTTTGCTATCGGGCCAGATTCGAGCTCTCTTTATATCTTTAAAAAAAAGGGGTCTTATACAAAAACCCGGCCCATTGACAACCCTATTTTTGATCGGGTCGGGCTGAGCCCGGCCCGATTTGCTATCAGGCCGGGTTCGAGCTCTCATTATATCTTTAAAAAAATCGGTCCTATACAAAAACCCGGCCCGGCCCGCTAACAACCCTATTTTTAACCCAAGATCATTCCTTCTCAACGTAGGTTTCACATGCTTAAACATGTTTTGAAACGATAAGATGGAGGTCATTTTCACCCTAACCTCCATAAAATGGATCCTGAGGTCATGGACCACAAGTAGACGTCCGATTTTGATTTCACAAGCATTCATCTTGAAAAGGGACCTAAGAATCATGTTTGTTATATGCTATGATTATATTTACTTTTGGGATGTGTACTATGTGGAATCAAAATTTGGCCGTATGATGATTAGCTAATGATCTTTAGATCCATTGTAAGGAACATTGGGACCAAAAACGATTTCCTTGTCAGATTCAAAGTTGTCTAACTGTTTAAGCACGTGAAACCCAAGCTGAGAGAGATGAATCTTCAGTTGTAACTTGTAAATACATTTATAAAGAGAAGTCTTAAAATTTATTTTCCTTCACTCAAATGTCTTTCTTTTCAAAGTGCAGGAAAATCCTTACTACCATATAAAAGTACAAATAATTTCGGTCAATTTTAGTGTTTTCATATTTTTAGTAACAAAATACTCCTAAGCTACTCCATCTACTCTCATCTTCTTCCTTATATATCCCTATCCTTACTATTATATGAAAGCTAAAATAGTTTCTATCAATCTTTGTTTTCACACTTGTCCCTATATACACTCTAAGCCGTTAAAATAAAATTAAAATGGGTATCATTATTTATCATCTAAAAAATTGTAACTTCATCTCACCTCTTTCAATCTAAATATATTGATCACTTTTAATCATACGATGGAGATTATTTTTCATCTCAATCTTCTATATAGTTGATCTTGACATCCTGTTTGTATCATCAGGCGGTAAAATTTTTATTTCACTTGAAACACAACCAAAAAAGTGACTTTAAAATCAAATGACATATATCACTCTCAAATATGATTTTAATATCATTTTTTAAAAAACCGACGATCTAATAATACTCTCATGATACCAAGATCATTTAGGTAGAAGATGGGGATAAAAAATGATCTCCATCTTCTAATTCAAAGCGGTAATTTCACACTTACTAGAGGATATTGACGGGCTCACAATTTTAAGCGTTGCAAATAATGATACCTAAATAAAATCTCTTTTCCAATGGGAATACGTAAATAATGGTATCCAAATAAGTTCTCTTTCTTCCTTATTTTTAGTACCTTCAAAGAAACCCATAAAATTAAGAGAATTAACAATTTTGCTATAAAAGATATCTTTTCTTCCTTATTTTTAGCACCTTCAAAGAAATCCACAAAGTTAAAGAGAATTAACAATTTTACCATAAAATATTTGACTTGCTTTGAATTATGTGACATAAATCACATAAAAATAACCCAAAAATTAGCATGATTTATGTCATGTAAATTTAGGGACATATTTTGGGATCTACACCTTTTGAAATAAAAAAATGATCGTCTAATGGTAAGCCAATAATATCAAGATCCCTTATGTGGAAGATTGGGCCAAAAAATGATCTTCATCAACTAGTACAAAGAGTCAATGATTTTTGGCATAGGTGCCCTCTAAGATTCCACGGGTGTTAATAAAGCTACCAAAATAATAATTTATTGGAAAGTTGAAACCCTCTGAGCCACGATTAATGTACCCCTAATCAAATCTTGTCATCTTACCTAATCGGATTTGAATTTTGGCCCAAAACTTGCACTCATATATATGTTGGTCGTAAGACTTATGGGAGTACTTAACTTTATATGACTTAGACAAACATATGATACTTCTACGTAGGGCTCTCAACATATCGACTTTTTTATTGGGCTAGGTACTAAACTTGGGTTATTTGGCCAAGTCAGGCATAAAGTATCAGACACAATCTATAGGTATGGTTGGGTAGGGTTAAGGAAAAATTTGGTCGACTAAGCTCGAGTTACAAGATTTTATATAATAATTAATAATAATAATAATAATAAAATAGAGTGTTTTCAATTAGGCATATACACTCGACCCTTCAGGTTAAGGTCGAGATAGGTGTCAGGTCGGGTTTGATCGACTAAGCTCGAGTTGCATGATTTTATATAATAATTAATAGTAGTAGTAATAATAATAATAATAATAATAATAATAATAATAAAATAGAGTATTTTCAATTAGGTCAAATTAGGTGTCAGGTCGGGTTGGGCATATACACTCGACCCTTCAGGTTAAGGTCGAGATAGGTGTCAGGTCGGGTTGGGCATATACCCTTGACCCTTCGAGTATTAGGTCGAATCAGGGTGCACCATCAGGTCAGGTCAGGTCAGTATATGTCATTTACCAATCGGACAATCAAACATTTAACACGACTCATTGGCAACCCCACTTTTAAGTTCTAAATTATATTTTTATTTTTATTTTTTAATGTTATTTTAACATAAATATGATTTATATGATGATCATGTGAATCATGTGACTTTAAAATAATGACATGCATATTAAATTATGATTAGAGATTTTATATATGAAACACTATTTTGACACAATGTACTGATACATTTTTCAGTTAATAGTAGTAGTAGTAGTAGTAATAATAATAATAATAATAATAATAATAATAGAGTGTTTTCAATCAAGTCAAATCAGGTGTCAAGTCAGGTTGGGCATATACACTCGACTCTTCAAGTTAAGGTCGGGATAGGTGTCAGGTCGGGTTGGGCATACACCCTTGACCCTATAAAATAAAATCTCTATTATATAATTCAAAGCAGTCAAATATGAATGAAATGATGACCATTTATTGTGTTAAGTCATATGACATTTAAATCAAAGGAATTCGATGGTGTCTTCACATTTATATTAACATGTGCAACGCACGTGCACTTTTACTAGTAAAATTTAAAAGCATTTTAGAAAAACTAATAATAAAGCACAATAACCAATACGGTAACTTATTCGCGCCACAAGGTTTTCTGAAAGCACCAATGTCTCAAACTCATTTACGTCTTAGAATCGTGCAATGGAGATCGTTTTTCACTCTAATCTTCTACACATTAGATATTTAGATCATGAGCGTATTTATAATTCCATGTGTCACAAATCGCAAAAAATGACCCTAAAATTGCATTTTAGTGTGATGTGTGCTATATGATTTTAGAGCAACTTTCTGGATATTCATACCCATGAAATCAAAAACAAATGGTCTGATAGTACCCTCAGCGTCTCAAGATCCCTTGTGGAAGATTCGGGTGAAAAGCGATCTTCATCGCTTGATTCCAAGAAGTAAATGAGTTTCAAGGGGTTTCAAAGGTTGGCGCTTTCAGAAACTTGTTGGCTTGAATAGGTACCAAGCCAATAATGGTAGCTCTGTTCGTGCTCATGCGTTCTCTAAAAAGTGCTCACATGTGCAACCCCTTAAAAATTATTGATTGCTTCGGATCTGATGATGGAGATTGTGTTTCACCCCGATCTTTCACACAATGGATCTGGAGATCATGTTACACCTATCAGACGGTCAACTTTTGATTACACATGTCACAAATCCTCAAAAATGTCTCTTGTGTGCAATGACACACATCATGGCCACACCTAATTTTAGAGCTATATTTTGGGGATCTATAACTTGTAGAATAAAAAATTGGCCCTCTAATAGGTGCGATATGATCTCAAGATCCTTTATGTGGAATATTTGGGTTAAACACGATCTCAATCAACTGATCTGACGCAATCAATGATTTTGAAGGAATTCCAATGTAGGCGCTTTCAGAGAATAGGTGAGCGCTTTTGGAGCTACCCAACCAATAAAGCACGTAGTCCAAACTTGGCCCACCTTAACCGAGCCGTTGAGAGACAGCCGAAACACACTTAAGCAAGAGTTTATATTAGGTGCTCAGCCCTAAGGACCAAGGCTGGTATCAATTGATGGACCCAAAATTCAATAGAGAGATCTTATCATCAGTTATATTCTTTTGAAAGCTCGGAATCAAAGTATACAATATGATACAGATAGTGAACACTATGTTTGGTGTTTCCAACTTCCGCGGCCACTTAATACCAACTCGAAAGTACCTTTGCTTGTCCCCACTCAAAATGCATCATTCATGTCTCAGAGTGCACAACGAAAGATATTGTCCGTCCCCACCAAAAATGCGTCATCCATGTCTCAGAGCACACAACGAAAGATATTGTCCGCTTTTGGGCCTAAGTCCTCTCCCCAATTTTATTCCTAGCATGGGCTTAAGTCCTCCCCATCCAAAATGCATCATGACATATAGCGTCGGCAATCACATATAACCCATGATCAAGACTTTTCTCTATCCGATGTGGGACTATTACAATCCCCTCACCTTATATAAGAGTTGTCTATTACAAGGTGACTTGGCCCCTCGCTTGACCCGTCCCTAAAATCGTAAGGCTATGACTCAAAAGTGGGCTAAGAGGGTTTGGCTAGGGCTATCAAACTAAAAGCCCGCTGTGCACTAAGTCAAATAGGAGTTTAGCCTGCCGCGTGCATATCGTTTAAGGGAGCTATAGCTTGCACACAAGAGTTGTAATGTGGCACATGAGTTAAAAAGAAATACTAGGTATATTTGGTACCTGTGTCACATGAAATACCATTTAAGCAGTCTGATTTGAAGGTCATGACATAAAAATCGTTGATGTTAAAGACCGGTGCGAAACACGATATCAGATTTTAAGGTCATGACATAAAAATTGTTGATGTCACATATTGGTGCGAAATACAACCTCTATAAGCTGATTTTCAATAGAATCAAAGCCAATATGGTGATTTAATGGTTGGCAGCGTTAAATCAAATGATCAAGATATTGTTTAGTGTCAATTTTGGCATCGAAGATCTCTACATCGTGGCTTTCAAATTATACCCCTTTGATGGTGCTCTACGTGGCACAAATCCCAAAAATAACAAATTTATCTGCTTAACCAATGTGCCATGGAATAAATCTCGTGTGCAAGTTGTAACTCCCATCTTTTAATTATATATTATATATATTAATACAAGTATATATATATATATATATATATATATATATATATATAATTAAATTATTAAAACAACCTTAAATATTATCATTAGACTTTCAAACGAATATTTATAAAAATATTTTGGTAATTAAAATATACAATTCTTTTAGAAATAATATTAATAACCAGTAAAGAGTGAAACCTGACCCGAGCTTGCCCGACCCACCTAGGTTAAAGTTAGGCTGAGCATGTCAAACGCCACCTTTGTTTTGGCTACAAATAAGCCCGCCAAGATTTTAGGGGCACAACGGCTAAAACTCCGGACCCTAACTCCGTCCACCGACAGCCTTAGCCGTGGCCCCCCTCCTCCCTCTCTCTCTCATCTGTAGCATCACTCGCATGCTATGGCCCACGTCCGGTGAGAAAAAAGCGGTGTAAAAGAGGAAAAAGGAGTTGAGAGGTACGGCAGACAATCTTTTATAATTAACTGCTGGACCTTGTAGTCCGCCAATACTGACAAAAGAGTCCTATGTCAAAGAATCTTTCAATGACAAAAGTATCCTTTAATTATATTTTCTTTTATTGAATCTCAATAATAATTTTTTTTTTCTTTTAAAGACTTAGATTACGATGCAAAAATGTGCAGCCCCGGTAGGATGAGAGGATGTGAAAGATGGCGATGGATAATAAATAAGAATTCAAAGTATTCAAAAGAAGATTTCTTATTAAAATATTAAATAAAAGTGTCTTTTACTATTCTCTAAATAAAGTGTCCGCAAATCACGGGTATTTTGCCCAACCTTCGACTGAGTCCCCAATTAGCCGGGTACATCCAACACCCCAAGCGGGTAAGTGCAGATCGTTGCGAAGTGGCCAACAAAAGGATAGATTTGAGAACGAAACCTCCAATTCCTTTTCTTTTATCAGCAAAACCTCCAATTCTTGACCTCCCTAAAACCTAGCCGAGCACTAGCAGCTACAGCTACGCCCTAACTCGCTTCTAAATTAGGCGGGATTTGATGTGCCCTCGTGCGCTACCGAAGTTTTTCTTCTTTTATAATGTCATATGACATAAAACAGTCCAAATGTAATGTGTAAAGATAGCACCCACCTGTTTAATTATATGGCATAAAACACCGGTTGATTGTGTTTTATACTTTTCTTTGTTTTATAATATTTTTTCAGGGTTGTCAATCTTATGAAGCAACAATGCACTGCATACATTAATTATTGAAAGTGCCACACATCGAACCCCTAAAACACCGTTGATTGTGTTAGATCGGATGATGGAGGCCGTATTTCACATATATCTTTTACAAAATAGATCTTGAGATTATGGCGCACCTATCAGAGGGTCAGTGTTTGATTAAATGTGTCACAGATTTCTAAAAAAATCCCTTGAATCATAAAACACACGGCACCCTCAAATGCGATCTTAAGGTCATTTTTGGGGATTTGTGTTATGTAGAATATAAAACATACCGTCTGATAGGTACACCTTGATCTCAAGATCTATTGTGCAAATGATCTGGGTGACACTAGATTTCCATCATCTAATTCTAAACAATCAATATTTTTCAAAGGATTTGGGGCATGGGCGCTTTCTGTAAATAAGTGGGCACCAACATAGTTACTCGGGATAGGAAGTTGTACACGGGTTAGGAAGTTGCGCCTGAATTTGCGCCTGATTTTCCTGTAGTCTTTTTCTGTGTTGTCAGTTGTCTCTTCATTTGTCTCCAATTAAAATAATTTTATATATTATGCAATCAAAAGTTGGCAGCTGTTTACATCTTTTCTAGGTTTCAAATATGTTTCAAATGAACAAATATTTGAAGTAGATCCTATGTATGAGATACAATACTATACAGTCTATACGATGGACCGATACTCAATACCGAAGTCGAGTATGACACCTTGCCGAGCACACTTGAAAGATAATTTTATGGAATAAATCTCATGCAACAAATCACTCACATTTGTTAATATAATGGGAGAAAGCAAACATGAAGTCTTGAACCCACCCACAAAGGTGGGAGGATGCCAAGTAAGCGCTCAATCGGTTGGTTAGCCATACCTTGTGATGAAAGGGATGCACGGACCGACCTTTAATTTATTAAATCCTTACCTTGACCATAAGTGATTCTACACACCACATGTGACTCACTACCATCGCCAATCACCCGATCCAACGGTCCATAATGTCTGATGTTGCGATCTATGTAGGCCACTCATGTCAATGAGCAATCCACATTTCACTTTTCAAAAAAGGGTTTGCAAATTGTAACCATATCCTGAAGCACCCAACAATACTGTCTATTGGACATTTTCCTTTCATATTATCAGTTTTCGGTTTTTTTTAAGAAAAAAGAGGAAGTATGAAAAAAATTCTTGAAATACAGTTTCAGTTGTATGATTATATCTGTACTTTATAAATTTCAAATTTCAATTGGAAGTAGTTAGTTGTGTGGAAATAAGTCATGGTTGGACAATTGTTAATGCCTCTGCAAAAAAATTTAATTTTAGGAATCAATAAATCAGGTAACTCGGTTGAAATTGAGCTTTATAAATGCCCCATCCTATAAGTGTATAACTTTCGAATCAATAAATCAGATTACTTGGTTGAAATTTTTTTTTTTTTTTTTTTTCTTTTGATAGGTCATTTTAGGTCGAGAAAGCCTCGAGAACCAAAGAGCAGGCACGCATACACATATGATAGTTGGCGAGTAACGTGAGGAACACCAATTACAGTGGTGAGGATTAACTAACAGAATCTAACCCACACCTTGTATAGACAGGGGTGGGAAATAGCATGGAGGATGAGATGAGTATTGAACCCACGACCTCCTCCCTCACAATAAAGGGAGGTTACCAACTGGGCTAATGCCTCTTTGATAATTGGTTGAAATTGAGCACTCTTAATGGCCCAGCTCAAACGGTCCACTGTATTTCAATTTTTTTATAATTTTTTAACTCTCTTTCTTAATACCTCACGAGCACAAACCGAGTTTATTATTTCAATTTTCGGGCATTTTAGAAAACAACGCCCCAAAAACAAATTTTTTAGCAAAAAAGATTCAGCCTCAAATATTTTAGAAAATTAGTGCTTTCACAGATTTTATAGCTTCAAAAAACCGTGAAAGCATGTTCTTTTACAAAGTTTTTATAAAAAACAGAGCTTGTACAGCTTTCTAAGTTCTAAAATCCTTAGAAGCATGGTTTTCTCATACGTTTAAGGTCGAATCTTTTTTCCTAAAAAGTTTGTTTTTGAGACATGTATCTCTAATTATCCCTCAATTTTGACCCTCATATATGCATCTGCCATAAAATGGCCCTTTTTTCAGTTTTCCCTTTATATATGCATCTACCATAAAATTGCCCCCTCTCATCTGCATCAATGCCCCTCTCCCATGATTCATTCCCTGGTGTCATATGGCCTACAGAAGAGGCGGAAAAAAACATAAAAAAAAAAAACAATCCATCCATGAGGAATGCATTCCCAAACATGGAGTAAAAGAGTAAAAAATCTGAAGTCAAAAGTTACTTCAAGTTGTAGTCTAAACGCTAAAGCGCCCGATTTTAACACAAACCAGAGGATCTCCTCAAACAATTTTTGGCAAACGGTGTTAAAATGGAATTTCAGAGAATCAAAATCAATCACCGTATTGTGGTGAACTCAAAACCAAAATCTTCATTTAAGCATTATACAAGTAACATTTACATATCCACTGACTTTCAACCTTAATTAAACAGGAAAAAACACCTCCAATCCCATAAACTAAACGAAAAACAAAAACGGAAAACAAAAGCAAAAGCTCTTTTCGAGCGACTCTTAAGCTAGCTACCTACGGGCTATGGTTCCTCGACAGCTTACCGGTGCCTGGTGGCGAACCGGTTCACAAGAGCAAGCGCGTTGCTAGTGACCTGCGCCACATTCACTACCTTCCCCCTTATCACCGCTTTCACATTGCCGTCCATTCCCTGCCCTGCGAACCCATCAACACACGTGTTCTCGTCGGTCAGTGCAGCGCTCACCCACGTCTGCACGTTGCTCATGTGCCACACGAAGCTCTCGCTCCCTTCCCGGCCCATGTGTCCAAGCTCCCGAACCGACCGGGTTAGCCGGTCGACGCTATCGCCCATGTTCTCCACGCAGTCTTTGACGGCCCCAATTTCACGTGACTTCATACCCTTAGAACCCGACAACTTGGAGACGAACGCCGTGACCGATCGGGCCCTGGAGAGGCTCACTGTCAAAGCGATCTGAGCCAATTGGCGCGGGCTCCGTTGGATGGATTTAGAGTGCACGGCTAGAGATTGTACGCACAGCGCAGGATAGCGCGTGGCGCCACATGAGGTCTTGATGAAGTCCAGAGCACTTGTTGGCTTAGGGGAGTTTTGGAACGTCGACTCGGCAGAGTTAGCGATGCATAGGATTGAGATTAAGAGTAAGGAGGAAACGGTCTTTATTATGGTGACTCCAGCCATTTCTCCAAGGGTGATTGATGGAGAGAGAGGGCTTTGGGTTAAGCCTTTAAATAGAGAAAAAAAAGGCTTCCGTTTCACTTTGTCGGATTTCTTTTACCCTGCTGTACCCCACCCACATGTATATCTAGTTATCCGTTGTCTACTTTATTTGCAAGGTCATTTGTATATTATTAATAGAGATTCGATATATAACCCAAACAGCAGACTAATCAAGTGACGGCTTATCTGGCACGATGCAAGTGCAGTGAGTCCCTGAAAGGTCGAGCGATCCACTTGTGTCGCCACATAAGCACAGTCCGTTATTGGTCAGCTGTTTGAGGGCCTCTCATTAATGGAGTATTACCGGGCATGGCACCTTATCAAGCACCTCACTAAAGTGTCTCACGAATTTTTTGGGAATTAAAATCCTTGTTTTTGACGGAAATCATTTGGTGAAAGTGAAACGACTCATAAACTTGGAAATCATACAACGGACTTTTTTGGGGGTATTAAAATTCGAGCTTTCGGTGGAAATCAAATCGTTGGGTGAAACGATTCATCAACTTATGATGACGATAACGTTGAATTTGGTAGGCCACTGGCGAAGATACCAAAGAGATTTTGAGGCTTTCGTTACAAAACATTTTCTACCAACCCTCTAACATCCATTTTCCTCTTTTTGTGACTCGTAATTAATAACTAATTTTGGTAGTACTGTAGTAAGTAACGTTCGAGTTTTCTCGTTATTTTCTTATAAAAGGGGTTAACATTCTCGATACAATATTAATGAGCTTGGTTACAGGTATTTGCACCGAAGTTTCGGTCTCCGCAACATCGATTGCCCAATAACATGATGGAGAGCATTTTTGTGGGTCTTTTTGCATATATCCCCTTGTGTTATGCTAATATTATAAGAAATCCCTTGAGTTATGAGTATTTATTCTCAGTACCTACTTTTATATTTCTATTTCATATAACCTCCTGCCATTATCCTACCCTTCCGTTAACTATTCATAAGTTTATGGACCGAAAGTCTATTTTGTCCTTAATAAAATCAATATTTTAAAAATATCATCATTCTAAAAAGTCTTTCATTCATCTATATTTACAAGTCATGCCATTAAAGTTTATCACCATTCTAAAAGACCCTTCATTCACCTTTATTTACAAGTCATGCCATTATAATTTACCACTATTCTAAAATGAGTACCTTTAAATCCACCCACAAAATCTTTTAGTTCACCCACACTGAAACGCTTCGACTGCATTGAATCAAACGATAGAGATTGTTTATCGTCCCAATATTTCATGAGATCAATCTTTAGATTATGGGTGTACCATCAGACGGTCTATTTTTTATTTCATGTGGTACACACCCATAAAAGTGACCTTAATATCAATTTTAAGCATGCAGTGATGTTAAGGCCACTTTTCTGAGATGTGTGCCACGTGAAATAAAGCACTGACCGTCTGATGGTACGATCATGATCTCAAGATCCATCATGTGAAAGATTGGGAGGTTAAATGAACTCTATCGTTCAATTCAATTTAATCAACGTGTTTCAGCGTGGGTGAACTTAAAGATTCAGTGGGTGGATTTAAAGGTACTCTTCCAAAAGTCACCCATCAGATTCAAAACTCATCAGATGGGTGATTCCCCATTAAAATATGCCAACGTTTAGACGAATACTCAACCAATAGATGATTTGTGACAAACGATACAATTATTCTTTAAAAGAAAACTTTCAATATACATGTTCCACTCAAAATACCCGTCCCTCCAATTTCCTATATGATTCAAGACTCATCAAATGAAAGACCAATTGGTATTAGTCGAAACTTACCGATACAATTTTTTTTCTCAGTATTGGCCGATCTTTAAAACCTAGGTTGCCAAATAAGGTCGATTTTATCGATTTATCCTCCAACTTTGTTGTATCCAAGTGGAATTTATTAAAAGTGACGTCATAACTCATAATGCAGATTGAATATTTTCATTGTTGGACTATCATCGGCATCATCAACATCAAGAGAATATCAAGTTTATGAAGAGCCTATTGTGTCGAAAACTTGCTCATTCAACTATCAAGACCCTAAAAATCAGTGAAGACTAGGTTGTCAATGGGTCGGGGCAGGCCAAAATTTTGACAGCCGATCGGACTTGAGCCCCTACTTCATCTGACCTGATCCGGTTCAAAACCCCCTTATTTCCTAGATTGTATATAAAATATCATGTCCATCCAACCTTTTAGTCTATCCCACAGAACCCGAGCTTTGAGGCCCAGTTATGGATTAGAAAATTTTCAAATTCGATTAATTGCTAACATTTGATGAATCACTGGTTATACAATTGATCGGATTAATTATCATATCATTGTTGGTATAATGATAACCATTATATAATAATGGTGTAATGCTTCATATCATCATTTTGTACAAAAAAATAATCTTTTTATTTTATTTTAGGAATTGGATTGCCTAATTGCGTCTGCTTTCATCCACCGAATCTTTGAGCTCACCCACGCTAAAACACATTAATTGCATTGAATCAGACGATCAGTGTTTTATTTCGTGACACACATCTCAGAAAAGTGACCTTAACATCACTTACACGGTTAAAATTAATTTTAAGGCCATTTTTTTAGGTGTGTACCACATGAAATAAAAACCAACCGTCTGATGGTGCCACCATGATCTCAAGATCCATCGTGTGAAAAGTTGGGACGATAAATGATCTCCATTGTCTGATTCAATGCAGTCAACCGTCTGATAGTGCCACCATGATCTCAAGATCCATCATGTGAAAGGTTGGGACGATAAACGACCTCCATCGTCCAATTCAATGCAATCAGCTGTCTGATGGTGCCACCATAATCTCAAGATACATCGTGTGAAAGGTTGGGACGATAAATGATCTCCATCGTCTGATTCAATACAGTCAACCATCTAATGGTGCCTCCGTAATCTCAAAATCCATCGTGTGAAAGGTTGGGACGATAAACGATCTCCATCGTTCGATTCAATGCAGTCAATGTTTTTCAGTGTGGGTGAACTCAAAGATTTGATGGGTGGATTTAAAACTACTCTTTTTGTAAGTGGAGGGCCGCCAACTCTAGAGGGTGGCAATTTAGTAATTTAATTTTAAAAAAGATAAATATGGTATTTAGGCTACCATTTAAAGTTGCATCCATTAAAGAGGGTGTTTTATGAACACCAAAATGCTAACGAGGGGGTTTAAAGTAAATAGCTATAATTGAGGCGATTATTTGTAATATCAACATAACTCAGGGGAGTATTTATAAAAAACCCCATTTTTGTTCCTATCTTTCAAATCAAAGATCATGAGATCATGGCCACTTATCGAGCACTTAGATGTTGATTCCACATAGAAAACATCCCCAAAAGTGACTCGAGAACTTTTCTTATAAATCATGATCACGATTACTTTTGGGAATGTTTGCCTCATAAAATCAACATCCATCGGAATCATAAATGAATTATGATGGCAAGCTTTATTATGTGGAAGATTAGACCGGAAAACAATCTCCATCATCTTATTCAGGCAATAATTAGAAAATGATCTAGAGCGGAGAGCATAAGCCGCAAAAATATTCAATGGCAAATACCCGTACCAGTAGCTTTTTGGGTAGGCAATCCCTTTCAAATGCTGAGTTACACGTTTTTCCAATGACCTGGATGATATATGTAGGTGTCAGCTTTTGATATCATTAATTAGAGAAAAGCAACTTATATGATTGATGATCTTATAACATAATATGGGTGGGGCATCGTTAATCCTTTATTAAATGGAATAATGGATCTGGCCGACATTCAAACACCAAAACCAAAAGGTGTTTAAACGATCTCACGCCACTATACTGTCCACTTTTAATCTCACATTGTTGTAGCGAGATTTCTCATTATGCCATGTAGTACACAACTGTGACCAATCTAAATTGTCCAAGTAATAATCCATCATTAAAATATATCTCACACTAAAAAATTATGCCAATAAGTGGATATAAACCATTTGATTGACGAACTATAATATCAACCTCTAAAATTTAAAACAATGGTTGATATTATTGTCAAAATATAGTTGAAATCACTCTAAAACACCATTTTTAATCCTATTACACTTTAATTTATGATCTATTATTTTAATGGTACGGATCACACATATTTTAAACCATTGATGATTTAAGATAGTCTAAACACACATTGTTTTTTTTGGTTTTTGAGTGTCCCGAGTGTGCGATGCCTCCACATGGCATATAGTTTAAATCAATTGAGTTGGTGATAGAAGCAGAAGCAGTTGTTAGGTTGTCGGGCACCTAGAGACCTCTTTTAATAGAGATAACAACCCAAAAGGGGCCTGTGCATTTTTGGGGATGCCATTTGGTTTTAGAGTTGGTAAGAGGTGCACGGGCCGTGCTCTATTAAGGGCTGTGCACCCATCAATCTCCCACTACCTAACTGGTCACTATTTAAGCAGCGCACTTTGGAATATGGGTACCAGTATTTGCAGCCGAAATTTTGGTCTCTGCAGCTTAAGGTTTTCACTGTTAAAAATGTTATTACCTTAAATCAGATGGTAGAGATTATTTTTTCCCTCAATCTTCCACACAGTAGATCTTGAGATTATGACCCGCCCATCAGAGAATCAGATATTGATTCATTGGAATACATCATAAAATTTCTTGGGACACTTTTGGGGAGGTGTTTCACATTGAATTAATATCTAACTGTTTGGGACGTGAGCTATAATTTCTATTTTTTGAAAGAGTAGAAAAAAATAATCTCTATCATCTAATTCAAGACACTTGACAATTTTAAAGGTGTAAAGAAAAAGAATCTTTGGATGCAAATATTAGTACCCTTGGATTACTAATCGATCTAGCTGGATTAGTAAATGTACATGAACTACCAAATGAGATATACAAATGCAACTAGTGTCGTATGCAAAGCCAAATCACGTGGTTTGTTGAACTTTGAAAACCGACCCCTGCCAAATAAAACCGAAGACTGTTACACTTTTTAATTGTTTTCTGTACTGTTTAAGTTTGATGCTTTCCTATTTCACCAACTAACGGTTCACGTTACGTGATACAAGGGGCTGATTCAACCCTATAACACTTTAATGACTCGGATACTCCTATACCCCTTGTGAATTGTTAAGAATGGCAAGAGACCTTTCCTCTACTCACTTCGCCACGATGATTCCACTTCTAATCATCGATTCCAAACAGCTCATCTAACTACTTAACCCGTTCTAATTATCCAATCCCGTAACTACTTGACCCGTTCTAATTATCCAATCCCGTATAAGGTTAATGGTCAGATCCTACTAGGTAAAATCGGATTTCCAATCCTATCCCATCCAATGCTTTTGGAAATAGGAGAATTTTGACTGCACGCTTAAGTATTAAAAGTGAACACCAAGACAGTCCATATTCTCCGATTTCTATAACAAATTTCGCGAATTATCACTACATTCGCCCAAAAGGGGGTTAAACGAAACCTTCCTTCCTTCCATCCAAAAAGGATTTAATGAAGGCTATATTTTTGTTGTCTTAAACCCACTTAAATCCATTGACTGCTTGAAATAAGAGGATGGAGATCATTTTTCACTCCAATATTTCAAACAATAGATCTTGACACCATGATCTTATCATCAAAGAGTCAATTTTTTTATTTTACGTGACACATATCCCAAAAATGGCCTTAAAACTATGTTTCAGCATATCGTGTGCCATGTGATTTCACTCTTTTGATATATGTGTCATGTGGAATAAAAAACAAACCGTTTGTTGTTAGTATGCCCATTATCTCAAGATCATTTCTAGTGAAAAATAATCTCAACCGTCTAATTCCATGCATTCCAAGTGTTTAGTCGGTTTTGACGGTAGGAGCTTTTCTGTAATCCTGTAGGCACGAAATTTAGTGATCAGCCGACCTCAAAACATGGGCAAGGTAACACCACTCTACCAGTCAATGCTTCCATTCACAAAGTTGACAGTTGGAGGTATTAGTGTTTCAGTAAACCAACTTACATTAATTGAGGATTTGAAATTTTGAACCCCACACTTACCGCCCATGCAGCCAACTGCGTCTTCTGCATCGAGGATTAAAATATCGGTCAAATTTTTATTTTTGGACATGACTGAAACCAAAAATTTGAATCAAAATTTCGGCTGAAAATTGACAATTTAACCAAAATTTCGGCTGATAATTTCAATCCCATACAAAATTTCAGTCCAAATTATCATTTTAGTGAGGACTGAAATCGATAATTTGAAATAAAATTTCAGTCATTTCAATCGAAATTTTGATCCTTGGTCTGCATCAAATCTATCCTCGTTGTAACACTGTCCAGTCTTTTTATCCTCATCGATGTCGGCAGTTAACGCACAGTAAATGCCATTCGCTTTCAATTAATACGTCATTCAATGTGTACTGAAGAACAAGATGGATTCTTACCAACTACCTTTTAAAGCCACCGAATACCATTGAAAGCAAACCTCAAGGGGTTGGGGACTTGGTGGTGCTGGCCAAGTATTTGCTCTCAATAGTAAGAGACCTGAGTTCAAATCCCATGACCCATCCCCTCCTGAGGTCACGCTAGGGATTTATATTCCGTACTAACCTGATAGGTGCTAATTTGGGGTGCACGCATGCCCTTGGGATTAGGCGGATGCTCTAAGAGACTCAGATACCCAAGTCTTCAAAAAAAAAAATACTATTGAAAGCTCAGCTTCCTCTTAACGTTGGTGGCCGTAAATCTCTTCCGCACTTATCTGCGATGCCTTCGGCTAGGACTGAGTACCTACACCTAGCATTATTTTAATTTTTTAAACCACAAAAAACTGAAGAGGGTATCGATATTTACAGACAAAGATTCAGTGAGTTTCCACTGTTAATACCATTATCTACCTCCAATCGGATGATGAGATCCCTTTCAGTCTCGATCTTCTATAAAATATATTTTGAGATAATGAACATGGATCAAAATATCGTCCGACACCGATATATATCGGACGATACATATCGGTATCAGACCCGAACGATACGGTATATTGAAAGGGGGGTATCGTTCATATACATGCATTTACCTGGACGATGCATTCAATGTATCGTCCGATACGGACCGATATCGATACGTATTGTTCGATATGTACTGGTTTTGGGCTCGGATGATACATATTGATTTTTCGACATTTTGATCCATGATCATGACACACCTATCAACAATCTCATGTTGATTCCATGTGAAACTCATTCCCAAAAATGACTGTAATCACGGCCTTCCACAAGGGTTCTCGGGTTATTTTTTGGGATGTCTTTCACAACATCTGGCCGTCTGGTAAGTAGGTCATTATGTCAAGACCTATTATGTGGAAAATTGGACGAAAAATAATCTCCATCCTCTAATTCAAGAAAGTTAACAGTTTTAACAGTGGAAATACTCGCCGTAAAAATAGACTCTTTGACTGTAAATATCGGTACCCTACTGAAAATATTGACTGGTATATACCGTACAGGACAAACTCAGGTAAAAGCCTTCGGGTTCATACGGTAATATAGCCCGACATTAGCCTCCTAGGGGTTTAAACTATTTAGGGCTTTGTACTAAAAGATTGTCCATACCAATTTTAATTATTAAAATAGTTAGGGTATTTCCTGATTGCAACACGGGCTGAATACGGTATACTTCATCGCCAGCCCAGGGAAGCGTATTTTAGCATGTCAACAAGGCCGGTCTTGAGGTTTAAGTGGCCTATGTCAAGATTTTGAAATGGAGCCCTATTTATATTAATAAAAAAAATTCTACAATAGCTCCTAAGGCCAATCACAGGGACGTGTGCTATCTGCCACGTGGAATCAAGATATGACCGTCTAATAGGTGGGCCATAATCTCAAGATCTGTTGTGTGGAAGATTAGGATAAAAAACGATAACCATCATCTAATTTAAAGCAACCAACGATTTTTTGTGATGGAAATTCGTGTGTTCTTCTTCATAGGAGAAACGGGTGCTAATAATGCCACCCTTCCTAAAATGTATGACATATTTTGATTTTCAAATTTTATACATTTATTTAAAATTTTATTCCTATACATAATTCAGTGGTTGAATTAGTGGTTTGTGACCAATAGGTTCTAGGTTCAAACGTTCTTTGTATAAAGTCTTCCTTTTAATTAATTTTATGTAGACAAAGTGCAAGCGACTAATGGCGGTGGAGCTCAATTAATGCAGGTCGATACAGCCAGCCATGTCGAGCCACATCAGTCGCATGCACTTTGTTTGCATCAAACATGTCCTCGGTTGCAATACGGGTAGCATAAAATTAGTTCGAAAATAAGTGTGAATCCCTCTTAAGGTGGCTTTATTTGCATCAATTTTTCTGTGAAGAAAACACACATTTCCATTGTCTAAACTGTTGACTGTCATGAATCAAACGTAGAGATCGTTTTTTGTCCTAATCTCTCACACAACAGATCTTTAAATCATTATACACCTATCAGATGGTCAAATATTCAGTTAGTTTTATCAGCAATGTAATATTTATTTTTTGTTTTAATTTTACATGTAGGTCGAGGGCCTAAGCAGGTCAGTCGAAGGCCTAAGCAAGCGACGACCTATGTCCGCCTTCCTACTGGACACCCCCTGGGGCTGGTCCTGCATGTCAATTTGTTCCCTTCGAATAAAAAAAAAAAAAAAAAAGATTACTTCTTTGGGACGACATCGATATTATAATACATGCTTCGAGGCTAGCCCACCGACATTGTTCGATTGTAAATACCGGTATCCAAACAATTTTGTAACTTAATTTGTACCGTCGTCCATTGATATCCACTATACAAGCTCTAAATTGGCCGGATTAGAATTTTGGACTGAATACCTGTATCCGATCTAAGAAACTGTTATAGAATTGAGACATAACGTGCGGTGGAAGAAAAGTGTCCAATATTAAAGGGTTACTAACTAAATGTGAATTCGGCGCAATCGTTGCTTTTCTCATGGATTCAAACACAGAAATGTTTACTTGCGGCTCATACAAAATGGGAATCGTGAAGAGAATGCCTTTTCCGTCTATTTAGCAACACGCTATACACATTACTTGAACCTCATGCTTATATCGTTGGTTATAATCCCCAAACGGGTTTTGGTCAGCTCCAATCGGTTGACCTTAAACTCGGATTAACTGATTTTATAAGACCTAATCTACATTGCACAAGTCTCCAACTCTCCACTAAAATAATTATTAATATATTTCGACCATCGCTAGCCCTCACCAAAGAAAATCTTGGCCTCACATGTCAATCTACATATTATAACATGAATGATTGTTTATATCTTTTCACAATCAAAATTAAAGCGCACTAATCCCACCATTAGAATCCTTTAATCAGCATGATTTTTTTGTTGAGCCATAATTAATTGATGACTTCTGGTTGGGCTAATTTGATTAATCAAACATGTATGCCACATTGCCTGCAAGTGGACGGTCATGTGCTAATATGTATAGAGGCAATTATAGGAGCAGGCCGACCTCCTTTTTATCAAGAATAATGGCACATGACCGCTCTTGTACAGATTATGCAGCACCCTCCATTATAAAACCAAGTGGCATGTGACTTTCTCAATTCCATTGAATCAAGTTCCTAGTTCATATATTCAATCAAATATGCCCAAAAATACTCATTCAAGGATGTGAACCATCTAATCTACACATTCCAAAATGAACAATTATTTATATTTTTTAACAATCAAAATTAAAGTGTACCGATCTAATAGTTAGAATCTTCTAATCAGTGTGAATTTTAGGCTACTACGTGGCAACTATGGGCTAGTTGAACTACTTGGGCTGATCAAACATGTATGCCATGTGGCATGAAGGTGGACAGTCAGGCCACAATCTGTTTAAAGGCGGTCATAAGAGTGGCCCTTTATCATTATTATTATTACATGGGTAATGAGGGACTGAACCTACAACCTCGAGTCCCAATTTTGTCAATCTTCTAATTGAGCTACAAGCCCAACCTAATCCAACTTTAAGCAAATAAAAACTTATTATTACAATAACAGAAGGTCTGGCAACACGAATGAATCTAACTTTTATAAAAACTAAAGTGCCCTATAATATCACAAAATAAACTTAAATCTTCTATACTATTTTTCTGATTAAAGATTAAAGATGGAATAGCATGCCTTCTCTCTGCACATGCGCATACTGTGTGTGACCCACCAAATTTATGCTCTTAGCCTCTTACTTTTGCTAACTATTTATTTTTTAACATTTCTTTTTCTATATTAAAAGTAATATATTAAAGATAAAATTTATTAATGTGCATGGTTCTGCTTCTTCAGCCAAATTAGATATTGGCTGATAGAAAAGTACGTTAGTAATTCTCTGTCAACACAAGGCAAGTCTCATCAATTTCTACATTTCAAATTTCTAGTATTGCATACTTGAATTATAAAGAAGCGTTCAGCATATGCAGAACGGATGAAATGGAAACTTGCAGCCTGGAAAGCCCAAAAATGCACTCTCTATTGGTGGGCGAGTTGCTTTGATCAAGGCTGTTGTCTCCAACCTTTCGGTCCAGTATATTGTCCGTCCACTAGTTCCCGAGCCACTTTATTTCTCGTATCGAAGGGTAATGTGAAATTTTCTGTGAAGCGGCGGATCGGAAGACAAGAAGATCCACCTAGTCAATTGGGATGCAGTTTGCCTCTCAAAGGCCCCAGAGTATTCGATGTATTGGCCTTACGAATATGACTCTACTGGGAAAGTGGCTCTGGCGCCTAGACAAGACAGGCAGACGACGGAATTCTACAGTCTACAAAAAACAAAGCGTCCAATCTCATGGCTCAAATGTAAACCAGTCACGCCCCTACCGTGCCTCCAGCTGGTGGAAGGGTAATACCTCTACAGACTGAATCTCCCATTCAAACAAGGTTGTCACTCTCCTTCAAATTCGGCCTCGGGAATGGCATCCTTTTCTGGCACAATGCTTGGACCTCACCCCAGCCTCTTGCAAACCAGTTCCCCAAATTGTATCTCTTATCTACCAGAATATTTGATACCGTGGCTCGATGCAAAATCTTAGAGAATTGGAGTTGTCACTGGATCATCAACTATCACCTTGAACTTAGTACACAGTATTCTTAACAACTCTCTTCTCAACTCCTCTGGCAACTGCAGAGGCTTATTAGTTACTAAAAACAATA